>CAUYUJ010014582.1:932724-985224 GCA_963575745.1 Prorocentrum cordatum | reverse complement strand
GAGGAGGAGAGGAGGAGGAGGAGGAGGAGGAGGAGAAAGGGACACTTCGAAGACAGTCGCGCGGCGGGAAGGAGAGGGGAGGGGGGGAAGAGGGGCCCCCTGCCGCGGCCGCACGGGGCGCGGGCTCCTCGGCCCCTGGCAGGTGGGGGCACCACCCCCAAGCGGGCGAGGAGCGGCGCCACCGTCGGCGGGCGGCTCACTGCCGCGCCCGCGCGGCCGGCCTCGCCCGCAGGCGTCGCGGCTCCACGGGCGGCCCTCGCGCTCGGCCTCTGGCCGCTCCCCTGGGTTTGCCCGCTTTCCCAGCGGGCTCCCCAGGATGTGCGGCATTCGGCGGCGCCCCCTGCCTGCTAGACCTCCTCGGCCCAGGGTGCCTCCTGAGTGGACGGTGCAGAAGGAGCCACACCGTGGGCCGGCTCGCCCCCTAGGCGTCTCGCACGCTCCCTCCTGGAGCTGTTCGCACCCGCTCCTTCCTGGAGCTTCTCGCACCCGCTCCCTCCTGGAGCTTCTCGCACTTCTTGCTGCCACTGCCAGTCCGCCTCGCCGTGCTGTGTCGCGAGGAAGACCGTCCCGCCCTGCACAAGGAAAACCCTCCTGAAGCGGTGGGAGCCCATGTGCCGTTCGACGGGCTCTAAATCGACACCGTCGCGCTCGAGCTAGACCACCACGCCGCCTGCGTATGTGCACCCCGCCTTCGCCGCATAGCTGGGTGAGCCAGCCCTCGGCGGCCTGCTCGGTACCAGCGCTGTAGCTGAGGGTGTCTGGCTCTGTCGCCTTCTCCCGCTTCTTGCATGCGCTGTTCCCAGTGTGGCTAGAGTAGTTGGGCTTCTCACACGAGCTCTTCTCGCGACCCTTTCCCTGCCCGACCTCCGCGCCACCACCTGGCCCGTCCGCTTGATGCTGCCACTGCCTGCCCGCATGCGGCTGGAGGAGGAGGAGGAGAAGGGAACTGGCGCCCCACTGCTCTATCCAACAAGCGAGCGCAACCACGTGAAGGTTGGGACACGCAGCGTGACATGTAAGGTGAAGTGCCCACACGCCTGGATGCCCGATGGCGCCTTGCAAGTCTTCGGCGACCTCCTGATCCTACTCCCCCGCTTCCTCCTCCCCTGTCCTCCTCGTCCTCCTCGTCTTCCTCCTCCTTCTCTCGATTCACATCTCGGCTCGAGCTTGTTGCTCGGCAAAGGCTCGCTCGGCCAGCCGATGCTTGGAAGAATGTTCCACAGTTTGCGTGCCCTCTCGAGCGCCCTCGATGAGTTTCTACTCGCGGTGATCGCTGGGATATTGCATATGGCGTCTCGCGCCAGCCTGTCTGTTGCATGGTGGGAGCAAGCATTTTTGCTCAGGGTGGAGACGATTGGTTTGGGGGCTGGAGCCCCGACCGCGCTGGCTTGATATTGGGGTGAGTGTCGCCAAGTTTGCTAACTGCGCGGCCTCTTCGCGTTCTTGGCTACCTGCATCATGTCCAGCATCCGCGGCGGCCTTCTGCAGGTTTCGCTGAAGCAATTGCTCCAAGCTGTCCACTTCAAGAGACCATGGTTTCCAGCGCCGCGGTCTTCATGGTGGTCGTGGTTGTCTCCTGCATACTCGTCCAATGGTTTGATTTGTGTTGCCGGGAGCCACTGGGCCATCGCATGCAGGCCTTGCGGCACTTCGGCAAGCGGCTACGGTTGACGCGCGATGCATGCTTATGTTGATGTGCTTTCATGCTGACACGTGTATCGGATGCCGTTTACTACTCATCTCTTACAGCGTGAGGCGCCGCACTCCGTCGTTCTCATTTCCCGAAGTGTGCCTGCGACACGGGGCTTTCCTGACACGGCGCATTATGACGTCGTTGCTTGGCACGGGCACGGCTCATTCAACGTATTGGTTTCATGGGATTCGACTTTGGTGTTGACATCGCCTTCAAACGATCTTTCTCGTATATGAGGATACCATGTGTGCCCGTGTAGTCTCAGATGTTGTTATTGTATCAGTGGGGCTTGCGCGGCGTGTAGGACCATGGACATCGGCATGAACCATGGGACACGCGGAGGAGCACACAGGAAGGATGAGGAGGGACGGCGGATAAGAAACGAGGACGGATGATGATGATGACGATGCTGATGATGCTGCTGCTGCTGCTGCTGATGATGATGATGATGATGATGATGCGGATGTTGATGCGGATGATGATGATAATGATGATGATGCTGATGCTGATGATGATGCTGCTGCTGATGATGATGATGATGATGCTGATGATGATGATGCTGCTGATGATGATGATGATGATGATGGTGATGGTGATGGTGATGCTGATGCTGCTGCTGCTGATGATGCTGATGATGATGGAGATGAAGATGATGATGATGATGCTGACGATGCTGCTGCTGCTGCTGATGGTAATTCGGAAGCCGGGCAAGGGCTGCTAAATCCGTCGCTGCTAGAATCGACCTCCAGGAAGTTGTCTTCGTCCTTCCTGGAAGAAGCCCCTTGACTGTTTCGCGTGCCGCGCCTCATTCAAGGAAGTTGTTTTTTCCTTCCGGGAGGGCCGTTTTAGCAGCCACGGTTTTAGCAGCCCTCGCCCAGCTTTCGAATAATGGTGACAATGATGACGATGGCGATGGCGAAACTGATCCTACTGATGATGCTGTTGCTCCTGATGATGACGATGCTGATGCTGACGATGGTGGTACTGATTATGATGATGATGCCAATGATGATGATGATGATGATGATGCTGATGATGATGATGATGATGATGGTGATGCAGCTGATGGTACTGATGATGATGATGCTGATGACGACACTGATCTTCATGCCGACGGCGATGACGATGCTGCCGACGACTACGAAGATGCTGCTGCTGATGATGCTGCTGCTGCTGATGATGATGCTGATTATGACGAATATGCTGAGTATGATGATGATGTTGATGATGATGGTGATGATGCTGATGATGCTGCTGCTGCTGATGATGATGATGATGATGATGATGATGCTGTTGATGCTACTGATGATGCTGCTGATGATGATGATGATGATGAGGAGGAGGAGGAGGAGGAGGAGGAGAGGAGGAGGAGGGGCTGGAGGAGGAGGAGGAGGAGGAGGAGGAGAAGGGACGATGGCCAGGAGGAACATGATTGTGAACATGAGACGGCGGAAGAGGAGTAGGAAGCAGAGGAAGGGGGGAATAGGACGGAGGACGAACATGAGGATGAGGAGGAGAAACACGATGAGCAAGATACTGACGAAGAAAAGGAGGGACACAGGACGACGGGAAATTATGCGAACGCGGAGGGGGAGGAGGAGGAGGAGGAGGAGGAGGAGGAGGAGGAGGAGGAGGAGGAGGAGGAGGAGGAGGAGGAGGAGGAGGAGGAGGAGCGCCAGTAGCCTGAGGAGGAGGAGGAGGAGAAGAATGAGGAGGAGGAGGAGGCGGAGGTCGAGGCCCTGGAGAACGAGGCCATGGACATTGCAGCGAGGCTTGAGGCAATCTGTGCGAAGGGCCGAGATCAGCGCTGGCGGGCCTGGGCACAAGAGGCCGCGCGAGACGGAGGAGGTGCATCCCATGCTTTCTGCAGGGCCCCCCTCGGCTGGACAGCCGACGTGGATGGGGATGACGGGCCTGCTGGCATTGCAGCCACTCTCGGCAGCCTGGTGGCTGAATACCAAGAGATCTGGCAACGCGGCGAGATACTGCCGATGGACCTCGACACCGCGCCTCCTGACGCACACCTGGAGGAGCTTGGCCAGGCGCCGACGGCGGAGGAGATCGTCAAGGCGTCGAGGGCCTTCAGGGCGTCGACGGCCATGGGCGCTGACGCGGTGAAGCCACATGCCTTCGTGCACCTCAGTGACGGGGGCCTGGAGGCGCTGGGGCTGCTCCTGCTGGTGATGTAGGCTACCTGCAGGCTGCCCGAGCAGGTGAACATGCTGTTGGCCGTCTTCCTGACAATGGCCGGCGGAGGCTGGAGGCCCATCGGGCTCCTCAGCAGCCTCATCCGCCTGCTGGGGAGGCTTCGCAGGATCGACGCGGTCGAGTGGGAGGCTGCCCACAGGCGCGATTTCTTCGTCGGCGAGGCTTGGCGCTCCTGCGAGGACGCGGTCGTGCTCCAGTCCCACGATGGCGACGATGACCGATCTGTCGAAGGCGTATGAGCGGATCTCTCACGAGGGCCTGGTCGCTGCGGCCCGTCGTCACGGCTTTAAGCTCCGACGGCTGAACCTGATCCTCCGCAACTGTGGGGGACCGAGGCGTCTCTGCCTCAGCCGCTGGAAGTCGGAGGAGATGCGGCTCGGCAGCTCCATCGTGGCGGGCTGCGGGTACGCTACGACTCTCCTTCGGGTCGTCCTCCTCTCCACGATGGACGCGGTGATGGCGGCGTGGCAGTCGGTGCGAGGCTACCCGGCCGTGGACGACGTCACGCTGGCGGTGTGCGGGAAGCTGAGAGAGGTGGAGTCCACGGCCTTCGGCGCGACCAGAGACCTCTGCCAGCGGCTCGAGGCGCTGGGCTCCGAGGTCTCCCTGACCAAAGGGAGCGTGGTGAGCGGCGACGAGGGCGCAGGCGAGCGGACGGCCCACCGCTTGCGGAAGTGGGACTACAGGTTGCGACGTGCTGTCACGAACCTCGGGGTCGACTTCGGCATGCAGCCCAAGGCGTCGTGGTCCGCCCTGCGCGGCAAGAGTGGCGAGGCTGGCGGTCAGGCCCTCGCGCTGCATGGCGCTTCGACGCGCGGGGGCCAAGCTGGGCAACGTCTTCAGATGCAGTGGCCTGGCTTCCGTCCTCCATGGCGCCAGGGAGGCTGGCGTGCCGGCGGCGGCGCTGGAGAAGGCGAGGGCCATCAGCGGCCGAGCGCTGGCGGGGATCGTGGGCAGCAAGGGCAGCAAGGGCAGGCCGAGGCCGCTGCAGTTTGCGCTGCAGCCTGACCAGGGCTGGAAGCTGGACCCCGCCTACGCGGCCAACAGGCTGCCGCTGGAGGCCTGGGCCAAGGTGGTGTTCCTAGGGATGCGCAGCGATGCGAGCCTGGAGGCGGCCTTCCACGCGGCGTAGCCAGAGTCCCGGGGCCAGGTGCGCGGGCCCGCGGACGCGGTCAAACTCACCCCCAAGAGGATCGGGTGGGAGGCCGTCGTCTGGAGGACCTGGGTCACAGACCGAGGAGGCACAGCCGACCTCAAGATCCACAGCCTCAAGCGCGTGAGGCAGACCATCGAGCTGGGGATCCAGCCCGCGCTGATGAGGAGGCTGCAGCAGGGGCACCTGGCAGGAGTGCTCGATGGACCGCCGACGCTCCACGTCACCCGAGAGGCGCTGGCCGCATTGCGCAGGGGAGGAGACTGCGAGCAAGCAGCCTTGGTCGAGTCGCTGATCTGCGGGGGCCTGGTGTCTCAGGCGGACCTGCACCGTGAGAGAGCAGTGCTGAGCCCCCATGTGTGCGATGTGCGGCGAGGAGCCAGGGACGGCAACGCACCGACTTTTCTGCTGCGACGGCACCGCCTGCGTCGCGGCGAGGCTGGACCTTCAGGGGGTAAGGAGAGCAGGCGCGGCGATCGACGACAACGACGTCGGCATGGTCAGGTGCCTGGTCAGTCTGGGAGTCTGGGGCTGGAGCTGCTCTCGAGGCCAGCGCAGCAGGAGGTGTGCCTACGAGGTGGAGTGCTGCGAGAAGACCTGGTCCACGGGACGGTCTGCAATGACGGCTCAGCGATGTTCCCAGAGTGGGGCGAGCTCACGCGGAGTGGCTGGGCATGCATCCTCGTGGACCCCGACGGGACGCTGAGAGGAGGTATGTACGGTTGCGTGCCTGGGCCAATGCAGGAGAATGGCCATGCCGAGCTCTATGCGCTGCTGAGGGCGTTGCAAGAGAAGGGTCCCAGGGTCGACGTGCTCACGGACTACCTGCGGCTGGTGGAGAACTTCGAGCGAGGAGAAGAGTGGTGCTTGGCGGCGGGCTCGCTGTACGCAGACTTGTGGTGCGAGGTCTGGGCGCATGTCAGGGACCTCGGCGTCGAGAGTTGCAGCCTCCGCTGGACGCGGGCCCACACCAGTTGGGCTGCGGCGGAGGCTGCAGGCGTCCCACTGGCCTGGCACCGCGGCAACCGACACGCGGACGCCAAGACCAAGGAGGGCGCGAGGCTGCACCCCTCCTTCGTCGCCTTGGAGGAAAAGGCGGCCCAGGTGAGAGCGGCCACCCGTGCCGCGGAGCTGATTGCCGCTCACCATGGAGCGGTGCTGAAAGAGCTCGCCTCAGCTGGTTGGCCTGATCGGAGCCCTCTCCCCACTCGGCCCTCCCTCCGATATGCGGTCGTTCTCGTGTCTGGCGGGAACGGGCACTCGGCTTTGCGCTTGGGAAGGGCCCGGGGCTGTCTCATCTGTGCGGCTAGAAAATGGGCTCCGATCCAGGCCTGTGTGCTCGCCCTGCCCCGGCATGCCCAGGCCTGCTGCGATCGCCCACTCCTCCCATGAGCTGTGGGTGGTTCGTGGGGATCGGGTGCGGGGGGTGCCTGGAGGGGCTCGTGGGGGGCGCAGGGCGATCGCGTTCTGTAGGATCTGCGGGGCCTACGCGCGTCGGCAGGTGCACGGCCTTGGTCGCCCCTGCCGCCCGTCCTCGTCTCGGCCCCGACCGTCGGCCCGTCTGGCTCGATCGGCCCTGGGACGCCTGTTGTCTGGAAGGGAGCCCCAATCCAAGATGTTCTGGGGGCTCCCCTTCCCCCTCTCCACGGGACTCGTTCGGCGCGGCGCCCAACGGCGGGCCTGAGGAGGGGGAAAGTTAGTCGGGCCCCGAAGCCGAGGATACGTAGGCTTCCTGTTTCGTGGTTGGTCCTGCTTGGTAGTAGGTTAGGTTAGTTCGGCGTCTGCGGGACTTTCTCGTTGTAGGATCAGATGATCTAAGGAGGAAGAGGAGGATGGGGAGGAGGAGGAGAAGGAGGAGGAGTAGGAGGAGGAGGAGGAGGAACAGGATGAGGAGGAGGAGGAGGACGAGGAGGAGGAGAACGAGGACGAGGAAAGGCGATGGCAAAAGGACGAGGAGAGATTCTGGCGGAGGAGGATAACGAGGAGGGAAAGTAGCAATTGGGACAGATGGGGAGGGCGGGGAAAGAGGCTTGGTGGGAGGAGGGAGGAAGAGACGTAGGATTGACATGTGGGGTGGTTATGAGACGGAGGAACAAAGGAATCTGCTCCTGGGGAAGGCCGTCGCTGCCGCCCACGCGCATGGCGACGTGCTTGCCGCCATCGGTCGCCGACAGCGCGACTGTCTTCACGCTCTTGCTGCCAGAGTCATCCAGGCTGACCTGTCAGGAAAGGGAGCGACGGTGGAATGAGGACGAAGAGGAGGACCAGGACGAGCGATACGCGCGAAGATGGGGAGGGATGGAGAGAGAAGGGATCACGGACGCCGCGAGGTCCGTCAAGGCAGCATGAGCTCACGAACCCACCCTGCCGTGTGGCACTGGGAGCCACGCCCAAAGCGAACTATACAAGGAACGGCACGGCATGCCCATGCCGTGGCGACTTGCGCGCTGGCTTCTGACACTGTGCGTATCGTTCAACCTTGGACGATCGCGGCCTTCCGACACAGCCATCGTGCTACCAGAACGAGAGCCCCGCCAACCCCCAGTACGAAGCGGATAGGCTTTTCTGGCCACGGCGAGCCTCGGCCACGGAACGGCGCCCCGAGCCAGATCTGAGGATCGGCCTGCGAACCAGAGTGGTGCTTACACCAGCGTCCCTCGGCGATTCCGAGGGGCGTGGCTTGCGAACGAACGGGTGTGGTTTGCGACCCGCGCTTGGGGGGGGCGGGCGAGGACCTCGACAGAGACCTCCGCCGCGCCCCGACGAGGGCTCACCCGACCTGTGGCGCAGCATGGTGATCCCCTGAGCCCCGACGGCGCCGATCGCACACCTCACCCTGATGTGACCACACCCGCTGCAGTCGCCGAGTCCTTCTTTCGACGGCGAGCCTGGGGGGGAAATGAGAAGTGGCGGGCCTCCTCAGAAGGCTCGGAAGCCCCCTGGCCTTCTTAGAAGCTTTCCGAGCCTTCCCCGAAGACGCGGTCGACTTCTCGGAAGGCGCGAGGGCTTCTGGGGTGCCCCGCCGCCTTCCGAGGAGGCTCGCCGCCGATTTTTTTTTTTTTTTTGGGGGGGGGGGGGAGGGGGGGGGCCTGGACTTTTCGTCGCGTAGGTAACGAACGCACGACCATACATCAGAACCCCAGGCCCGTAACGTTGTCTAAGAAACGATGGAGCCATCCCCCCTTCCGCCCCCCCCTCTCCCGCCCTCCTCCTCCGCAGCCGTATTCGGCTCCATGACTGCGCGCGCTGCTAAACTCAGGTTGAGGACGCCGTGCTTTGCGAAAACCAATTTGTCGGGCAGAGTTGCTGCTCCGACGCGGGATGTTGGCGCTTCGAAGCGCGATGCGGGCTTGAGGTACAGGAGATACCTCTTGAAGAGATGGTGCCTGGGTGCCAAAACAAAAGAACAACTTTGCACGGAGGCCTTCATCGCAATTCAAGATGGCGCAGAGGGCATATCAGATTTAGGCTTGGACCCAGCATGTTTAGGGCGAAACCACGCCAGACATGCCAGAAATAATTAGCACATCACGGAACCGCGGGACAAATTCTATTACGTGTCTGTGTCGATGTATTGCAAGCGGACTGCGACACGAGTTCGTCGGTGGATCCCTGTTCGCCTCCCGCACGAAGTATTGCGAGACCTGCTCGCGGCGTCTCCTGATAATTTCAATTGTAGGTTGCAGGACCCCGACGAGGTGATGGTTCCAAGTTGCACGCGACACCGAGTGGTGCAAGAGCACGGGCTCGATTCAACAGTTCCGATTGGTTTGTATAGCGACGCTACTCCTGTCTACAAAACTGGGTCTGTGCTGACGGACTGCTTTAACATAACGTGGGAGCGCACACGACACATAATGTGGCTACGGCTTAAAACACACATGTGCCAATACGGCTGCAACGGCAGGTGCACGTTCGACGCAGTGTAGACTGTCATCAACAACTCGCTCAATTGTTTGGCAACTGGCAGAAATATGACAGAACGCTTTGATGGCGGGCCTAGGATAGATACCGATGCCACGCGGTCTTGAGTTGCAACGGTGCCTCTTGGGTTCTGCGGCGCCGTCACAGAGCACCGTTGCGATTTTGCGACGTGACGAGGCTCAAGCGGTGGAGCGCCAAGTGACCATGTCCTATATGCAAGTGCACCCTCGATGACATGCACGCTTTGTATCCAAAACGTGGTGGTGGGCGCTTGCCGTGGCATGCGAGGTCCATGAACGACTACGTCGATGAACTTACGGCGCAGATCATACGGGTGCCACTGGAGACGCCTGACGCGCGATACCGACTCGCGGACGGTCTCAGGTTTCGCTTGGCCCACCCTTGGGGGCGTTCGGCGAAGCGTCGGTTGCCAGAGCTTGGCCTCAAGGGAGGCGACGCGCTGGTGTGCAATGAGGTCGTGCCTGATCTCTACGCTCTTGAGAGCGTGGCCACGCCGTGTGAGGTGTTTGCGACGAGACGGGGGTTGCTGGAGTGCCAGCAATATTCAACATTCCAACGGTTCATTCGCTTGAGGTAATTGGGCTACCTCTCGAACACATGGTGCTGGACGTTCTTCATACAGTTGATCTTGGGATTGCCCAATGCTGGGCTGGCGCTTCCATCATGATGCTCTTGAAAGCAAACGTATATGGCTTGTCGCACAGTGTAGCAAGGGATCGACTGGCAATGGGCCTCGGCATTTTGAACGACAAATTGCGAACATTGTATTCTAAGGAGCACAAGTGGAATCCGAATGCTACCCTTTTAAACATAGAAATTATGACACTTGCGATGCTGGGGGAGGAAGGCCACCCGACATTAAATGCATAAGGCGGTGAGACGAGGGGGGTTACCGGATTCGTTCACAGGGAAATTGTGGATACCATTGGTCAGTGCACCGACGTTGCTAAGACCACGACCTTATTCGATGCAGGGCTCGCGCTTCAGAAGTGGTATTCTATCTGGGAAGAAGAAATCAGTGCATATCCAATTCTCTTGGCCCCCCTCCTCCCCCCCTTCCTCTGTATGGTATCGAGGAGGAAGGGGGGGAAGAAGGAGCCCAAGATAACTGGATATGCATTGTTTTCCTCCTCCCACTATAATTTCGTTTGAGAGTCGATTGACAGACGTGCGAACGCGACGAGAATTCATGGACTTGTGTGTGAAACACATCGTGCTGTACGGTGTTGCTGGCTATCCGTTTCACCCTACCACCTTTTCGTTCATCTCACGATGAATATTTACGAGACTGGCAATTGTAAGTTGTACAACACGTGCGAGGACGAATCGCTAAACTTGCTCATCAGGAATATCGCGGGAAGACTGTGCATCCCGATTCCTTCGCCAGCAGCGTGTTTGAGCGTTTACTCGTTGGCGAAGCCCTGGGGCTCTGATGAATAATAATATTCCTCCTCATCCAATGCATCTCCCGAGTCCTTCCGCGTTGCCATGCCAATCCCCCTGCCCATGAGAGGTAGAGTGGGGGCGGAGAAGGAGGACGAGGAGGAGGAGGAGGAGGAGGAGAAAAAGGAGGATAAGGAGGAGGGTGGAGAAAGATGAGGAGCAGTAGGAGGAGAAGTGGGGGAAGGAGGAGGAGGAGGGTCGAAATCAGGAGCAAGGGAGGAGGAGACAGAGGAGGCGGAAGAGGAGGAGGACGAGGGGGAGGGGGACGAGGGAGGGATGGGAGGGGCGAGGGATGCTCGAAACCCGAGAACCATGAGGGCGGGGAGGAGGGGGACGAAGAAGAGGAGGAGGAGGAGGAGAAGGAATAGCAGGGGAAGGAGGAGGAGGAGGAGGCAAAGGAGGATGAACCACACGGTCATGCCAGGACTAAGCCCAAGTCGGCCCACGCCCAATAAGGGTCGCGTGGCGGGTCGCAAGAGGGCCAGGAGCATCAACACCATCAGTGTGATCCTCCTCCTCCTCCTCCTCCTCCTCCGCCTCCTCCTCCTCCTCCTCCTCCTCCACATCATCATCATCATCATCATCATCATCATCATCATCATCATCATCATCATCGTCATCATCATCATCATTATCACCATCATCATCATCATCATCATCATCATCATCATCTTCATCATCATCATCATCATCACCATCATCAATAATAGCACAATCGCCATCATAGCAACCACCGACATCATCATCGTCATCATCATCAACACTGTTATTCTGGCCGCTATCATCATTATCACCATCATCAGCATGTTCACCATCATCGATGCCAGGAGCGCCAAGTTAGGCCCAGACCCAAATTTCAGGCCCGGGCCTAAAGTTTGGGCCTGGGCCTACAATTTAGGTCCGAAGTGCGTTCTGCCGAGCAAGGCAGCCAGACCTAACATCATAGGTTGTGGCTGCACAAGCCTACATGTTTAGGTTTTTTAGGTCCAGGATCCAGAATCAAGGGCTTTGCGAAGCTCTGTCTGGGCCGGCCTCAGCACTCCGGCGCCGCCTGCCGCGTGGCGACCCTGGGGCACTCTCCGCGCCCCAGGCTGCTCGGGGTGCCGAGACAGCCCGGGGCTGCTCGCGGGGGGGGGCCGGGCCCGTTCCGTCAGAGGGCTGGCTGTGCGCGGCCCGAAGCCTCGCCAGACGTCGGCGCTGGTTTCTGTCACGTCGTGGGTCGTTCGACCCGGAACGATCGCGACTTCTCGAAGGCGCGGGTCCTCGAAAGTCGGCCGATTCTGGGCTACGGGGGGCACTCAGTTTTGAGCGCCCGCGCTTGGGTCGCTGCCGCGTCGGCACGGAGTCTACTGTACCCATCTCTGCAGCGGTGGTCATCGCGGTGTGCTGCCATCCACGGACGTAGTAGCCCGACTGCTTGGGACGAAACGGTTCTGACGGTTAGCCCGGCAAGGATCAAGAGCTTGGTGTGTCAGCGATAGACGGGGGACTGCCCTGCAGGTGGCCGCTTGTGCGGGCCAGTGATGGCGAGTAGGCACCACCCATGCGCGGATGCAACGCCCATGGATGCTGGACAAGGAGCGGCGGACCGCGATGATGTCATGGGGGCAGCCCGCGTGGAGAGCCAGGTGGAGACAGATCTCCGTCATCAGGTAGTCAAACCACTTCTGGCGATGCTGGGCCGCGCAGTCCAGCGGGATCGGAGCGCGGCGGGCGCACTCAACGTTGATGGCAAGGCTGGTGCTGATGTCCGGGGCAGCCCCGAAACTCGCGCGGTGCGCCCGCTGGGCGCGCCAGGTGCCGAGGGCGCGGTAAGCAGGCGTCTCCCTGGCGTGCGTCCGACCCTGGCGCATCCCGCCGCCGTGAAGGAGGCGAGCCGCGACACGCCTTGACCGGCGCCTGCGCGGCCCGATCGCTGGCGCGAACCTGTGCACGCCCACCGCGGTGAGCGCCTGCGTCTGCGAGGGCCTGGCCGTTGTGGCCCTAGCACGCAGACCTGACCGAGAGAAGTCGGGGAGACGTAAGACCCGGGTTCGGGGAACCCGGGTTGGCCTCCCGGGGCCTAACCTCATGATGAAAATGACGAGACCCGGTCTAACATTTGACGCGAGCTCGCGCTGCAGACATCCCACGACACCTGGGCCGCCAGAGTCCTGGACGCGCTCGTCGGCAAACGCTGGCAAACCCGAGCTCCGGCTTACTCGAGTCTTACGCTTTCCCGAAGAAGCCCTTGATCGATCGGAAGCCTCTGGGTCGAGGTGCCGTTTTCTCGGGCCAAAGAAGAAGTTTTGGCTGGTCGAGGGCCTCGAGCATGAAGAGGAGGAGGAGGAGGCGGAGGCCGAGGCAGGGGAGGAGGAGGAGGCGGAGGAGGCTTCCGTTCTGCCTCCCGGCGAAAAGGCCTCGGGAGCGCAGGCAAGCCGCAGCAGGGCCCAGTGACCGGTCAGGCACGGGCGCCAGCGAGAGGCCGCCCACGGAAGCGGCACACGGCCGCAAGGCGACCGAGCCCACCGCGAAACCGAGCACCGACAGCAACCGGCAGGCCGCAAGCGACCGAGCCCAGCACGAGAACTCCAGCCATGCTTTTTCCATGGCGCCGTGCGCTGGCTTAACGGCGTCGGATCTCAGGAAAGGGGCTTCTTGCCATCTTAGAACCTCTTCTCCTGTCTCGCTGTAGGCCTCCTGGGCCAAAGAGAGGAGACATGTCCCTCATCAGAAGAACCGTGACTTCACAGCTGGGGCGCGGCGACGCGACGGACGGGCGCTGCAGCCGACCGCCCGCGACGACACACTGAAGAAGAGTCAGTTGACAGTTGGAGCGGCTGCATGTAGGGCATTGCTTAACCGCTGTCTGCTCCAACCCTTCGATCCTGAATATCTCATATCTGGCTGCGCACTGCGATGCTGCCAAAACCGTTGAATGGCTGGTGAGGTTTCAGCAACCATCTGTCGTTCGCTCGGCGTGCTCGCTCTCTGCGGTGCCAAACCAGCTCTGTCGTGGTCGCCATCGTCCTGCTCTGGCCAGTGTCTGAACGGAGTGTGCAGTAAATGAGGTGAGGAAAACACAGTGGAGGCCTGTGACCAGCAAGGGCGTAACCCCTGCGGTTGCACCCAATCGCCTGAGCCGGCTATGGCCTTGCCAGGGAGAGGATTGAGGAGAGGAGGAGGAGGAGGAGGAGGAGGAGGAGGAGGAGGAGGAGGAGGAGGAGGAGGCGGAGGAGGAGGAGAGGAGGAGGAGGAGGAGGAGGAGGAGGGAGGAGAGGAGGAGGAGGAGGAGGAGGAGGAGGAGGAGGAGGAGGAGGGGGGGGGGAGGAGGAGGGGCAGATGAGGCAGAGGAGGAGGAGGAGAGAGGAGGAGGAGGAGGAGGAGGAGGAGGAGGGAGGAGGGGAGGAGGAGGAGGAGGAGGAGGGAGGGAGGGAGGGAGGGCGGGGAGGGCGGGGAGGAGGAGGAGGAGCAGGAGCAGGAGGAGGAGGAGGAAGAGGGTCAGGATGAGGAGGAGGAGGAGGAGGAGGAGGAGGAGGAGAAGGAGGAGGTAGAGGAGGAGGAGGAGCAGGAGGAGGAGGAGGAGGAGGAGGAGGAGGAGGAGGAGGAGGAGGAGGAGGAGAAGGAGGAGGGGCGGAAGATGCGGAGGGCGAGTAAGGTAGGAGGGTAAGGCGGAGGTGAGAGAACAGGAGGAGGAAGCAGGGCGCATGGGATGAGAAGGAACAGATACGGAGGCCAGGCTGACCTGATAGGCGCCTGGGGCAAGGTTCACGGCCGTGCCAGGCTTCAACTGCGCCGACTCCTTCGCGCGCCCCTTGGAGAACGCGATCTTCAGGCTGCCAGGTGTGCTGCCATCGTACGCATCGACGACTGCGAGCTGCGAGTTCTCCTGCGAGACCGAGAACGCGTGGGAGTAGAAGGTCGCTGCCATGGTGCTGTTGCCCTTGCGATAGGGGACCAGCAACAATGAAGTGGGGGCGAACGGGAGGTTGCCGACGTGGAACGTCCCGACGCTGAGGCCTCCAAGCTTGAAGTCGATACGCTCATTGTCCGCCAACTCGAGGACAATCTCCTTGCACGCCTTATAACGCAGGGGCTCTTCTGTGAGTTTTGCCTTCTGGTTGACCGTGTAGACGCTGAGGGGCTTGCTCTCTGCGTAGGCGTTGCAGACGGTCAGGTTGTGCTGAATGCCGTCCTGGAGCTGCAGGGCAGCGCCAGCAGAGGCCAGAGCAGAAAGAGTTAGAGCGCGGACGGCAGCCATGGATGATGAAATCGTAGGAGCCCTGTGCGGTGAGACCTCGGTAAGCGGAAACCTTGTGTTTAGACCGCGTCGGCTTGAGCCCAAACTGAAGATGGGCAAGCACAATGTGTTTGGTAGGTATATGAAGTGTGTCATGCAGCCAGAGCGGGGATGGGAAACAAAAGAAAGACACGCGCACGCGACCAGGAGCGCCAGATCAACGTGTGAGTCTGCGAGCGGGGGCCATTGTTCCAACTGGCTTCGAGCAGGTTTGGTCGCGTGGAATCTGGGCCGGTCTTCTGGGCACACGCCTCCTCTTCGCTCTGATTCCTCCCTCTGCCGCTCTTGTCCCTCCTCCTTCTCCTCCTCCTGCTACTCCTGCTTCCGCTTCTCGTCCGCCTCTTCCTCCTTTCAACCTTCTCGGATAAATAATCGCGTTGCAATCGATTCATAATCGCGTGGCCAGAAGTTCATCTTGCCCTGGAGTTGGGTGCGTTGCGAAACTTCTGAAGATACGGGCTCCAGGTCAGGCGACGGATAAGACAGCTGCAGCCCTCGTCTAGCATGGGTTGTAGCGCTCACCTGGCGGACGCATATACTCACCAAGTGATGCCGGACCTACAAAAGGCGGCGATGCCGCATTAGGCTGAACATGGACTCTCCCGAACGCGCACAAAATGATACACAATATCATCGTCACTCAGACTTCCTGCGCCCGCCAACTCTGTAATTCACCACCGTGCCTCCCGCAAATCGTGGAGTGCCCCAAACCGCACACATGACGCTTTCCGGAAAACCCTGAACCCGAACATGTTGCCATCTCTTGGGGGTGCATTTTGTAACTCCACTAGCTTCCACCAGCGGCGACACCCCCGCTTTACTTACGCCGGCTTCCGCCTCCCTTCCGCCGACGTCCGCCGAGGACAGGACAAGACAGGAGCGCGCTGAGTCCGCCGGACGGCCGGCGGGGCCCCTAGGAGCAGCGCGGGTGGGCCGGAGCACGGTTATTGCATGTGGTGGAGGAAAGCGTCTTCCCAGCTGTCCCATAATTTCTGGTCACAAGCATCATCTAACCAATGTTTGGTGATACTCCCAGTGGTAATTTGTATAAGCTGTGAACTGTCGTCGCACCACCGCTTGCGTTGACGTCCGCCGAGGAAGATATGTCAACTCCCTCGGTCCTCGCAGGCGAGGCCCCTTCCGGAACGCCTCACAGAAGTAAGTGCCAAGAGGGGCTGTGGGCTTCCGACGGGTCCCCGCCCCACCGATTCGTCAGAACTCTTGGGCACTCTTGCGCGCTGCTTTCGTGGGCCTCGAGGACAGCAAATTCGCCCTCGACCGACCCCAAGGCCCCCCTCAAAACCTTTCAAGAAACGCTCAAAAAGCAATTGGAGCTCTCGGTAGCCTCAGTGAATCGTCCCGGGGGTCTCAGGGAAGCCCTGGGGGCCAGCCAGCCTGACATGCCGAAACAATTGCAGCACGCTTGGTTTTTGCATGCTTTTCGAATTCTTGGATTTTTTGTTGTAGGGCGTCCAAGACGGCCCAAGAGGCCCCCCCAAGACCCGCCCAAGACGGCGTCCGCGGCCCAGGATCAAGAGGGGGCCATTTAGAGCTCTTCACCCGAAGATGGCCCCCAAGACGGCCAGCAAGCCACCAAAACAGTCCCAAGAGCCCCCCAGAGGACCACACGAAGCCCCCAGGGGTGCCCCGAGAGATGCCCCAGAGGCTCCAGAGAGGTCTCGGAGAGACCCCCGAGAAGCCACTGAGAGGCCCAAAAGGGCCTCCGCGAGGCCTTGTCCCCACGACTCAGGCATGATTGTGGGACAGTCCTCCTCCTCCTCCTTTTCCTCCTGCTCCCTCGTCATCCTCGCCGTCCCCGTCCCTCCTGCCATCGGGCCTGCCGTCGTCCTCATCGTCGGCCGCCGCCGCCGCCGTCCTCCTCCTCCTTCTCCTCGCCCTCGCTGTCGTCGTCGCCTCCCGCCGTCTTGCCCCCCCCCCCCCCCCCTGCGCTGGCCGTTGCCGCCGCCCTCGGCGGCGGGGGCGGCACCGCCCTCGGCGGCGGCGCTGCCCGCGGCGGCCCCTCCGCTCCTGCAGGGGGGATGTGTGTGCGTGTGTGTGTGTGTGTGTGTGTGTGTGTGTGTGTGTGTGTGTGTGTGTGTGTGTGTGTGTGTGTGTGTGTGTGTGTGTGTGTGTGTGTGGGGGGGGCGCAGGAAGGAGGGAGGGGAGGGATGGGAAGGGAGGAGTGGGAGGCAGGAGGGCGGCCCTCCCTCTCCTCCCTCCCTCCCTTCCTCCCTCCCTCCATTCCATCGCTCCCCTCCCCCCTCGGGGAGATCTGGGGAGGGGAGGGGAGGGGGCAGGGGAGGCGGGAGGGAGGCCCTCACCCATCCCTCTCTCGCCTCCCTCCCTCCGTTCAAGATGTCATAGTGCATCTCGCGGCTGGCTTCTGGAGGTGCACTTCCACGCCCTCGCTGTCCCCGCGGAGTTCAGGGTGAGCCTTTGCAGCTGGCATGGTCGCAGTATCTGCATCTCTGTATCTCCCCTCCCTCAAGAAGAGAGTGAGGGAGGGGGGCGGGGGAGGGGGGAGTGAGAAGGGGGGGATGAGGGAGGGAGAGAGGGAGGGGCGGGGAAGATGAGTCTGCGTTGGTCCAGGACAGAGGAGGAGGAGGTGGAGGAGGAGGAGGGAGGGAGGAGGAGGAGGAGGAGGAGGGGGAGGAGGAGGAAGAGGAGGAGGAGGGAGGAGGAAGGGGAGGAGGAGGAGGAGAGGAGGAGGAGGAGGAGGAGGCGGAGGAGGAGGAGGAGGAGGAGGAGGAGGAGGAGGAGGAGGAGAGGAGGAGGAGGAGGAGGAGCAGGGGGAGGAGGAGAGGAGGAGGGGAGGAGGAGGAGGAGGAGGAGGAGGGGGGGGAGGAGGAGGAGTAGGAGGAGGAGCAGGAGGAGGAGGAGGAGGAGGAGGAGGAGGAGGAGAGGAGGAGGAGGAGGAGGAGGAGGAGGGAGAGAGGAGGAGGAGAGGGGGAGGAGGAGGAGAGGGGGGAGGGAGGGAGGGAGGGAGGGAGGGAGTAGGAGTAGGAGTAGGAGTAGGAGTAGGAGTAGGAGTAGAGTAGGAGTAGGAGTAGGAGTAGGAGGAGGAGGAGGAGAGAGAGGAGGAGGAGGAGGAGGAGGAGGAGGAGGAGGAGGGGGGGGGGGAGGAGGAGGAGTAGGAGTAGGAGAGGTAGAGAGTAGGAGTAGGTAGGAGGAGAGGAGGAGGAGGAGGAGGAGGAGGAGGAGGAGGAGGAGGAGGAGAATGAGGAGGAGGAGGAGGAGGAGGAGGAGGAGGACGAGGAGGACGAGGAGGACGAGGAGGGGGAGGAGGGGGCCGTAGTAGGGGGCAATGGGATGTCGGACGGGTGCGAAGCCAACTCCTGGGACCCTTGCATCGAGCTGGGACGCATCGGCACGGAGTCGGGATGGAACCGGCTCGACCGCGCCATGATGCAACACAACGCGGTGTGAGCATCGCGCCACATCGGATTGCCGCAACAACGGAATCGATTCGGGTTGGGCCGGTCGAACTCGGTATCGAAATGGCTCGATCGGATCGGCATGGGTCCTGATAGGGGGGAGGGGAGGGGAGGGACGGAGAGAGACGAGCTTGCCTTGGCTCGGGAGGAAGAAGAGGAACAGATGTCGTGCGCGTCAGAGGTGCGTTGGCGGAGTGGCGGCACAGCAATCTGTGCGACCCCGCTGCCGGTGGTTCTGCTGCGAAGCAGCGGAACGCCACTCAAAAAACGACCACGACGACGACAGCGACAGAGACGACGACTGGGTTGGGAAGGTGGGAGGGAGCGACGATGGCCTTTGTTTAGGAAGCGAGGCGTTACGTATCAGTGGGACGCAGGAGCACCTTGTGGGAGCTGCCGATCCTTTTAGCTCCCAATCCAGATCCGCAGCGAGGAGGCGTAGCACCACGTATAATTGCGCAGTCGTCCAGGGCAGCGCATCATAGCACACGGCAGCACGGCGTATCGTAGCACGACGAAGCGCGATCCAATGTAATGCAATGCCCGCCCATTAGGGTTCAGGACGGCTCCACGAAGGGACCAAGACGCTTCCAAGAGGGCCAGCTGGACACCAAAAGAGCTCACAAGCGGGCCCAAGACGCTCCCCCCCCCCCCCCCACACACACACACATGTCACATGGTCCAATCTGGCGTTCTAAAGGGCCCAAGATCGCCAAAAGATGGCCTCACGACCATCCCAGAGAGCTCCCTAAATGATCCACGATGCCCCAAGGTACCCAAAGAGCCAAAGAGGGCCTCCAGCAAAGCCACCAGCGCCGCCCAGAAGGCACCAGCATGGCCCCCAGAGCGCCCTGGAGGGCCCCGCGACCAGGCAAGCCAGCGATGCCGCGACCTCCAGAGGGGACAGGCGCTGTCGGTCTGCCCCGATGTGTGCGCCCGCGCCTCTTGGCCGCTGCTCTGCCGTGCTTCCCTCGGCGCGTCTGGCTGGAGCACTCGTGGACCGCCCGTGCGTCTTCCTGCCTGCCGGTCGGTGCTCGCCTCCGTGCGCGGGTGTCGTCATGCTTCGCCGCACGCGGCACCGTGGACCGTGGGCGAAAAACATTGCCGTATCCGCGGCCTTGCGGGCCAAGCCCCGGGGACGCGACCCTGCCGATACGGGGCACTTCTGGGCGGATGCCCCGCGCGGGGCGTGCCCGTGTGACCGCGTCTCCGCGGGATCGCGCCCTGGAATCCAAACCGCGAGGGCGCGGACACGCATGCAGTCGGGCTTGACTGGAGAGGACACGCGAGAGGACACAAGACCCCTCCGAGGGCCACATTGCCACATGGAATGTGAACGGCACGGGTCTCTGAAGACAGGACACAGCAGTTCCCTTGACTTGGCAGGGCCGACCTACGCGTCAAGGCCGACTCTATGTGCGCCGCTCGTGGGTGCATGAAGTCCACGGGACCCTCGGCGGGGCCCTGTGCGGGCGGCGGCAGAGCGGTGCAACACGCAGGGCAAGGGCAGGAGGGACCCCCCGCACTCATTTTGTTCCCGTGCCTGCTGCAATCCGCTTCCCTTCGGGGGGGGTGCGCCTGGCCAGAGCTCCTGGAGGCACCCCACAAGAGGCATATGTTGCCCGCACAGGAAGCCGCAGCGAGTAGGCAGAAGGGCCCCCCCCCCCTGGTGGCCGGCGACGGGGGACGCCAGGGCAGCTGAGGGGCGGGGCCGTGTGGCGGGGACCCCGTGAGGCGGCGGCAAGGCGCGGACCTGGCGAGCGCGCGGGCCGGTCGAGCAGCCCAGGGGCGCTGGGCAGCGAGCTGTGCACTGCAGGAGACAGGAACGAAGAGGCAGGGCGAATATCAACACACATGCACAAACACAACCACACACAGACACAAACACAGGCACATACACACAGACGCACACAGACAGACACAGACACACACACACAGACACACAGACACACACACACAGACACAAACACACACAGACAGGCACAGGCACAGGCACAGGAACAGGCGCAGACACAGACACAGACACAGGCACAGGCACAGGCGCAGACACAGACACAGACACAGACACAGACACAAACACCGCCACAACAACACACACAACCACAAGCACAACCACAAACACACACAAACACAACCACAACCACAACCACAACCTCTCACACACACACACACACACGCGCACACAGACATACATTCACGAGGCAGCCGAAATATCCCGCAGGCAGTGCAGCTGAAGGCAGGTCCCTGCAGCCATCGTGTTGCCACAGACAACGCCACACGAGGAACGAAGAGGCCTTTCTGGCCACGACCAGCCTCCACCACGAATCTATTCCCCGAGCTGAATCTGCGGAGCGACCTGCAAGACAGATCCCCTCCTGAACCCAGAGGGGTACCCTTCTCAGTGAGCCCACAACGGACGTGCGCGCCCAACTATGTGCATGAGCATGGCCCCTCGATCCGCGAGACCGGCCGCGGGATACGAGCATTCGGGCAGTGCGTACTCTCGAAACCAGCGTGGATTCGTGCACGTGCACGTCCTTCTTTCGCTCCTGCCTTTTCAGCGCCTTGACCGTGCTGGCGGCGACGCGAACATGCAACACACAAGGTAGCCGGGCGTGGGGCCCCATGGGCGGTACCGCATCATCGGTGGCTGGAAGATCAACAGGCCAGGCATCTGAGGGCAGGGCCCGAAGGGCGGGGCCGCACGGGGGGCGACCCCAAAATCTAATACCCCGAATCCCACGGGCGGTTGAATTTTGGAGATTCCAACAAAGGCATCTTCGAACAGCGGGGGCCCATGGGCGGGACCCTACTGGCTGCTGCGGGGAAAGTGCACCAGGCAGATTCCGATGTTCACCTCCCAAGTCGAATCAGCCATGATTCAAAGCTCTGTCTGGGACAGGACGATAGTGACTATGATCACGATGATGGTGCTGATACGACCAATCACTTGCGCGACTGGGTTCAAAACCACGCGTGCTCGCATCCTTAGCCGCATGCCGACTTTTTAATCGGCTGGCTCGAGCTCTACGTGGGGCTTGCAGTGTGGTGGTACGTGAAATCACCACCGTGTCGAGCCAGCTCGCGATCATGCTTTCATCATAGCTTCGATCTCTTCAAGTGTCTTCCCCTTGGTCTCTGGGACGAGGTGCAACACGAAGACGAGGCTTACCAAAGATAGGCATAAGAATATAGAGAACAGACCCGTCGTTCCAAACGATTCCATCAGCGACGCCGTGCTGAAGGTCACCGCGACGTTGAAACCAAAGTTCGTCATGGCGGCGACGGAGAGGGCAGAACCACGCACGCTCAGCGGAAAGATCTCCGAGATGAGCAGCCACGCGATGGGCCCAAAACCCACCTGGTACCCGCTCACGTAGACCATCAGGCCTGCGACCGTGACGATCGCCCAGGCCCGCGGCATCTCCAGGTCGCCCGTGGAGCATTCGGCCGTCGACAACCCAGGCGTGGTGCAGTAGCTCGTGCTGAAGCCCGCCGCGCACACTGCGAGCGCCACGGTCATCATCGAAATGCCGATCAGCAGCAGCGGACGCCGGCCGTAGTGGTCGACGCGCCAGACAGTGAACAGCGTCGCGACCAGCTTGACCAACCCAAGGAGCACAGACTCCTGCGACGAGGAGTCGCCGAAGCCCGCGCTCTTGAAGACGTTGGTGGCGTAGTACAGGACAGAGGGCTGGCCGGTGATCTGCTGCAGGGTTACGATCCCGCATCCCACTATGAGCGGCCTGGGGTTAGCGAAAGCAGCGAAGGCGCCCGTCTCCTGCGCGCCATGCTTCTGCAGCAAGCCGTCTATCTCCCTGTCGCTTCGCAGAGACACCTGCACGTCCGAACGCAATCCCCGCAACTCTTCCTTCGCTTCGTCTGAAGCCCCGCCACGGAAGAACGTAAGGGCCGCCAGTGCCTCCTCCTCCTCGCTAGCCGCGTTGCCGCTCCTGGCAGCAAGGAGCACTAGATACCTCGGGGACTGCGGTACGTAGGCCACCCCGCAGAACATGGCGGCGGCCAGGAATCCGCCCACGAGGATCATCAAGCGCCAACCGTCGGAACTGAGGAGTGAGAAGACCCAGCCGGTAAAGAAGCCCAGAAACATTCCGAACACGATGATGGCCTCCTTCGCCGACACGAGGGCGCCGCGCACGTCCGCGGGCGAGATTTCCGCGATGTACAGCGGGGCGACATGCATCGCGAAGCCGATGGCAAGACCGTACACGAACAGGCCGAGGACCACCCCCCACAGCATCGGGGACAACGCGGCCACGAACGACCCCACGATGTACAGCAGCGCACCGATCTGAGCCTCGAGCTTCCTGCCGATGTCGTCCGAGTAGCGGAAGCAGATCAGCGTGGAGAACATCGCTCCGATGAGGCCAATGGAGCTGAGTAGGCCGATGGTCACAGTGCTCAGACTCCAGCACTGGCCATAGCCCCACGAGGTCCACGTGCCCACCGCGCCCACGTAGTCGTCGGCACAGAGGAGCTGTCCTTTGGTGAGGACGTTACTGTTGATGCCGATCATGTAGCCGAACAACAGGCCGCCGATAGCAATGAACGTGAAGGCGAACATCAAGTTCATGTGGTTCGTCATCGGAATTCAGTAAATTGCTGTTGCGGGGCCGTGAGGTTACGAGCCGTGGTCGGGGGTGGCCGATTCTTCGCAGCCGCACCTGACGACCAGGGCCGCGAGCTTGAACAAGATTGGGTATGGGTGGTGATGATGCAGGGGATGATCAAGACTACGGCGTGATGCCTGGGGGACGGGCGCACCTGCTTTGTGTTTCTCGCTCTCTCTCTCTCTCTTTCCCTTTCTCTCCCCGGATACAGATTCATCTATATCTGTGTGAAGCACATCGTACATACATACAAACACGCGTACGATCATACACGCACTGAAGCACAAGTCTAAATAGTGACACACGTACAGTTACAACACACACATATATGTATGTATATATATATATATATAGATATACGTGTGTATACAGCTGCGTTTGTGAATGGTACGTTGTGTAGATTCATGACACACACACGTGTGTCATGTAACAGATGTATGGACACACCGTCCTGGGCAACGTCTGCACTCGAGGGGACCACGTGTCTGCTCGACCTCGAGCGCCGCCTCAACGCTTTTCCGCCTGGCGCGTGGCCGGGGGCGCCTCGGGGGCCCAGCACGTGCGCCTGCCGGCCTCTCCCCGCCCTCGGCCGCTGCCTGCCGGCTGGCGCCCCGCGGGCGGCCCGAGCGCCGGGGGGGCGACCTCCCGGGGGCCCTCGGCCGGCGCCCCCCGGCCGTGGGCGTCGCTCTCGGACGTCTCCTGCGCCCCGTGCGCCACGCGGCTCGCGCCGCACGGCTTCCACCGAGCAGCCGGCACCGCCAGAGGCTGCACCACCCAGCCTGCACTTTTAGTGGGCCCCTGAAACGGCAGGGCCGTGTTGTCACCGTTTCCGAACAAGCGTCCCTTGAAAATGGAAACGGCCAAAGAAACGTCGACCGGAAACGGCAACAAAAACGGTTCCAGGATTGGAGCCGGAGCGGGAACCCGTAAAAAAACGGCGACGGAACCGGCAAAAAAACGGCGTCGGAACCGGCACCAAAAACGGCAAAACGGAACCAGTAAAAAACGGCCCAGTCGTTTCCAGGGCCCACTAAGGGCCTGCACCACTCGGCCTGCACAAACCTGGCGGGCAACGCCACACGGCTCGCGCCACACGCAGCCTGCAACACATAATTA
Organism: Prorocentrum cordatum; assembly: GCA_963575745.1. Lineage (NCBI taxonomy): Eukaryota > Dinophyceae > Prorocentrales > Prorocentraceae > Prorocentrum > Prorocentrum cordatum. The sequence continues at coordinate 961,322 of CAUYUJ010014582.1, read as the reverse complement.
ATTTTGCACCACCAGGACTGCGCCACACAGCCTGCGCTGCATAGTCTGCACCGACTGAGCTTGCACCACGCAGCTCGCACCACGCAACTTGCACCACATGGCTTGCAATCCAGAGTGCAATGCGTCACTGCCTGGAATCCCATGCTGACAAGCGTACTCTGCCAGGGTCGGGGTCAGGGGCGTTCGCTCCGCGCCACATCCGTCTCAACTCGCACGCAGGTTGGCTGCTTCGGGGCGGGCAAACGTCGCCGTGCGTATCTTCTCCTCCCGCCGGAGGGGGGTGGGCGAAGAGCCCAGAATTGAATCGAGAAGTCGGATCGGCGATCGAAATGAATCGGATCGTCAGAAATCGGCAGCTAAGCCGGGAGAAATTGCATCGGCGCACGCGCGGATGCGGTCAACGTGAACTTGTTTTCTTGAGAATCAAACGCTCGCCCCCCGCCTGGACCGGGGTTATCCGGCCCCTCCGCTTTTCTGGTTCAGAATTTATTTTTGACGATCGTCCATCACGAATATCAAACAAAGCCAGTCTAGCCAAAGCGGTATTGACCTCCTGCCAACTCATAGCCCGGCGATGGATGCAACCGTATGCAGTTGTGGGTACCGTCGTTGTGAGAGTCGCCTTCGGCGAATCTCCTCATGAGCCGCGCTCGCGTGGAGGGTGTGCCGAAATGCGGCGGGGCCGTCGTGCGGGCGCCACGACTGGGGCCTTCGAGTGGCGCGAGGCAGATGAGACGAGGGTGACGGGGCGGGGCAGCTGGACGAGGAAGACTGACGCGGGCGAGCGGGGGGTCTTCTTGATTTGGCCAGAGCTGCGTGCGCCGCCGTTCCGCGTCCATGTTCTTCCCAGCTCAATCCCCCCATTCCCGGCTTCCGTCGTGCATTGCGCCCCTCCCCGCTTGTCACGCGGTGGCCCGAGCTCCGGGCGCCGCCGTTGTGTGCCCGTTCGCCCTCGCGCCCTGGCGCCCGCGGCTTCGGGCAGAGCGCAGGGCGGAATCTTCACGACGCGCGCCGGTCGTCCCGAAGGAGTCCCAGAGACGCGCGCGGGTCGTCCGCGGCACGGGCCAGGAAACACGGGTGGCTGACAACGGGCAGGGCGCTGGGCAAAGGTCGCGGGGGTCGGGCAGCTCCCGGGGGCAAAGCGCAGGGGAGTCCCCGCGACGTGCTCTGGGCGCCCCGAGCTGATTCCAGCGACGCGCGCGGGTCGTCCGCGACGCCAGGCCAAGCACTCTCACGGAGGGCAGCAGGCGAGGCTCGGGCGGGTCGATCTTCAGGTCAGGCCTCGAGGATGATTTCGGTGAAGCCCAGCGCCTTGGCGAGGGCCGTCGCCTCTCTTCTGCGCCGCCTCGTGCGCGTCGCAAGCTGCTCCAGCTGTCCCCTGCGTGGCCACGAAGCGTGTGAGTGGCGTGCCGAAGTGGACATGCGGTGGGCGGGGGGCCGCGTGTGAATCTCGCCACTGGAGCCGTCGGTGGAACACCCGACGGTGCCACGAAGCGTGTGGGATGTGTGCCGACATAGACATGCGGTGAGCGGGGTGCCGCATGCGAACCGTACAACTGGGGCCTCTGGTGGAGTCCCCCGATGGGGCCACGAAGCGTGTGAGGGGTGTGCTGACATGGACATGCGGTGGGCGGGGAGCCGCATGCGACCCCTGCGACTGAGCCTTCGGTGGAGGTCCGTGTGGGCCCACGAAGCGTGCGAAGGGTGAGCCGACACTGGCGTGCGGTAGGCAGGGAGCCGCCTGCCAACCCTACCACTGGGACCTTGGGTGGAGCAGCGTGTGATGGGTGTGCCGAAATAGACATGTGACATGTGGTAGGCAGGCAACCGCATGCGAACCCTGCCTCTGGGGCCTTCGGTGGAGCTTCCTGTGGACCCACGAGCCGTGCGGAGGGGTGTACCGTAGTGGTTGACGTGCGGAGGGCAAGGGGCAAGGACGGGAGGAGGGAGGGGAGGAGGCGAGGACGCGGGGCGCCGTGTCGTCAAAGCGAGGACCTAGCACCACAGGATGGTAGGGAACGATGCGGTGCATATGCGTTGGTCAAACCAGTTTTTCCCTACCTAGGCTCTGCCTAGAAAGGTTCTTTTTCTGTAGCTTCAAGGGGCCGGGCAGTGCTGACCGCCCCGGGCGGTTCCCCCGGTCCCCTGGGAGCCAAGCAAAAGCAACAGCAAAGGTAAAAGCAAACGCGCGGTTCCCCCAGTTGCGCTCACTGGGTGCCAAGCAAAAGCAAAAGCAAAGGCAAAAGTGAAGGCAAAAGCGAAGGCAAAGCAAAAACATAGCATAGCATAGCATAGCATAGCATATCATAGCATAGCATAGCGCAGCATAGCATAGCCTAGCATAGCCCACCCTAGGAGGAGGACGGCGTTTACCGCTCCTACTGATGTTGCTTTCCTAGAGGCTCCAACTCCTAGGTAGGGTCGCACTGGGATTTTTCACTGGCAAACAGTACGATGCGGGACACGTGCGCGCGCTGCCACGTGCGCGTTTCAGAAACATTGGATATCTATGCCTGTCAACATGCTGTCAAAGTCTGGTCAGTCACAACCTGAGCAGCAGCATTGGCTTTTCAACCATGCGCTGCAACATTGTGCGCGCGCGCTCGCTGAAATCGTTGGAAAGCCATTGGCTGTCAGCTACTCTGTCAAATGTTACCATGCGGGGCACTCGTGCGCGCCTGTCGAAAACGTTCACCCACCATCGCGCGCCCGCCAACTCTGTCAAATCATCGAGTGCTGGCAACACGCGCGCGCGCCTCTGCCCGCGCACGTCAACACCTGTCCAGCACCAGTTGTTTCCTTATTCTTTCAGCGCGGCGGGTTTCAAAACCATTCGAAGAACAAAGGGTTTGTCTGTGACGCTTCATCTGGAATGGAATTTCTGCGGGCGCGCACTTCCGAATTACCCTCATCAGCACGGGCGTTATCATCAGCGCCAGAGTCATCATTGCCATCGTCATCGACATTGTCATCATCATCACCACCGTCGTCGTCACCATCACCGCAATCGTCATCATCGTCATCGTCGATGCCGTCGCCCTCGTCACATTTCTGAGCGCGAGCGCTTCTCTTGTCTTCTCTTATCTTCTCATCTCTTCCCTTTTCTTCTCTTCTCTTCTCTTATCCTCTCACATCGTCTCTTCTATGCCCTTATCTGCTCTTCTCTTCTCTTATCTTCTCTTCTCTTCCCTTCCCTTCTCTTCTCTTCTCTTCTCTTCACTTCTCTTCTCTTCTCTTCTCTTCTCTTCTCTTCTCTTCTCTTCTCTTCTCTTCTCTTCTCTTCTCTTCTCTTCTCTTCTTTCATCATTATCACCATCATCATCAATACCAGTATCATCATCATCACCAGCACCAGCACCATCGTCATCATCATCTCCAACGTCATCGTTGTTGCCGCCATTATCATCACCATCATCTTCATCACCACCGCCATCGTCGTCATCGACATCGTATAGTCCCCATCAACACTGTCATTACCATGGGCGTCAGCGTCATCACCACTGTCATCGCCGTCGTCGTTGACGTCGCGATCGTCACCATCGCCGACAGCGTTTCGCGACCTGCAGCGTGGACTTGTTTGCGCGGTTGAGCTCTATGCGCACGTGCTCTCAGTGAGATCATGACCAAACTTGCCAATCAATTGCGGGTGGGAGGGTAAGATGGGGGGTCGATGTGCCCGCTCCCTTTGTCCGACCCGAATGGTCCTCGTCATCTGGTCATCGGGGCACAACTCGGGTCTCCCGCGGCCCTTCGGGACGATCCGGGCAGCCCCGGAAAGCCCTGGAGCGCACCCTGAGGCTGGAAAAACGCCGAGGACCGACGAAAGCGTCCGAAAACCTGTTCGCTTCGGAGCTCCGCGGGGATTTCTCGGATCGGCCCTGCAGGCGCCGACAGGAGGGCCCCAGCGCCGATCCAAGAAATCTGCGCGGACCTCCGAAAGCTTATGTTTATGTCATTTGGTGTTCTTTGGTTCGAACCTCGACCCCGAACGTCGCGAGCCGATCGGTCGATCTGTTTCTTGCTGGCCCTCGGGGGCTCCCGGCAGCGCCACCCGCGGGGGTCGCTGGCCCGCGCGGGGCGAAGGCCATGCGCAGGCGCTGCCGCCCGAGCAGCGACGGCAGCGCGTCCAGCACCGCGCGCGCGAAGGCGAGGCCCTGTGGCGGGCGGGGCCCAGGGAGGGGAGACGCACGCGCACCATCGTCGGCCAGGGCCACCCGGACCTGGTCGCGGCCAGCAGGACAGGTGCACCAGCTCTGGTTGACCCAGACGGGCGTCCCGCCGAACGGGGGGGGGGTGCAATAGATTCGGGGCAATCGTATTGCAAGCGCATTGCGCTGGACGATTGTATTGCATTGTATTGCAGCGAATGTGTTGCACAGGAGCATGGAGCAAGGCATGTGCGCACTGGCATGTACTGCACGCCCCGAATCTACTGCAACCCTACAAACCTATTGCACCAGATCTATTCCACCACCCTTTTTTCGCTGGACCCCCCTTTGGGTCAACCAGACCAACCCAGGACCCAGGATGGCTATGGCCCCGCATCGAGTGTGGACGGACAAGGGTATGGGACGAGGGAGAGGGAGTGAGGACAGGATGGAAGGGAGACAACGAGGTGGGGGTTCGGCGACTCCGAAGGGTGCGATTTGCAGTGGAGGAAGAAAAAACTGCATAAACACAGAAACTCTTGACGGCCCGCGCGGATCTCTTGGATCTGCGCTTGGCCCCCCTCGCCGGCGCGCGGAGCGGAGCGCGCCAGGTGCGGCGCATGCAGAGGGTGGTTTGCAGCCCAGGCCTGGGGGCAGCGGGCGAGGAGCTCGAGAGGGACCTCTTCCGCGCCCCGGCGAGGGCTCGTCGAACCTTTGGCGCAAACCACACCCCGGCGCAACCACACCCATTGTGGTCGCCGCCGAGTGGGGGCGGGCTGCCGAGATCTGCGGCCACCTGCGAAACCTGCTCCCCTGAGATCTGGGCGTCGCTATGTTTTCGCAACCGGCGTTCTGACCAGGTCTGGAGGGTCTCGAGCCCCAGGGACATCACAGATCGATCTGGCTCGAACACTGCAGCAGAAGGATGGGGTCCAGGGTCCGGGGCTCCGGCCCGGATGTCTCGCGACGTTGCAATCTCTTCGGCGGGGAAGGTTGGGCTGCCGAGGTAGAGCGTCGAGATCTATAGCATACCCACCGCCCCTGGCTGGGCCCATGCTGTGCCCAGGAGCAGTGTGTACGCCCTCCTGGCTTGGCCAGCGGCGGACATGCATGGCCAGGGGCGGCGGATGTGCAGATTTCTCGTCGCCCGGCTGCCCCGCCTCAGACTATCGCGACCTCCGCGGTCTGTTTCTGCCAAAAACAATCGGGCGTTACCAGAAAAGCTGCCTTCGCCGTCTGGGCACGGCCAGGGGCGGGAGGAGAATGGCTGCCGAGATCTGCGACCGCACCTGCAAACCCTGCCCCTATGGGCCCAATCCCAGATGCTCGCGTCGTGAACAAAAAACGCGACGGGAAATTGTTGGCAATTTTCGGCCTCTCCGTCAAACATCGGTTTGGCATGAAAAACCGGTACCAAGGAGCGGGTCGAGACCTCTGTGGTTGAAAATCATGCCGTCGGGGGAGTTCACCTGGCTGAAGACATGACATTCTCCGGATTCTGAGCCCCGGCCAGCGTTTCAGAGATCTGGCCTGCAGGGGTAGGGTCCACACGTGAGCGACGACACGAAACGGGCCTTACGCGAGGACGCACGTCGACCGTGAGCCGAGGCCTGCGCGGGCCGCTGGCGCGGCACACCGCGTGCAGAGGAGGGCGCTCACGTGCGGCCCTACGCGGGAAGCCTGCGCGCGACTGTCCGCGCGGTCGGCCCAATCCCACCAGCCCTCTGGGCGTTGGTGGTCTAGAGCGTTTCCTCTTCCACCTCCCTTCTTCCGTTTCGGGGAAGGGTCATGTACCCCTCCCCCTACCCCCTCCCCTGGACCTGGACGGGGCGCCCCCCCTACCCCCTCCCCTGGACCATGTCCGCGCAGTCGACCCGTTTTCTTTCCTCGCTCATGTGGCTGCCCACGGGAGGCCCGCCTCGGATGATAGCAGCTGCCGCGGTCTGTTTCGGCCAAGCCATCCCAAATGCGAGTCTGGAGCGGGCAGTTCGACAGATCGATGATTTCTGGTTCATTCCAGAGCTAAACCAGGATTCCCCCCTGTCCCATCTGGGGGCAGGCGCTCCCCGCGGCGAAAGATTTATCATTCTTCCACCACGTGATTTGCGTTGTCGTCGGTCGTCGGTCGACGGTAGTTGGTCGTCGGTCGTCGGTCGGTCGTTGTCGTCGTCGTCGTCGTCGTCGTCCGCCGTCGTCGTAGTCGACGCCGCCGCCGCCGTCGTCGTCGTCGTCGTCATCGTCGTCGTCATCGTCGTCGTCGTCGTCGTCGTCGCCACGGCGCTGCGTCACGCCCCCTCCCCCCTCTGTGTCGACTTTTTACTCCTCGCTCCTTTCTCCACGTCGTCGTCACGGCATTGCGTTAACACCCGCACACCCACACCTCCACCCCTCGGGGCTGCCCGCTATTCTTCGCCTGATGTCGACACACGTGCTTCCGTCGATCTTAGACAGCCCTAGCATCTGATGTTCCTTCGCCCCAGGTATTCACAATTCTTCAAATTTCATTGGCTGAGCAATCGATCTGTTGCATCTGGTCAAGAACTTATCGATCTTGAGTCGTTCCAGATTCGACCGACGTTTCAATCGAACTTCCCGTGGATACTATCTCACGACCCACGACCTGCGTTACATGAACCATCGATCTTGTGTCTATCCACTGAGAGAGTCCAATTCAAGGATGCTTCGATGATAGCTCGAGGCGGGCCTCAAAATCAAGTATTCCCTGGACCCCCCGCGTCGAGGTTCAAAGGTTCGAGAGCCTCTTGCGATAATTTTTGGGCCCGGGGGGGGGGTCGTCTGGGCAATCGAGGGGCAGCGCTGATCCGCCCGCGCCGCCCCCTTCTTTTCGCTTGGTGACCTTCAAGATGACCCAAAGAGGGACCGACAAAAACCCACGAGGACCCCAAGACGGTCGGAGAGGACCCCAACGACTTCCCAAGGGAACCGAAGAGAGCTCCAAAGATGGCTTCAAGAGGCTTCCAAATTCACGACTATCTGCCCCACGTGCTTATCTAAATCACGGCTGGACTCCCGTCGAAATCCTGGCCAGAGCGCACCCGAGGGGCACGTCCAGGGGGGTGGTTTTTGACCCCCGACCTTCCCCCGCTTCCTGCCGCTCGAGGTCGGACCCGAAAGGGGATGTACCCGACTCGTCCCCGACGGCCGCCGGAGGCTCGAGCTGTGATCCGAGAGCCGCCCGTACACCCAGGACCCCCTGGCGGCGTGCAAGAGAATCGGCTACGGTTGAGGCCAGTCCACAAGAAGCCTTCCGCGAGAGGCCCAAGCCTGAGACCCGGGGACGTCCATGGACTTTTTGGTTCGGGGACGCCGCGCCTTCTGTATCAAAACAACCGAAACCCAAGAAGAAGCCCAGGGCACCCTGGAGGCAAGCAGGGTGTCTCTTGGCATGGGTCTCCACTGCACACGCAAGTTTGACGCAACGCCCGATAGATCGGGGATCTTTGAGACCCGGCGGTTCCGCCGGCCTCTGGGGGCCCTCGCCGGGCCCCAGGATCGTCAAAGAGCGGCTCAGGGATGAAAAACTGGTGCTGGGAAAGAGGTCGAGACCTCCAGGGGTCGACGTTGTGAAACAATCATGACGTCGGGGATCTGGGAGGCTCGCTTTGCCCCCTCACTGAGGGGGGCGGAGGTCAGGGGGGCGACGAGAAAGGGTCTAACAGAACCCTTTGGGATAAGGACGTACGCTTCGCCACTGCTTGAACCCTGGAGGCAAGCAGGGTGTCTCTTGGCATGTGCCTCCACTGCACACGCAAGAGCGACCCCATGCAGGAGCCACCTCCTGTGCGTGGCTGCACGGGGCGGCGGAGAGGCCGAGCCGAGCGCGCGGGCCGGGTGCCAGGTCGGGCATGTCCTCCCACATGCGGATCTTGGAAGGAGAAAAACGAAACATAGGCAAACCAATGTTCCCCAAAGTAGCCAACCATTGCAGACAAATCGTCCCCATACGATTTCCGTTGGCTACTTTTGCGCATGCCTCCTGCAGGTCTCCCGGCCCCGGAGCGCAGCCCGCCCGCCCGCCCGGGGGAGCGCGCCCGCCCCGTGCGAAGCGGCCGCCCCCCTCTCGCGCCGGCTCCCTCGCGCGCGCCGCCGGCTCCTGGCCCACGAGGGCGGCCCCAGGCCCGGCATCTCTAGACGAGCGCGTGCCACTGCTCGCAGAGTCGCTGCTCGCAGGTGGCCCTGCCTCCGCCGCAGGGCGTGTGCGATACGCTGCACACGAAGGCCGTCGTACGGCTTTTCGGAGGTTTGCGAGCAGGCACTCTGCGAGTATCGGGAGCGGCCAAGAGGGGGGTGTCCAAGAGGGGGGGGTGCAAATCATGACCGGCGGCATGTGCGCGGCCCAGCGGGGGGGGCAGGGACGTAATGAAATAAGCAGAGGCGCCATGAAATCTGGGGAAAGATCATGGCCCACGCCATGATATCCTCCCCCCTAGTCATCACCCCTCTCTTTGCCGCCCCCGAGAATAGTGGAACGCGCTCGGCGCGGAGTGAGATGCTCCACACCCTCCAAACAAAACGAAGTCAGGACGAGGATCAGCTCGGGAGGTGCTGGCCGGCCCCCGGGGACAGAGGCCTCCCACATGGGGTCCGAGTGTGGTCGGAGGCTCACGCCGCGTCGCCGGTGCACCACCGGCACATCGACGACGCATCGGCGATGCCTCGGCGACGTCGGCGATGCGTCGGCGACGTCGGCACGGAGAGCACCGGGCTCCACATCGAGCCGCATCGGCGATGCATCGGCGATGCGGAGCGACCCTCCGACCCCACCTAGGAGGCCCAGGGGTGCATCGTCGACGTCGGCGCGGAGAACACCGGGCTCCACATCGAGCCGCATCGCTGATGCATCGGCCATGCGGAGCGATCCTCCGACCCCACCTGCTCTGGGAGGCCTATAGAAGGAGGAGGTCGAGACTTCCGGTGGCCCACAAGCCGGGCACGCCGTGACGAAGACACGCCGGACACGCCGCCCCCCCCCTCGCGCCGGCTCCCTCGTGCGCGCCGCCAGCTCATGGCCCATGAGGTCGGCTCCAGTCGAAGACGACGCTGCGAGAATTGCAGCGACGAAAGATGCATTCATCACAGCGTTCATTTCAGCTCGTACCAATCTTTCGCCCTTTTACTAGTTGCCGCGAGAGGGACGCATCAATGTGACTTCCACGCCCCCTCCTTTTCTAAAAGACGAAGCGAGGACGAGGAGAGATTCGGGAAGTGCTTGCCAGCTCCCAGAAAGGGGGTCGCAGCCTCTGGGGGCCCACACGCCGACCACGCCGCGACACGGAAGGCACAGGCCTTCGGACGAGCTCTGGGCCTCTCACGCCCAGGGGCGCGCCGCCGCCGCACGCCGTGGCTGGGCGAGGCAGGGGCAGAGGTCGGCTGCTCGGGCTCTCCAGGCTGGCAGCCCTCCGTACTGGCCTCCCGGCGGGTGGCCCTCGCGGCCACGGCGGGGCGCGGCTCGAGGAGCTCCCCGTCGCTCGGACGTCTATTCCCCGTGCGCTTTTCGGTGTCGCGCGTTCTTGTTGCTGCTCGATGATCCAGGGAGGAGGAGGACAGAGGACAGAGGACAGAGGACAGAGGAGGAGGAGGGGGAGGAGGAGGAGGAGGAGGAGGGGGAGGAGGAGGAGGAGGAGGAGGAGGAGGAGGAAGAGGAGGAGGAGGGATATCCTCTGTGCTCTGTTGCGTTTTTGCTGGTGCTCCTCGATGGTCCTCGCCAGGAGGAGACATTGCACACGTTGGGGCGCTGCCCGGGAGAGCCGCGGCGGGGCGCAGCTCGAGGGGCGGGCCAGGACGGCCTCAACGAAGCCGCCTGGCCTCTCAGAAGGTGGCCCCCCCGCGTGCCGTCGGCTGGCCCCGGGGGGGGGCCACCGCATCGGCGATCTCCAAAGGCTCGGACGGAAAGAGCTGCTCCCGTGCGCAGTTGCACCTCGCCTCCGGGCCCCGTGGGGTGTAAAAAGAACGATCCCAAGGCAAAAGAGCTGGCCCCGGGCAAGGGCTCGCGGGCGGTGGGGCCCCCCGCAGTGGGCGAGTCGAGCCGTCGCCGCTGTGAGGGCGTGGCGCTCGCCGGGAGTGCGAGCCGCCGCCCCCGGGGGGCGCCCTGGGAGCGGAGGTCGCCATTCCGGGGCAGGCCCCGCGAGTTCAAGTCGCCGCCGAGCGGTGCCTCCTGCGCCCCCCGCCCGTCTCCCCCAGGGGGGGGCTGAGGAATGCAGTTCCCCCGTGTTGCGCCCCGCCTGCCTCGTCGGTGCGGAGGAGGCCAGGGCAGCCCACCTCCTCTGCGGACCGCGGCGCGGGGGTGGGATGGGGGGAAGGGAGGGATAATGAGGAAGGGGGTTCTGATGATGGTGATGATGATGATGATGATGATGATGATGATGATGATGATGATGATGATGATGATGATGATGAGGATGAGGATGATGAGGATGGTGGTGATGCTGATGCTCATAATGATGATGATGATGATGATGATGATGATGATGATGATGATGATGATGATGATGATGATGATGATGATGATGATGATGATGATGATGATGATGATGATGATGATGGTGGTGATGCTGATGCTCATAATGATGATGATGCTGACGCTGACGCTGACGCTGATGATGATGATGCTGATGCTGATGCTGCTGCTGATGATGATGATGATGATGATGATGATGATGATGATGATTTTTTCCAGCCATCCTGTGGTGCTGGGTCCTCGTTTCGAGAAGACGGTCCCCGCGTTCCTCCTCAGGCTCCTCACCCTCCTCCTTCCTGCCCCTCCTCATTCCTGCCTGCGTTTCGCCCACCCAGAACAGCGTTCTGTGACCCCAAAGGGAGCTCAACCGAAGGCCCCAGCGCCACCGTCCGCATGCGTCCCAAAACCCAGTGTGGCACACCCCTCACACGCTTCGTGGCCCCAGAGAGAGCTCCACCGAAGGCCCCAACTGCCACCGCCCGTGTGTCCCCCACACCCATTTTGGCACACCGCTCACACGTTTCGTGGCCCCAGAGGGAGCTCCACCGAAAGCCCCAGTGCCACCGCCCGCATGCGTCGCCACACCCATATCGACACACCCCTCACACGTTTTGTGGCCCCATAGGGAGCTCCACCGAAGGCTCCAGTGCCATCGCCCGCATGCGTCCCCAAACTCAATTTGGCACACCCTTCACACGTTTCGTGGCCCCAGAGGGAGCTCCACCGAAGGCCCCAATGCCACCGCCCGCATGTGTCCCCACACCCATTTCGGCACACCCCTCACACGTTCCGTGGCCCCATAGGAAGCTTCACCGAAGGCCCCAGTGCCACCGCCCGCATGCGCCCATCCCACCCATCTCGGCAAACCCCTCACACGCTTCGTGGCCTCATTGGGAGCTCAACCGAAGGCCCCAGTGCCACCGCCCGCATGTGTCCCCCACGCCCATTTCGGCACACCCTTCACACGTTTCGTGCCCCATAGGGAGCTCCACCGAAGGCCCCAGTGCCACCGCCCGCATGCGCCCCATACACCAAATTCGGCACACCCTGCACACGTTTGGTGGCCCCAGAGGGAGCTCCACCGAGGGCCCCAGTCCTACCGCCCGCATGCGTCCCCCACACTCATTTCGGCATACCCCTCACACGTTTCGTTGCCCGATAAGGAAGGAGCTCCACCGAAGGTTCCAGTGGCTGCGCTCGCATGACACCACCGCGCGCATTTCGGTACACCCCTCACACGTTTCGTGGCCCCACAAGGAGCTCCACCGCAGGCCCCACTGGCTGCGCTCGGATGACACCACCGCGCCCATGTCGGCACACCCCTCACGCGCTTCGTGGCCCCACAGGGAGCTCCACCGCAGGCCCCAGCGGCTGCGCTCGTATGACACCGCCGCGCCCATGTCGGCACACCCCTCACATGTTTCGTGGCCCCATAGGAAGCTCCACCGCAGGCCCCAGTGGCTGCGCTCGCATGGTGCCCCATGCCAATTTCGGCACACCCCTCACACATTTCGTGGCCTCATGGGGAGCTGCACCGAAGGCTAACGTGGCTGCGACCGCATGGCACCGCCGCACCAATTTGGGGGCACCCCTCGCACGTTGCGGGGCCCCATGGGAAGCTCCACCGAAGGCCCAAATCGCCGCGCTCGCAGGACACCACCGCGCCCATGTCGGCACGCCCCTCACACGTCTTGTGGCCCCACGGGGAGCTCCGCTGGATGCCCCAGAGGCTGCGCTCGCAGGACACCACTGCGCCCTTTTCGGCACACCGCTCACACGTTTCGTGGCCCCACAAGGAGCTCCACCTAGGGCCGCAGTGGCTGCGCTGGCATGGCACCGCCGCGCCTATGTCGGCGCACCCCTCACACGTTTCGTGGCCCCACAGGGAGCTCCACCGCAGGCCCCAGCAGCTGCGCTCGCATAACACCGCCGCGCCCATGATGGCACACCCCGCGCACGTTTCGTGCCACATAAGGAGCTCCACCGAAGACGCCAACAAATGCGTTACTCACAACTGCATATGGTTGGGTCCTTCGCTGGGATAATTTTTCCACGAGGTGCCAATGAAGCGATGGCAATCGATGAATCCAGGTGGGCTTAAATTGCCAAGCCAGTTCGCGTGCGCAGCAGAGGATGAGGAGGCAGGGGAGGGCGCCAGCAGGCACGATCAGCAACTGAGGCCGTGACACCAAAAACTCGCCCAAGTCGGCGCGCGCCGACGAGAGAGGGGGGGGCCGGCAGTCCTGGTGCATCTTCTGTAACCTGTGCCAGGGAGACTTCAAATAGACCAGCGGATGCCCCCATCCAACCCATGTGCAGCTTGTCGCATCCGCGCAAGGGGGCAGGACACCTATTCTCCACAATGCCAAAGCAGCGCGGGCGGAGGGGCGCAAGAGAGGCGAGGGCGCCGAGAGAGCGAGGGGCGGGCGGCGGCGGCAGCGAGGGCAGCAAGAGAGGCGAAAGAGGCAGGGACCGAACATCGCGGGAGGTGACACGCTAGCAACTGCTGCGATATACGCCATGGCAGCCGCGCGCAACCACCAAGCTGTTCTGGAATCCTAGCGCGGTGAAGGTCGAGCGGGGGGGTCCGAGCCCCTTCCCTGGAGGACGCTTGAACGGAAAGGGCGGCGCCGCGCAGGCACGCGCGAATGGTCCTCTGCTTAGGGAATGGTGGGGGGGGCCGCCAACGTCAAACAGTGGGACCGGGGTATTCGCTGACAATTGGGCCACGATCAGGGGCGATGACTAGGCTCAGACGCCGAAATCCAAGACAAACCGCGCAGTGTTCCAGGGAGTCCGCAGCACCTTCCTGCCCGCAGTTCCAGCAACATCTGGCATGCCCATGATGGAACCTCGCACTGGTGCAGACACCTCTGGAAAGAATCCGTAGCGCCGCCGGGCCAAGACAGCCGGGGCCTGCAGCAACGACCATACGGATGATGTGGGAGGACCCCAGTGACTTGGTCAACGCCGACCCCAGGAAGCCACCGCAGGATTCGCTCAAGAAGGCAATGGAACGTGTAAACAACAACAGGTTGAGCGCGGTGAGTTTCTCTTGGGGCCCGTCAGCTTGAAGAGGTGTCTCACGCAGAGCGATGTGCTTCTCCCAATTCGACACCATCGACCAAACACATGTCTTCTGCCACCAAGGCCAGAGAGTGCGAGCAGGATGGGAGTCGTCTTGGAACGCCAGGGATGAGAGCAGTACACGTAGCTTCCCAAAAACAGCCGAAGCATGAGCAAGCCCAACCTGAGACGCGGTACCCACGCTGGCAACATCAGGGGACTCAATGGGCAACCCCAGGTCCCGCATGCGAGTGCACTTCGCACGGTTGATGAAGAAACGAGGGCCAGCGAGGAGTTTCTGCCGCGTGCTACCTTCACACCTGAACACATCCTTCGAGACTGGGTAGAATTGCATGACGAAGCGCAGAAGTGACGCAGCAAACACCACAGACGTTCGAATCGACATCGCAAAGCCAAGGCCCAATCGACGAATCTCAATACGTCGTTGGTGGTACTTCTTTAGCGCAGCAGTCCATGCATGTTGCCATCCGTCGGGCCCGATCTGAATCTCAAGGTACCTGGCATGCCGAACCACCTGAATAGCAACTGCCCCAAGCCCCAGATGTGTTATCATGCAGTAAATGTGCCGGCGAGAACGCTCCGTTAGCCCCAGGCCGCAGCGAATCAGAACGCACTTCCCGAGGTTCAATCAAAGCCCGATCCCTCTGTCCACCAGCGGCCGCCACGGAGGAAGCTCGACCCAAACATCGCGCATACCGAACCATGCATCATCTGCGTGCGCACGAATCCGGCGAGGGAACCGAGACGCCAACCATCGCGTACACGGATCAAGTGCCAGTGCAGAAAAGAACATGCTGGATGGGTCGCCCTGCCGAACTCCGCGACGGATGCGAATCGGGCGATGCCGCTGTCCGCCGAAGCAAACAAGTCCAGAGTTGCCCAAGTGCAACGCCTGCCTCGAGGAAACGGGCGACCCCAGGATGAGAGCCCATGGGGATCAATGCCCGGGGATGCCAGGAGACCGCGATGCTCGGGAACGCAGCGGCAACGCCGGCCAAGAACATGCAGGCGTTGTCCCACCCCAACATGCATTGCTGGACGCCCCAAATCTCAGCCTCAAGGATTTGGCCGGCCATGGAAAGCCCCGGCGAACAGGCTCATCCATTCAGAACCGTCTCGCGAGCACATCGTTCCAGCAGCCGCGAGAAAGCGAGAGACATGAGTTTGCAGTCTGCGTCGGCCATCGCAAGCGGTCGGCGCGCGCCAGAAAAGCGAGATGGGACAGATGAGAGGTCGGAAGCATGATCGCCCTTGGCGAGAAAGACCCACAGCACGTCGCGCATCGTCACAGGAAGCCCATTATCACGATACTGTATAAAGTGCACTTAGAGGTCGCGCAAGATCGCAATGAGACGAGGGCTCTTCCAACGCGAACAGACAATGCCGTCAGGGCCAGGCATGGTCACAGGAAGCCCATTATCACGATACTGTATAAAGTGCACTTAGAGGTCGCGCGAGATCGCAATGAGACGAGGGCTCTTCCAACGCGAACAGACAATGCCGTCAGGGCCAGGCATGGTCACAGGAAGCCCATTATCACGATACTGTATAAAGTGCACTTAGAGGTCGCGCGAGATCGCAATGAGACGAGGGCTCTTCCAACGCGAACAGACAATGCCGTCAGGGCCAGGCGTGGAGTTGCCGCGCCCTCTCACCATGTGTTCAAAGTCGTCAAACGGCGCCGCCCAGTCGTCAAACGACCCCAGAGATCGGGGCCACGAAAGACTCCAGAGAGTTGCAGACGTCCGCATCGCGCGCGTGCCCCCCGAATCTACACCCCCAGCGCGACGCGAGGGCCTCCCCGGCAAGCGGCGGGGGCCCCAGGGGGCCCCCGTCCGAGTCCAGGATGCCACCCAACGAAAATCGCGTGCGCATGGGCCTCCTGAGCTCCTTGCGCCCCCGAGACTTGGCCCGCGAGCGGGCCGCGGCTTCTGCGTCGGATTGCTGTTCAACTTCGAGCTCCAACTCCCTTCGGCACTACTGCTGCAGCGACTGGATGTGAGCGCGGAGGAGAGGCGGAGAGCGGCAGGTGCAGTCGGCGACGTTGAAGAACCGAGCCAGCTCAGGATAGCGCTCGAATGGGTGAGGGAGACGCCCCACTGACTGCGCCCGAATGCTCCGCAGAGCTGCCGGCGCGAAGTGCATCTTCTCATCGACCCTGGTAGCTAGCGATTGCTTCATTCGTTTATGAGTCTGGTGGCAGGCCTCCCACATGCACTGCTTAACCTAGGCGATTTGGCCCCCGATCGGGCTGGACCCATCGAGGATTTCCAAGAAGAACTCGAGGTCGACGCGGGGGGTCGGGCTCGAGCGCGCCCTGGACGGGGCCCGAGGAAACGCGGGCGGAGAATGTTTCCGAATAGCGGCCATCGCGAGCACGTGGTCCGGGGCGCCCCCAAGAAACGCAGCCTTCCCATCGCAGAGCAGCTGGCCGTGAAATCCGCCGGGATGGCCGAGGGGCGAGTGAGGTAGATCCGATCCAGTCGACTAACATGGACAAGAGCACCTTGATATGTCTCCCGTCGCGTCGGCTCTGGCCGGCGGGCCTCCGCCCGTCGAAGAACCCTCGGAGCGCCCTATGTCTGCGTCGGTCCCCTGGGCGCCGCCCACTTCCATCGGCGCGGCGCCTTCCGTCTTTCTCGAGGGGGAAAATGAGCGCCCCCGCGGACTAGCGCCAGCGCGTCGCCCGAGTTCGCAATGGCATTCAGAATCCGCCGAAGGTTGCGACGGCAAGCCCGCGAGGGCTCACCAGAGACAGGAAAAACATTTCATACCCAGAGGGCCCCATGCTACCCGCAACATTTGGCAAGAAGCACCCTGCCTGGGACAATCGCATGGCGGTCGATGTCCGAGAAGAGCGTGCAGAGACCAGTGAGGAGAAAAGTGGGAACGCACCCAGCGATAGACGAATCCCAACCAAAACCAATCGACGCACCTCGCAAGTTATGCAGAATAGCCTTGACGCCACCCTCAGTGCCGTGAGTCTCTAGAAGACAAAGAATAATGGGCCGTCTGGAATTTGAAAGAAACTGCATGCACCGTCGGGGGACACAGGGCGAGGCGTGGGAGATGGATGGAACGAGCCCCCTAGATTTCCACGATGTAGCAGAGAGAGCATGGGGCGGCGGCGGCGATAAAAGGCATGTGCTTTTCTGAAGGGCGCCCCCCTCCATCGCGCGCTACACTGGACTGGCGCGCTCGGGCGGGATTCCCGCCGGGGGGAGAATTGCGCCCCCCCCCCCCCCGCCCCCCCAGCGGCGGCGCCCCCGGGGCCGCTGTGAAAATTTGTGCTGCCTCGCCCGTCTCTTTCACCCTCAAAAGGGGCAGAGGGGGGCGACGTCGTGCGCGGCCTGGAACTTCGGGAGGGCAGCTTCAAGGCATAGAGACACTTCGACCCACTGCGTCTACTGACATGTAGATAGTCAGTGGGTCATCGGGGCAACACTTTAAATCAAACAACGGGGCAGGCTCCTCCTTCGAGCGAGGCGCGAACACGTCCCCACCGATCCCCCTCGAAGTCGCCTGGGGCCCTACTTTGTTCAGTTCTTCCAACAGAGCGTGGCGGACTTTCCCCATCTTGAGAAAGAGCAGGCGATGCTGAGGAGAAAGGTTGCGACGCGCCTTAAGCTGCCACAGGTCATTATGGTCCTTGGGGTTCTGCACGGTGTGCATCTCACTCAGCTTCCGAAAGTTGTTAGAGAAAAGAACTGCCATCGCTGGAGACGGGGGGTCAAGGGTGACCTTCTTCTGCAGATCATGAGCTCGCGCGCGAATGAGTTTGCCCGCCTGTTCCGTCGCTAACTTGGAGATGATATCTTGTGCCGCGCGATCGAGAGAGGTCGCCGACCACCTGTCCTTGATCCCGAACATGAGTAAACTGTGGGCATCTTCCATCTGCCGCCCCCAAACGCTTCGATACTGTCATTGGGACCGAATGGAATGCAGGGGCGCGGGAGATGAAGGTCTGATGAGCAACCTCGAGAGCATCCAACGTCGCCTGACTTGCATCAGTGCTCACGCAGGCCGATTCAATCTTGTCCGACATCTCACGCACCTCTCGACTCTGGGCTGTCACAGTCGTGCTGATCGCGGAGAGCTTCTGGTCGAGCAACACACTGGTGGACGAGAGGTGATCTGCTACCAACTGCTTGATCGAAACGATATCCGCCATGGCAGCAGCAAACAGCAAAGGAGGTGCGCATCACGCAAATTGAAATGGAATCGGGAGGCCGAAACAGGCCTCTGTGGCCGGGAGCTCGACAGGCCCTCGGCTGCGTCCAAGCTCGAACCACCAGGCCAATCCCTACGAACTTGAGCCAAAACGGCTACGGAGGATGACGATGGTAATGGTGTTGATGAGGATACTGATGAGGGTGGTGCTGCTGATAATGACGATGCTGGAGGTCAACCAGAAGGTGCTTCTTGGCGTGCGCTTCGCTGTCCATCCATAAGAGAGCTACGTGTTCGCAATCCGTGGTAGCTGCTTGGTGCTGCTCGCTCCACGGCAACAGAAACGTTAACTTGTACTGCTTCGGGTTGGAGCTGGCGTCACCTCTCCACGAGGCTCCCTATGGGAGTGACGTAGGCGCCACGGAGGCCCTTCTTTGCTTGTGGAACGTGGTCAGCTGTCGCACGAGCGTTGCAACGGCGAGGACCTCAGGAGACCTGCGGACACCTCATTTGACGTATGGGTTGCTGGCCAGTGGGGGGTCCTAGCAAGGCTGTGCTGATCCGAAGCACCAAGCTGCACACTTGAAGAATTCCCAAAACAAACAATCGTTTGATCCTTTGGAAGGCATGCGTCAATGAATGAAACGTGATAAAAGTGGTCAGGGAACCTTGGATGCTACTCCATTGTTCAGGGGTCCCAATGCTGCTCCCACTTGTCATGCCAGATCGAGAAACTTGTCGTGCGAGGTATTACACTCAAGTGTGTTGGTCAGGGCAATACCTCAAATACTGGAAATATGTTCGAGTCACCGAGGAGCTTACCCGCGCAGGAGCGTTGAACCAGTAAGAAGCACGGTGACACACTCTACAGCCACTTGCGAAGCATGCTTGCGGTGGCTCTTCTGCGACCGCCAGACATCGGCACATACTGTGTGAAACTATGGGATCTCGCCGATCTGCCCATCTTGCCGCTCGCCCGTGGGGGCTCAGAAGACTAAAACTGGTACCGCTGCTTCGCCTGTCCTGGCCTGGCCGAGAAGAGGAGGGCAGAGTTCGAGTTCTGGGAATGTTCGAAATGAACTTGCGGCTGGTGAGCAACGTGCTCTTCTAACACAGACGATGAGTGGCTTCTGGTATGTCGCTGACAGGTCTGACAAGATGCCTGACATGTCCACGGAAAGGTCCCCGACAGGCCTCTGTCAGGTCATTGGCAAATCTCAGACGTGTCACTGACAGGTGCCACTGAAAGGTGCCACTGACAGGTCACTGACAAATCCCTGACAAGTCCTGACATGTCTCTGACAAGCCTCTGACAACTCGCGGACAGGTCTCTGACCGGTCCCTGCGAAGTCCCCCACGGGTCAGGTGTCTGGGCGGGCGCAGTCTGGCGCCGCGACCAGCAAACGTCGACGCGAGCGACGACGACGACCACGACGACGACGACGACGACGACGGCGACCATTGCAAGAACCATGACGACGGCGACGACGATGACGACGCGGACCTGGGGAGGCCTGGGGGGGCCCCGGGGGGAGTGTGGTCGTAAGCGCAATGCAGTCCCGGCTCAGACAAAATGCCAGCCTGCCGCTGCAACTCCCACGCCCGAAGGGGCCGAGCTACACCCGACGACGCGAGGACGCCGAGGAAGAAGGGATGAGGTGTGAGGAAGAGCAACGTGCGCAAGCAACAGCTTTCGGAGGTCCGCGCGGATTTCTCGGATCAGCGCTGGACCCCCTCCCTGGCGCGCGGAGCGCGCCAAGGGGCGGCGCTGGAGGCGCCGCCAGGGGGGCCCAGCGCCGACTCACGAAATCCGCATGGATTGAACACTTCTGCTTATGCAGCTTTGCTCCTCGAGAGGAGGGGTGGGAGGAGCAGGCGAAGGAGTCGACGTAGCCTGAGGAGGAGGGGAAGGAGGATGAGGAGGAGAAGGCGGCGGGCCACGTCAGCATGATCTCATGGCTCAGAGAGAGAGAGAGAGAGAGAGAGAGAGAGAGAGAGAGGAGGAGGAGGAGGAGGAGGAGGAGGAGGAGGAGGAGGAGGAGGAGGAGGGAGGAGGAGGAGGAGGAGAGAGGAGGAGGAGGAGGAGGAGGAGGAGGAGGAGGAGGAGGAGCACGAGGACGAGGAGGAGAAATGGGAGCATAATGGGACCCTGCCGCTGCACCTGGTCAGCGCCGAGGGTGTGGGGCGGGGGAAGGTGTTGCGCGCTCTTGCTCCGGGGTCCTTGGCCAGCTCGCGCACGCGCGCCTGGGCGGGGGGGGAGGGGAGGATGAGGAGGATGAGGAGGATGAGGATGAGGAGAAGGAGGAGGAGGAGGAGGAGGAGGAGGAGGAGGAGGGGCATGTGGAGGAATGAGCGAATGAATGTCCTTCGTGGTCCAATGTGTCTCTGCTCTTTACATGCCCACTGCAGTGTGTACTATGAAACCCCGCGGACGAAGATGTGCTACACATCGGCTGGAGTTCGGCCAAATCGATTCCATATCTATGCATGTCGAGGAGGGAGAGGAGGTGGGAGGTAGGAGGACGACGGGGATGAGGGAGAGGGCGAGGCGGAGGAGGATGTGGCGTGAGGAGGCAGGAGGAGGGGACGATGATGAGGAGGCATACCTATCACGAATCTGGTGAAATGGATGAGGCACAAAGAGGATGCGTAGGATGAGGAGCAGGGATGAGGAATTCCGAAGAGATAGGAGGGAAATGAAGAGGAGGACGCAGCAGAAGGCATGAGTAGGCAGGAGGATGGCGACGGTGCAGAGAGCACGAAAGGAAGGCAGGAGGGGGAGGCAGGCGGATGCGGTAAAGGGTGAGAACGCAAGGCAAGGCATGAGGAGGAGGAGGAGGAGGAGGAGGAGGAGGAGGAGGAGGAAAGCCTCTTCACGCTCTCGGCCCGGGCCGAACGTTTCGCTCCCATCCCCGCTCATTCATGCTTGCTCCTCGCTTCTGAATGTGATTCTGCTCCTCCCCCTGCACGCCCACCGTGACACCCTCGCTCGATCAGTCTTTGACTCTGCCCGTTCGTCCTTCGCTGTTGCTCCTTACCTCGCCCTTGTAAACATCTCTTTCTCGTCGCACCACCAGACGCGTCGGAAGGGCGATGCCAGCGTTTCGCACCCAGACGCCATCACATCCTGAATATTACAAGCCAGCCGCTCTGCGGTTGGTCGGGAGCTTCTGTGTACAGCAGAAGGGGCGTGTGCTCGTGGGCGAAGAGGAGAATGAGCGGGGGGCGGTGGTGCCGCGGGTGAGGATTGCGCCCAGGCGAGAGGAGACTAGGCGTGTGCCTGTGGGCGAGCGGGAGCCCCAGCATGGGGCACGCCCAGGTCGACCTTTGTGGGGGTGTCTCGAGCGAGGGCACCGCACTGGGCCACGCCCGGTGCGCCCCTGTGCGCGCGCGCGCGCCCCGGCGCGCGCGCCGGCAGATCTGCGGAAATGGCTCCTGGGGGCGCTGTGGGGCCTGGCTCTCTCGCGCGCCGGGGGTCGACTTTGGGGGGATGTCTCGAGCGAGAGCCCTGGACTGGGATACGCCCGGTGCGCCCCGGCGCGCGCTGGCAGATCCCCAGACATGGTCCCTGGGTAGGGGCGCTGTAGGGCCTGACGTTTTCGCGCGCCAGTGGCCGACTTTGAGGGGATGTCTCGAACAGGAACCCCGGAGTGGGACACGAGCGGTGCGCCCTGGCGCGCGTTTGCGGGGCCTCCTCGGGCCTCGGGGAAGACTCGGGAGGCCGGTTGTCTGAGGATGTGCCACGCGAGGGCGCCGGTTTGGAATTCGTCGCCGGATTTCCTGGATCTTCCCGCAACGGAACAAGGGGGCCTCTGAGGGCCTCCTTGGGGAGGCTCGGGGGGCCGGTTTTCTGAGGATGTCCCACGCGAGCGCGCCCGTTCGGAATTCGTCGTTGGGTTGTCCCGGATTTCCTGGAAGCGGAACAAGAGGGCAGATGAAGTCCCACGCGACGGCGCCCGTTTGTAATTCGCCGCCAGATTTCCTAGATACCCAGGATTTCCCATATACGCTGGACACACTTCTGCCTCGCGAGAGCAGAGCGCAGGAATCTGCCAAGGATGCCCTCTCTCTCCGTTCTTGCTCGCCATGGTCATGACAGTCCTCATGACCGATGCGAAACATGCAGTGGGAACGGCTTCGGACAAGGTCGACGACCTCGTGTACGCAGACGACACCCTGATCGTGACCGCGAACGAGGACAAAGCAACCGAGTGCATGAAAACCATCTCGGATGCTGGCGCCAACTACGGTCTGTGCTACAATTGGTGGAAGCTGAGGCGCGGCTGGTGCGGTGCCAAACGACTAGATCGAAACCCGATGGTCACACAGTTGTCCAGAAGGAGAGTATCGTGTACCTGGGAAACGTGCTCTCATCCGACGGCAGCGTCGGCGCTGCGCTTTCGAGATGGCTTGGGGCGGCGAGGTCTGAGTTCGACAAGCTCGCTCGCATATGGCATCATAGCACCCTGTCCGCGAACATGAAATAGTGATTTTCAGCGCGTGCGTAATCTCAAAGCAGTTGTACAGCCTCCACACGGCATGGTTGAAAGCAGCAGAACTGTCGAACTCAGACGCTTTCCAAGCACGCTGTCTGCGCAAGGTATTCGGGATCCCGCGCTCTTACACGAGTCGCGTGACCAATGCTTCAGTGCTTGGCCAAGCGAGGCAAAGCAGGCTGAGCAATGTCTTGCTGGAGCGACAACTCACACTTCTGGGCAAGATTGTGCGCGTGGGCGACAGCCATCCTCTGCGCGAGTGTCACTTTCGACCCGGAAGCGTGGAACTCCAAGATCCACCCTCAGACCGCCAGCGCGGCCGTCCCAGACAGGTGTGGGCGCGCGAGGTGTAGAAACACACTGTGCATGCATGTGTATTAAGAAACATCAATGTTCAGAAGTCGGTGTCATGCCGGCAAGCGTCTGGAAGAGCACGGTGCGAGAGTACAGTCGCTCTCGCAAGCTCCTTTCCATTGCTCACGTGCGCGTCACACGTCTGTTTTTTGCCGCCTTTCCCCTCCACCTTTCCCTCTGCCCTCTCCTTCCGTGACCTGCCCAGCGGAAGGGTCTTATCGTGCAACTGCCATCACGAGTTTTAGGGGTGAATTGTACAAGCCAGAATGTTAGCCCAACTCCCCCGCCAGCCTGCCTGCGGGGTGGTGTCGTCGTCCCCCCTCTTCCTTCGCCGTCCTGCGTCGCTCCTCTGCCTGTTCTCTCTCTCTCTCTCTCTCATGCTCGTCCCCAGGCTGTCGCCAGGTCGTCGCTCTCCTCCCTCCTCGCGGGTGTCGTTCCCTGTCGCTTGCTTTCCTCCCTTTCCCGGCTCCGGGCCCGTCCTGGACCCCGGGTGTCGTTCCTTCCTCTGCCCCTCTGCTGCCGTTGCTCTCCCGGGTCGTCCACCTTGCTAGCATGTTGGTGGTGAGAGGGTGGTGCAGAAAGATATGCTTTCGCCATGCCGTGCCTGTCGTGTTTTGTATGGCGCCTCACTGCTTCTGCTTCATAGCCGCGCCACCGGCAGTGGTTCTTGCTTCACCGCTTTGCCAACGCACGTTTGTGACGTGCACGGCTTCTCCCTCTCGGATCAAGAGGGGGTCGCGCCTGGCGGGCCCATTCCCTTGCGCGCCAGGGGTCAGGACGACGTGAATTCTCAAGACAAGCTCCCCAAAACAACATCCAACACGGATTAACGGCGTTTTATGTTTGTGTTTTTGATTCCACGATTGTTGTCGTAAGACCCCAAACAGCTCCTTGGAGTTCCCAGGGAAGAGCTGTATACGTTGATCTAGTGATTACTGCAATCGGCACTAGGAGGAAGACGACGACGGAGACCAAAAGGGAGACAATGAATGAGACCATACGGGAGACCATGGGCCACCGAGCCACCGATTCCAGATCTAGAGGACCTCACACCGGGCCTTCGAGCATCACGCACGAGCCCAACAGATAAGGTGTTGAAGAACACTCTCGCCATAGCCTCAAACACCCTTACGTTGCTGCGCTCCCTTTGTTTCAAGTGTTACGTCGGTGCAGGACAAGTGGTGTTTAATCGATGGCCCTCGCTTGGATCTTCCTTATCTTGTGCATTAACAAACAAAGCCAAGGTTTTACCAGACACGCGCTCTCAAAATCAGGCTCTTGCTTAGACCTCTCTTTCCTCTTTTGAGCCCACACATGCAACTTCCGCCAGCTTCGCGGATGGAGGGCGGTTCCGCGCGCCCCCCCAACCCCTCCCCTCCTTGCCTCCCTCCCCATCCCCACCCCCTGCCTCCCTTCTCTCGCTCCTCCCCCTCAGCCCTCCACGCATCGAACAAGTCAAGACTGCTGCTTTTCGCAGTTCTCGACCTCCAGCAGCCCTTGCTCGTCCGCCGGGGCCATTCAACAGAAAGGCTCGGGATGAGAAGCTGGCACCGGGGAAGAGGACGGGACTTCCGGGGGCCCCGTAACGCGCAAATCAAGGACGCGGATCTCTGGGCGAAGGATTGCAACGAAGGATTGCAACGAAGGATTGAAAAAAAAAAAAAACCCTTCGTTTTTTGCAACCCTTCGTTTATTTTGCAATCCTTCGTTTTTTTTGCAATCCTTCGTTTTTTGCAATCCTTCTGCCCCCCCCTTGGTGCAGCACGCCGCCGTGCCCAGCAATCGGGGGCGCCCGAAGGGGGAGCCTCCAGGAGGGGGGGGGAGGCAGACCATGGCCCGAGGCGCGCGCGCGGAGACGGAACAAAAACGAACACGGTGCCCAACAGCAGGGGTTGTCGCAAACCAGCAGCGGCCGCTGTTGGGCAGGCGGCCTTCTGCCTCAAGCGGACACGGGCCGCGGCGGCGCGGACCGCGCGTCCTGTTCCAAACGGACAGCAGCTGCTGTTGGGCATTGTGCCCCATTCTTTCCGTATCAATCTCGGTCGTGCCGAAAGAAGAGTGGGCCGCGACTTCCGGGGAGATATCATGGCCCCGACTTATGATGTTCCAACCTTCTTTAGCCTTGATCGCCAGGAAGAATGTCGAGCGCCCCAAACAAGTATCGAAACTCGAGGGTTTTCACCTGTCGGGCCCTGGGAGGCACTCGCCCGACACTGTTTCGACACTGTTTCGACGCTCTTTTGACTCTTGTCCGGGTGCTCGAAAACATTTCTGGGATGCGGTCCTTACTGCGGGATGACGATGAATACAAAAATGAGAGAGAACGATTAAACAAAAAGGTTTCTGCTATTTCTGCACAAGTTTCTGACTGGAGGAGAACGATAAAAAAAAAAACATGGTTTTCCAGCCCGCGGCCGGTTTTTTCTAATCGTCATCCCGGGCGCCGCCGCGTGAACACGACCCCCGGTCATTTATTAATCGTCATCCTCCATTAAGCAGGATGGGAACAACATAAGCCCCGGCCATGTTGCCCGCCTCGCGGGCGAGAGCGTCTGCCCAGCGTGCCGCAGTGCCGGCCCCAGCGGCGCCCAGCACCTCGCCAGCGGCTCCCGTGCCGCCCTGCTTCGCGGGGCGGGAAGCCGGGAGAGGCTCGGAACATTGACGCTCGGGAAATGGGAAGTGGCTCGCGTGTCGCGCCGGCGGCGCGATGTTTGAGCAGGGACCGACCGTCCCGGCATTCCTCGAGTCCTACCACGAAATGTTCCTAGACCCCCAGCATGTTCTAAGAACCAAAACAATGCTCTTAGAACACAAACCCAATGTGTGCAAACACGACAGACCTAGCCAGAAATGTTCTGAGAACATGTCGTGGAAATCCACAAAAGGTTCTTGGACCATTGTTTGGTAGGGCTATAAGCGAGCCAGGACGCTTCGCCACTGAATGAGATATGCTAGGGAAAAGTCCCCCCCCTTCTCCTGGCCATCACCCCCTTCTTGTAGAGGCCTCCCACCTGGGGTCCGGGTCGGTAGTAGGCGGGGTCCGAGCGTCGCGCCGCATCGCCGCTGCACCAGCGATGCATCGCCGATGCATTGGCGATGCATCGGCGACGTCGGCGATGCATCGGCGCCGCCGGAGTGGAGAGCATCGGGCTCCACGTCGGGCCGCACCGCCGATACAACAACAACGCGGCGGTATCCCCCGACCGCGTCCAACCTCCGACCCCCATCTGAGAAGCCGGGGCCTTGGCCGCCCCAGGCCAGCAGCGGCCCGCAGACGCGGGCCGGGCATCGCCGCGACCAAGACCGTCGTGCCTCTTGCTCTTGCTAGATAGTTGCCAGACAGTATCACACACACTGCACTTGAATGTAAAAAGAACTACTGACGACACTCATGCAATCAGTCTCATCATAACGAAGCCGCTGGTGTACGTGATTGCTCACATGGCCGATCGCTCAAGGTGTGAAAATAAAAGGTCGGCGGCGCGCCCGTGGGGGAAGTGAAAAGGAGCAGGCCTTCTCAGAAGGCTCGGAGCCCCCCCCCCGGCCCTCTGAGAATGAAGGGGCCCTGGGACACACAAATGAATGGACACAAATCACAGGATTCCTCATATTTTCCAATATTTTCTGGGCTTTCGTCTTCCCCCCCACTTCCCAGAGTTCCAATAGTTTTTCTGGGGAATCGTCGACTAATTGTGTGTGTCTGTGTGTCCTTTCCCCTCCTGAGAAAACTCCTCGCAGGGCCGGAGGGCCTCTGAGACGCCCCGCCGCCTTCTGCGAGGGCCTCCTCGCTCTCTCTTCCCCCCCCCCGCTCACCGCCGCCGCGCCAGGGGGGGGATCCCCCCGCGCCTCCAGGCCCTCCGACATCACGACCTCGGCGCGGCGCGCTCGCTCCGGGCCTTCGCCCCTGGCCAGGTCCGCCGACGAGACGCAGTAAGAGTGACCTTTCGCAGGAGTGACAGTGACCTCTGGTGCGGGCACAGATGGGCCCCCGGATGGCTGGAAAAGCGAAGCGGTAGCCAGCGGCTTGCGCACCCAGGCTCGGTCCCCCCGCGGCCCCCCAAAAAGCCGCGCACCAGAGGTCACTCTTGCCCGGGGCCGCTCTTGCGTACAGTCGAGGCGTTGACCTAAGGAACCCTAAATAAGGAACGAGGCCCCAATTTCCCATAAGTTGAACTTCGACTCGTATCGACAACCTAAGAAAAATCCAAGGCAAGCTGCGAAACAATTAAGGAACACGGAGCCCCTCCCCAACTAAAAAGGGTTCCTTCTTCAGGGCCCCGACTGTATGGCCGAGTCCGGCCCCCGACCCAGAACGGAAACGCTACGGACCGGCGCGCTGCTCGGACGATCTCTTCGTGGACTGCGCCGGCGCAGGACATCGAGCCGCCGCGTCGTGGCACACGTCGGCGGCGAGCCGGGGGGAAGCGAGCAGGGGCGGGCCTTCTCGGAGGGCTCGGAGGCCCCTCAGCCTTCTGCGACATTTTCTGAGCCTTCCCCGGAGGCACAGACAACTTCTCAGAAGGCCAAGAGGGCTTCTGAGAAGCCCCGCCGCCTCCTGAGAGGGCCTCCTCCTTCTCACTTCCCCCCCTCGCTCGCCGCCGAACATGTCGGTGAAAAAGGGACGCCCGACTTCGGCGAGGCGGTCTCAGTAACAAGACGAGCTCGCAGGAGGCGATCAGGCGACCTCCTCCTCCGCCCCAGACCGCCAGCGCGGGAATTTGGGCACGGTCGGTTTTCCATCAGCTCACGCCTCGTAGTGTGGCTTCAGGCTCCGTGTACCATCACAGGCCAAGGCAGGATGAGAAGCCAGCCCCAGGGAGGCGCGCGGGAGGCACAGGGGCGCATCACTCGAAGAGAACGAGCCGCCCGATGTGGTGGTCTTCATGGTTCTCTGTTCTTCGCCTCCTCCTTGCCAGATGCGGAGTGTCGTTCGCATTTCCTCCTCTCCCCCTCCTT
The DNA here is from genome assembly GCA_963575745.1 of Prorocentrum cordatum. Classification (NCBI taxonomy): domain Eukaryota; class Dinophyceae; order Prorocentrales; family Prorocentraceae; genus Prorocentrum; species Prorocentrum cordatum. The sequence continues at coordinate 933,633 of CAUYUJ010014582.1, read as the reverse complement.
CCCTCCTCGTGTCGCGGTCTTGCGTGAAATTTAGATCCTCGCCCCGAACTGGCATGCCTTATCGCCAGGGGCTGCGTGACCAAGCCTTATCTCCATAGTCCTTCAGCTCTGCAGCCACGTACACTCAGGACCTAAATTCGGTGCAGCCGATACCCTTACACTCAAGGGGTCCAGAGCCATGCGAGATCTCATCCTCCTTCTACTCGAGGCACTTGCAGCACAACGCAGGTCCAATTTGGCTCTGCCTTAGAAGCGAAACCATCGCGCGCAATTGTTGCACGACTGGCTGGTCGCCCCCTATCTTGCCCTGAGTCTCGTCGCATTCATATGCAGTCGGAACATGGCCACAATAATGTAGGTAGAGAGCGTGCGCCCCTTCACCAAAGTCCCGAGGGCCCATGGAGGTGCGGGGATACCTGCAGCGAGGAGCATCCGAAGGTGGGAAGACCAAACACGACATGAAGAACAGGAGGATACCCTTCCAAGGCTAGGGCTGCGCTGAACCCTCGTGCCAGCTGCACCGGAACATGCAGAACATGGCAAGAGCAGCGCGAGCTCTCATGGCTGTACTGGGCTGCAGCCCCCAGCTGCCGAACGTGGGCCCCTGGCACCAGCTGTATATTTCTGGCGAGGCGAAGGCCGCCATGACACACACACTCACACAACACACACAACACACAACACAACACAACACACAACACACAACACACAACACACACAACACACACAACATACACAACACCACACCACACACACATACGCGCACACACACACACACGCAGACGCAGACGCAGACGCAGACGCAGACGCAGACGCACGCACACGCACACGCACATGCACACGCACACGCACACGCACACGCACACGCACACGCACAGGCAAACGCACACGCACACGCACACGCACGCG
>CAUYUJ010014582.1:895224-927724 GCA_963575745.1 Prorocentrum cordatum | reverse complement strand
TGCGATACTACTTCAGTCAGACATTCGGGGTGAAGATAGAGTCGCATCTCTTGCGCGACGACCCGTTGGATTCTGATCTTTCGGCCTTGCTCACCGCGTCCCCAGCGCCAGTGTGAGGCCTCCGCGCCGTGGCTTTCTGCCCCGAGCCCACCGCGTCCCCAGCGCCCCAGCGGGGGCCCCGCCCACTGCCCCCTCCGCCGCGAACGCTTTAGCCCGCGTCGCACCTCCCCCCCCCCGCGTCCCCAGCGCCAGTGTGGTGCCCCCGCGCCGCGGCTCTCTGCCCCGAGCCCCAAGTGCTCCAGCGGGGCCCCCGCCCACTGCCCCCTCCGACACGAACGCTGTATTACGCGTCGCACCCCCCCCCCCCTCCGCGCCCCCGGCGCCAGAGTGGGGCCCCCCGCGCCGTGGTTCTCTGCCCCGAGCCCCCCCGCGCCCCCAGCGCCCCAGCGGGGGCCCCGCCCACTGCCCCTTCCGCCACTAACGCTTCATCCCGCGTCGCGCCGCACACCACCTCCCCCACCTCCCTCCCCGCGTCCCCAGCGCCCCAGTGGGGACTCCGCCCCGTGCCCCCTCCGCCCCGACAATTTTATTCCGCGTCGCGACGCACGCCACCTCCCCCCCTTCCCCCCCTTTCCCCAGCGCCCCAGTTGGACCCCCGCCCCGTGGCCCTCTGCCCCAAGCCCCGCCCAGTGCCCCCTCCGCCCCGACAGTTTATTCCGCGTCGCCCCCCCCCCCCCCCCCCCCCCCCCCCCCCCTCCCCCCCCGTCGGGCCGACCAGGAGGGGATACGGGCATCCCCCCGGATGGGCCTCCTGAGGCCTCCTGGAGGCCTCCTGGAGCCCACGGGGCCCCCTGATGCCTTTTGGAGCCCATGGGGCCCCCTGAAGCCTTCTGGAACACATGGGGCATCCTGAGGCCTTCTGGATCCCACGGGGCATCCTGATGCCTTCTGGAGCCCCTGGTACCTCCTGAGGATTCCTGAAACTTCCTGGTGCCTCATATGACCGTCTGGACCCGCTTGGGACCTCCTGATGCATTATGGAGCCTCCTGGGGCCTTCTGGGGCTTCTTGTGATATCCTGGTACCTCCTGTGACCTACTGAGATATCCTGGGGCCTTCTGGGATGTTCTGGAAACCCCTGTGGCCTCCTGCGGTCTCCGTGGACATCCTGGCCGTCTCGGGGCGCCACGAGGCCCTCTCTTGGGGCTCCCCGCGGCTGTCTTGGGCTGTTTGGGGCAGATCCCTGGGACTTCTGGGTACCGAAAATAAGTGAACCGAAGACCCTCCGAGAGCGCAGGGCTTGGTTCACTTATTTGGTTGGCATATGGCCGCGTCCGCCCCCCCCCCCCAGGACCGTTTCGGGGCAGGACATAATGATTTGTTCTTAAACTTCGTAAGGTTGATCCGTCGTAATACACACATAAACAATATACCATATATTTTATATATACTATATATATAGTAATATATATATTAATATATATATATATATACATATATATATATATATACATATATATATATATGCATATATTCATAGAAATACATACATACATGGTCATAGAAAACAGATGGCATATATGTGTATGTGTTATGCAGATATACAGAGACACGTAGAAACATAGTATAGGCATCATGACAAGATCGCTCCAAGACGGCTCAAGAGGTCTCAACGATGGTTCTGAGACGGCCAAAGAAGGCCCCAAGACGGCCCATGCCGCCTCCTCCAAAACGGCCTAAGAGGCTCCCCAAGCCGACTCCAAGAGTGTGCCCAGACGGGGCGCCCGAACCGACATTTCGAGCCCTCAGCCCAGCATGGCGGTCACCCTAAAATAAGGGCCATTTTTAGGGGGACCGGTCCCCCTAAAATCCCATCCGGTTTTAGGGGGACCGGTCCCCCTAAAATCCCATCCCGGTTTAGGGAGACCGGGTCCCCCTAAAATCCCATCCCGTTTTAGGGAGACCGGTCCATCGAAAATGCCCCCCCCCTCCCCCGTTTTATAGGGATCTCTATCTCTAAAATGCCTCTCCCAAGAGGCCTGCAAAACACCTCAAGATGCACCCCCGAGATCGCTCCAAGACGGCTCAAGAGGTCTCAACGATGGTTCTGAGACGGCCAAAGAAGGCCCCAAGACGGCCCATGCCGCCTCCAAAACGGCCTAAGAGGCCCCCCAAGCTGACTCCAAGAGTGTGCCTATACGGGGCGCCCGAACGGACATTTCGAGCCATCAGCCGAGGGTGGCGGTCACCCTAAAATAGGGGCCATTTTTAGGGGAACCGGTCCCCCTAAAATTCCATCCGGTTTTAGGGGGACCGGCCCCCCTAAAATTCCATCCCGTTTTAGGGAGACCGGTCTATCGAAAATGCCATCCGTTTTATAAGGATCGCCCTATCTAAAATGCCTCTCCCGAGAGCCCTGCCGTCGTCGTTGTCGTCGTGGTCGTGGTCGTCGTCGTCGCCGTCGCCGCCGCCGCCGACGACGACGCCGCCGTCGTCGCCGCCACCGCCGCCGCCGACGGCGCCGCCGTCGCCGCCACCGCCGCCGCCGTCGACGACGCCGCCGACGACCTCGACGACGACGACGACGACGACGACGACGACGACGACGACATCCGCAACGACGACGACCGCAACGACGACGACGGCGCCGCCGACGACGACGACGACGACGACGACGACGACGACGACGACGACGACGACGACGACGACATCCGCAACGACGACGACCGCAACGACGACGACGGCGCCGCCGACGACGACCGCGACGACGACGACGACGACGACGACGACGACGACGACCACGACGACGACATCCACAACGACGACGACCGCAACGACGACGACGGCGGCGGCGGCGGCGACGACGACGACGACGATGACGGCGACGACGACGACGACGACCACGACGGCGGCGGCGGCGACGACGAGAGGTGGTAGCGGCCCGCGGGGTGCCGACAGCGCACCTTCCGGTAGCGGCCCTTCCGGTCGCAGCTCGAGTCCCCGGTGGCGGTCCGGGCCACGCGGGACGAATCGGACACCGCCGGCGATCGACCGTAGTCGTCGTCGTCGTCGCCGCCGCCGCTGCCGCCTCCGCCGCCACCACCGTCGCCGCCGCTGCCGCCGCCGCCGTCGTCGTCGTCGGCGGCGGCGGCGTCGTCGGCGTTGGGTTCGGAGTCGGGGTCCAATCCAACCTCCCAGAGGTAGCAGAAAATCTTGAAGACCGTTTCTGTTAAACTGCACCGTTACACGCCTGGGGGGGAGTCGCCTGGGAAATCTGCAAACCAGGCGGCCAAGACCCCCCAGAAACTCCGGACCTCCCAAACTTTTAAATTTTCAAAAATTTTAAAAATTTTAAAAATTCAAAAGTGTTTTAAACTTTTAAAATTTTTAAAATTTTTTAAATTTCTAAACATCCCAGGGCCTGGGAAATCCGCAAACCAGGCGGCCAGGACCCCCCAGAAACTCCGGACCTCCCAAACTTTTAAATTTTTTGCAAATTTTAAAAATTTTAAAAATTCAAAAGTGTTTTAAATTTTTAAAATTTTTTAAAATTTTTTAAAATTTCTAAACATCCCAGGGCCTGGGAAATCCGCAAACCAGGCGGCCAGGACCCCCAGAAACTCCGGACCTCCCAAACTTTTAAATTTTTAAAAATTTTAAAAATTTTAAAAATTCAAAAGTGTTTTAAATTTTTAAAATTTTTTAAATTTGTAAAATTTCTAAACATCCCAGGGCCTGGGAAATCCGCAAACCAGGCGGCCAGGACCTCCCAGAAACTCCGGACCCCCCAAACTTTTAAATTTTTTAAAATTTTAAAAATTTTAAAAATTCAAATTTTTAAAATTTTTAAAAATCCCAAGGTCTGGAGACCCCGAAAACCAGGCTGAAGGAAGAAAAGGAGGGGGAGGCGAAGGGGGGGAGGAGGAGGAAGGAGGAAGAGGAGCAGGAGCAGTGACAGTGAGAGGCAGGAGGAGGAGGAGCAGGAGCAGGGAGAGGCAGGAGGAGAGGAGAGGAGGAGGAGAAGGAAGTGGAGTGAGAGGAGAAGGAGGGAGGAGGGCCCTGGAAGGTCACAAGATGATATGAAAGAAAGAGAAGGGTATGAGGTCGGATACCGGTATCCCCTCCTCGCCGCCACCACCGTCGCCGCCGCTGCCGCCGCCGCCGTCGTCGTCGTCGGCGGCGGCGGCGTCGTCGGCGTTGGGTTCGGAGTCGGGGTCCAATCCAACCTCCCAGAGGTAGCAGAAAATCTTGAAGACCGTTTCTGTTAAACTGCACCGTTACACGCCTGGGGGGGAGTCGCCTGGGAAATCTGCAAACCAGGCGGCCAGGACCCCCCAGAAACTCCGGACCTCCCAAACTTTTAAATTTTTCAAAAATTTTAAAAATTCAAAAGTGTTTTAAATTTTTAAAATTTTTAAAATTTCTAAACATCCCAGGGCCTGGGAAATCCGCAAACCAGGCGGCCAGGACCCCCAGAAACTCCGGACCTCCCAAACTTTTAAATTTTTTAAAAATTTTAAAAATTTTAAAAATTCAAAAGTGTTTTTAAATTTTTAAAATTTTTTAAATTTTAAAATTTCTAAACATCCCAGGGCCTGGGAAATCCGCAAACCAGGCGGCCAGGACCCCCCAGAAACTCCGGACCCCCCAAACTTTTAAATTTTTAAAAATTTAAAAAATTTTAAAAATTCAAAAGTGTTTTAAATTTTTAAAATTTTTAAAATTTTAAAAATCCCAAGGTCTGGAGACCCCGAAAACCAGGCTGAAGGAAGAAAAGGAGGGGGAGGCGAAGGGGGGGAGGAGGAGGAAGGAGGAGGAGGAGCAGGAGCAGTGACAGTGAGAGGCAGGAGGAGGAGGAGCAGGAGCAGGGAGAGGCAGGAGGAGAGGAGAGGAGGAGGAGAAGGAAGTGGAGTGAGAGGAGAAGGAGGGAGGAGGGCCCTGGAAGGTCACAAGATGATATGAAAGAAAGAGAAGGGTATGAGGTCGGATACCGGTATCCCCTCCTGGTCGGCCGTACCCCCCCCCCCCTCCTCTCCGCGCCCCCAGCGCCCCTGTGGGACCTCCGCCCCGTGCCCCCTCCGCTCCGAGCACTTTATTCCGCGTCGCGACGCGCGCCGCCTCCCCCACCCTCCCCACCTGGGGCTTGGGCCCCGTTGCTGGGCCCAGAGGGCGATGCCTTGCCCCCTCTCACCCCCTCCTCCTCCACCTCCTCCTCCTCCTCCTCCTCCTCCCCCATCCTCCTCGCACGTGCCTGGCGCATCAGGTTCGTGATCCGCTTGACCACCGCCGCCGCGCCGCCACTGGAATTGCACCGTCGGAACTATACGCTCCGCAGTTTGAAAGTTGAGGTGCACTCCGTGGGCGCAAGCATGGGGAGCGAGGTGCAACATTGTTGCAGCGCAAAGAGTGAGCATGGAAGATTTGGACGGGTGGCGAAGGCCAGAGCGGGCAATGGGACAGGATGGGGGGGGGGGGGACATGGACACCAACAACGTTCGACAGCAGGGCGAGAAAGAGAGGACAAGACCAATAGTGGGCCTGAGAATCTGGACAGTGTGGAGCACATCTGAGGCAGCGCAATTCGCGCTGCTGAAATCTCTCGGCTGTCGGCCAGCCGTGCATCATAAATTTTAAGACAGCAACCGCTTTGGGCACAGACAATGCAGCAATGATGGGCTGAATCTCTGGCCAGGGCAAATCACGCGCCTCGGCAATGGACATGGGGAGCCAAGAAGAGAGACGCTGCGAGAATACTTCAGTCAGACATTCGGGGTGAAGACAGAGTCGCATCTCTTGCGCGACGATCCGTTGGATTCTGATCTTTCGGCCTTGCTCATCCTCTGGCGTGCGAACACGGAGAGAGGTGAGAGCAGCGCGCGCAGCAGCAGCTAATCGAACGCGCGAGGAGCGGGGCGAGGTGAGCAGCCCAGATCCAATTTCTTCGGGGAAGCCACGGGGGGCCGCCGCCAGAAACTCTGCAAACGCGGGTTGCTTCCAGAAGGAGGGGCACAGCATCTGAAAACGGAGGCTGGCAAGGGTTCTCTCTCGAATGTGGCGCTCCTCACCATCTTCGAGAACTCTTAAGACATCCGCCCAAATCACGAGGGTGGGTTTGCTGGCACGGATTAGGGAAGCGTAACAAGTGGACGCCAAACGAGAAAACTTCGGGCCACCCCAAGCGCGGAGCGAGAGCTGGCCAGAGCGTGGCAGGGCGCAATGCGGTATCTTCAGCAGGCGAGCGATCGCCACACTTTCTTGGTGGGGGAGGTTGGCAGGCGGAGGGGGGAAGTGAGAGACGTAAGACAAGACACTCGCCACGCGAGAGTCGTATAAATACGAACAACCCCCGCAGGGGCACCCTGAGCGGCCAGAGGGAACCCACGGTCAACCCATTAAGCGAAAGGCTCTTTCCAGGATTCGTTAGTGACACTGGGGCCGAGCCAGAGACCTAAATACTTCAGTTGAGCTCGAACAGGGAACTCACTCCAGGCAGGTAGATTTTCAGCAATCCATGATTCATGCTCCAATCTGATGGGCTCCGAGAAAGCGGCGCAGAGGGGAACGACCGCGCACTTCGAGCATTTCAGCACGAGGGAGGCCACTCGAGCAGCGACAGCAAAGATCCGCGCGAGGGTCTTCAGGGTGGTGATGGATCTGATAGCAGCGCCCGCGTCGTCCGCGCAGGCCCGCGCAATGCCGAGCTCACGCCTGTCAGCATTTTTAGCCATGTCCTGAAGAAATGGGTCGGCAGCAATGGCAAAGAGGGCACCCGAAGCAGGGCATCCCTGCACAATCCTACGCATTATCACAAATAAGATCGCCAGTTGAGGAGGTGCAGATCCATAGCAAACACTACCACGATAAAGTTCAGTAACGAAGAAGATGAGAGGCAACGGTCGCGTGCATGACTTCAGTGCCATGCGCAGCCATTCGTGGGCGAGGCTCGGAAACGCGGCGCCGTAGTCGTAGCTTACCAGGGCCGGCTTGAGCGAAAGGGCTCGCGGGCCAGCTGAATGCAGTCGGGCATGGCCGTCGAGTTCAGCAATGTTTTGACAGAAGTTGCGGCCTTGAACAACGCCTCTTTGTATTTTGGATATACACTTCGGTAATTCTCGGGATAACTGTTGAAATGCCACGGCCGTGATGATCTTGTTATCGGTGTTCTTTAAGCCTAAAAGGCGGAGGCCACTAGCAGGACGAATGCAACCTTGGGAGGCCTGGTCCTCTTCGCCAACAGGTTTCGGAATAAAGATATCCAGAAGAGCATTATATCCATGTGGCATATGATGTCCCCGAAGTTGCCACCAGCAAACCTTATCTAATATGCCGATAGCCTCTGGAGCCGCGCGCCAGGCGGAGTAGGGGATGTTATCAGGGCCAGGGCCCGAGTCGGAGACGCTCTGAAGAATCTTCGGGAAGTCCTGGATCCTGGGAGGCGGTAAGTCGGGCAATTCTATCTTGGGGGCGAATCTCTGGAGACATCTGGCGGCAGCCTGAGTGTCAATTGTCTTGTGCTGAAAGACGTGTGACCAGTGCTCTGCAATGCCAGTTCGAATGTCCGATTCAGATGAGACAATATATTGGCCGATCTTCAGCCCCGAGAGACGCAGCCGCTTGTCGAAATGGGCCCACGGGCAAGCTCGTCGAGACAGCGCCCGTAGTTTCCGACGCGCCTTCGCCTGCTGCACAGGCGCTGGGGTCTCCTGAATGCGCTTGCGAACTTCAGCTTGCTCGCGCTCAGTGTCGGCAAGCTGCAGCGAGTCTAGCATCGTGCAAAAGTCAGGGTGGGAGCGGATGGAAACGGATGGGGCGGATAAGTCCAAGTCCAAAAACTGTTGCCCAAGATCATGCTGGAGAAGCTCCGAAGCGCCTTTGAAGTCCTGGCGCCAAACCGTTCTAGCGATAGCCCGGAGCAGGAGGATCTTGCGCTTGGGGCCCTGCGGGTTGCCTCTGAGGAAACTTTCGCGAGCGTGTCGGGCACCTTCTTTCATAACTTCTTTATGTAATCGTAGCTCAATAGGAGGTGTGAGGTTTGTCTTATCAATGTTCTTCCATGCTGTTGTAACGTGCTCGAGATAGCGGGGGTGATGAAACATGTGCTGGGGCATGGGTTGGGAATCAGGATCAGGAGAAGGCCGAAATCGAAGCGCCGCCTGCAGCATGGCATGGTCGGACACGCCACGCTGCTCCAGAGCTTCAGGAGACTCAATTATGGAAGCCGTGACTGACATCTGTGTAAGTTCCCAGCTGGGTCCCGAAAAGAATAACCGATCGATTTTTGACGAATGGTCGTGGGTCCCATTGTAGTGGGCGGGGTCGGGTGTGTCGATCTCAATCATGGCTCCCAATGTTTGCCGCCGCCCACAGTCGCGGGTGCGGTGCCACTCCTGCACGGCCAGCGCAGGCGTAAACTTTGGAGGCGGAACTGTCGGCGTCGGCGGCTCGCTCGAGAAATTGAAATCACCAGCCACTGCCACCGTGTGTCTGTCATGTTGCGTGCGGGCATATTCCAACGATGTGCTGATGTGATCAGTGATATCTCCCACCTCCTCCGCAGCCAATCCACAATTGTGCATATTGTAGTGGTGCATGGCGAAAATCTCAGAGCACCCCTGCCGCCTAGAGCCGAGCTGCACACGGGTATAAAACGCTCTGCCCATCACCAGAGCAGCGCCTGTGGCACTGGAAGGTTCGCCAAAGCCAAACGAGGGAGAAGGAATAGGACATAACATCGCCGCGCCACCTTTCCTGCGGGAGCCGGGAAAGTTGGAGAACGTAGCTTGGTACTTACGGTTCGAGAAATGCAAGAAGTCCTGAATCTCCTCAACGTCTCCGTGAGTTTCCTGAACAACTATGACATGCAAGCCTCTGAGATGGGGACGGGGGTAGTCGGCTTTGAGGGAGCGGGTACCAGGGTCAAAGTGATAGAGAGCTCTAACATTCCAAGTAGAGAACTGAAGGGCCATGTTCTTAGAAGAGGTCGGAAGGGGGGAAGGCAAACGTATTGCTAAACCTGCCACTGGGCCTCGTTCGATGGGCCGCTGACGAGGTCGGAGAGCTTCTGGCTGAGCTCGGCACGGTTGATCCCGAGCGCGGCGCAGCTGGAATGATCCCACTCGATGAGTGGCTGGTGGTCTGCTCTGGGGGTGATACGGCATATTGGCTTCCATTGGCAAGAGACCTCACCTTTGATGCGGTCTGTGGAGAAGCGCTTGTCAGGATAAGATTCGGACAACAGCTTGCGAGCCTGTTTCGTGTACAGCTCGCGCTTGATCTGACAAAGATTTTTACCCGCTGAGACGTAAATAGGAACGGGCGTGCCTCCAGCGTCACGTGTGCTGAACGACCTGTACTCATTGTTCGCGAGCTTGATGTTCCCAAGACATTGAGCCACCTTACGGGCGGCGTATCCTTTGGCTCCAGTGATCTGTGCATTAAACCGTCGTCCTGCTGCTTCTCCCACGATTTCCCACTCATCCACTTCGAGTGCACAAAACGCCAACTACGGGGCGATTGCATCAGCCACTCGTTGTTTGGTGACCAGAGCTTGAGCACGGACCACGATGATCGTCGGGTCTGGGGCCCTGCTGAAACTGGGCGAGACGTGATCCTGCTGCTGCACTGGCTCGGCCCTGACGGCGTTGAGGATTCTGCGAAGGTCTTCGATCTCCGACTGCATATCTCCGATCGATTTGTCGTGTGTGGCGAGCCTGCCCTCGATGCCAGCAAAGCGCTGCTCGATCTGCAGGTTGAGGCCGTTGAAGTGGCCGTCCACGTTCTGGGAGATCTCGGATATGCCTGACTTGAGATTGTTGATAGCACCCATAAGATCAAAACGAGTTTTGTCCACATAGGCACGGAGCTCCGCATCTGACTCTCCCGTACGGGCGAGCTTCGGGGGGTTGCCGCCTGCACGTTCATCTGCAGGGCTACCTGGCGGTGTTGCGGAGCCGATGGAGGTGGCCGCTGATGAGGCAGCGCGCATGACTGAGAACTGGGACTGGAAGGAGAGCGAGAGGAAGGGCGACTAGGCGGCTGCGACCTCGTGGAGAATGGTGGGCTTTGAGCCGCCCTGGGCTACGTACGTCCCCAAAGCTACTCGCTGGTTGTCGGGCGTCTATACCCCTTCACAACGTTTAGCCTTGAGCCAAAATGGCTACGGACCTCCTCCTCCTCCTCTTCCTCCTCCTCCTCCTCCTCCTCCCCTTTCCTTTTTGTGCAAGGGTTATGGCACACGTGCCACTTGTTTGCACCCCCCCCTCGTCTATCGCCCACGCATTACGCAACCGCGGCCTGCCCCTGCCCCACGCCCCCTCCCCGGGGGGGAAGGCCCCTCGCGGCCCAGCTCCGCCGTGCCGGGGCGCTCAACTGTGCACGCAAGCGTGGCCCTGCAACCCTCCTGAACCAGAGCTTGCCGGATCGATTCAGCAGTCCGGCCAGCGGGAGGTAGGGGAGGGGCAGGGTCGAGGTGCTGGGTCCAACAAGGTTTTTTTCCTGTCTGCGGTGTCTGGGGGCCGTCTGGGGCCGTCAGAAACGGGTTCCGGGTGAACAGTTGCACCAGGTGCTGGGTCCGACAAAGTCTGTTTCCCGTGTTCGGTATCTGGGGGCCCTTTGGGGCTGTCAAGCACGGCTCCAGGGTGCAGAACTGCACCGAATGGACCCTGGGAGAGCTCTGGCCGCCAGCCCCCCCCCCCACCGCCCCCATCCAGAGCTGCCTCCTGACGGGGCCGCTGCCGCAACTGGGGCTCCGAGGCGACGTCGGAAAGGGGCGGGGGCGCCGCTGCGCGAAGAGCCCCGTGACCGGCCAGTCCCGTGAAGGCTCCGATGCAACCCTGGGGCGTGGCCTCACACCCACAGCCATTTTTCCCCCGGCGCGGGCGCGCGGCGCTGCCGTCGCTCGTCGTCGTCGTCGTCGTCGTCGTCGTCGTCGTCGTCGTCGTCGTCGTCGTCGTCGTCGTGGCCTTTGGTGCGCGGCCTACGGGGGGCGCGAGGAGACCACGCGCAAAAGCGCGCAGGCCGCTGCCACCGCCTCGCGCTCATCGATCGGGGGGGCCGCGGTGAGCCCGCAGCAGAGGGTCACTCGGGCGAAGGGCCACTCTTGCCCATCGGTCGGAAGAAGCAGGTAGAAACACGGAGTAGGAAGACGCTGAAAGTAGATTGGGTGTCCGTCCGCCCCCTGAAGAGGGCGGAACAGGTGAAGCCACTCGATCACTGCAGCAGGAAGGCGCTGAAAGTAGATCTGAACCTGGGACTCCAGAAATGCCTACCTTCATCGACCGATGGGCACGTTTAGGTCGGGCATGCCCCCCTGCAGGGGGATTTTGGACGACAAATCACAAACATCTAAAACAACACTAGAAGATAGCAAACAAAAATGCAAAACAAATCGTCCCCAGACGAATTTAAACCTGTTTTTGAACATTCCTCCTGTAGAGGGACGTGCCCGACGCAAGGGTGCGTGCAGTCGGGGCGCGCGTGCCGCACTCGCGCGCCCCATGGCTTAACGGGCGAAGAACGGTATAAAATAAACTGTTTCGCCGTCGGGGACACCTGCCCCAGGGCGGCTGGAAAGTTTATACCCTTACGGTGGCACCGTAGGGGTATAAACTTTCCAGCCGCCCAGGGGCAGGTGTCCCCGACGGCGGAACACTTTATCTTATACCGTTCTTCGCTCGCTGAATGGCGACGCGCCGAGGCCTCCGGCCCCCTCCCGCGGGGGGGGGACCGAGCGGGGACGGCGCGCTCGTCGGGCCGCACGGGGGGGGCTCCGCCCTCCTCCCGCTGCCGAGCCCTGCCCTCCGCCCCCGCGAGCTCGAGGGCAGGGCGGCTTCTGGGCCCCACCGGACCTTTACACAAGCCGCGAGCCGGCGGTGGACAAACCTCCCTTTATCGAGTCGGGCGAAAGGGGGGGATAGGAAGGGGGGGGGTGAGAATCAGCTCACGTAGCTGATTTTCCCGGAGCCTCCAGGCGCCGGAGGCGACCATGTATCGAGGAATGGGCCCCTCGGTGAGGTCGAAACCAGCTGCATGCAGCAAATTTCGTAACCCCCCCTTTCCCAATCCCCCCCTTTCGTCCGGCCCGACTTCAGTAAACCTCCCCTTCGTGAAAACGGCCTGGGACCGACATCGACGGAGCTGGGCCCGCAAAAGTGACGGCCGCGATGCCCTCTCGCGAACCGAAAGCGGTCAATTCCTTCATCGACGTGTCAGGGTGGGAGGTCTGTCCACCTCCACACGAGAGCATCTGGGGGCGGCTCTGGAGGCCTCCGGGAGCCCCTGGGGGCCTCTGGGCGACAGGGTGCTGGGCGGGGGCGGGGGCGGAGCTCATCACCTCCTACCGCCGCTGGGTCGGACGACCGGGGGGGGGGTCAGCGACTGGGAAGCCAGCGAAGCAGCTCGAGCACCTGCCTTCGCCGACGCCTCCTGGCGCGGGGGGGCGCGCCCACGCATCGAGCAAGGGCGCCCGGCGGGAGGGAGAAGCCGACCGGCTGCATGCATCAACTTCTGCCCCTCCCCCCCCCCACGCCTTGCCCTCTCCCCTCCCGCCTCTCGTCCGGCCCGACACTGCCCCTCCCCTCCCTCCCCCCGAGGCGCCGAAAGGCCCTGGCCCCCTCTCAGGAGATGATGGGCGGCGCCCTCGCTCGGGCTGCCATGGGCCAGGGCTGCTGGCATCAGAAGGACCCTCCAGACATGCTGCCCCCCCTCCCCCCCTCAGGGGAGGCCGGCCCGAGGGGGGGGGGGATCGCAGAGGGCCTGCAGAGCAGAAAAAGGGCCACGAAGCCAGACCTCCGACGCCGTGATTGTTGCATGACGTCGACCCCCAGAAGTCTCGACCCACTCCCCGGGACGAGTTCTTCATCGGAAAAATTGTTTGACGGTCCCGAGGCCCGGTAAGGGCCCCCGGAGGCCAACAGGAGCTGAAAACCTTCCGTCGTTTTTTTGTCCATCCGAGGCCCAGTAAGGGCCCCCGGACGGAGGCCGACAGTAGCTGAAAACCTTCCGTCGTGTTTTTGCTCATGACTCGAGGGGATCTGGGAACGTAGCGCAAGGAGGATCCTCCTGGGGGCGAGGTAGCTATGTGCCCCAGCGGCCTCGGGGGGGGGGGGGGGAGGCATGAACTTTCGGCACTCCGCGCGCATTTCTTGGATCTGCCCTGGCGCCCCCCCCTCCCTGGCAAGCGCGGAGCTTCGAAAGCTTCTATTCATGCCGCTTTGAGCTCTTCGAGTGAGGGCCGGCGCTTCCGCTCCGGCTGCGGCTCCCCCGCGAGACGAGGGCGCCGAGGCCGCGACCCTTTTCAGGGGGAGCGGCGACGCTCTCGTTGAGCCGCGCGGGGCCGTGCCTGGGAGCCGGGCGCTTTATTTTTGCTGTCGTACGCGGGCTGGGGCAACGGGGGGCTCCGAAGCAGAGTGGGATGCAGGAGGAAGAGAAGGAGGAGGAGGCAGAACGCTCCAGTCTAGACGCTTCAGTTCGCCCAACGGACAAAATCCGCCGACCCTGTCGGCGTGTGTGAGGGGCTTTTCCGTTCGAGCCGTCATCTCCGTCATTCTTTGTAATCGTCGTCTCTGTCGTTCCCTTTCCCTGGTACCCCTCTTCCCCTGGGCTCCTCCCCGCTCCCCTCGCCCTTTCCCAGGGCCTCCTCCTCAAGCGCGCTAGCCAAACCGACCTTCAGCAACGTCGTAATTGATTCGAAGGGAAGCCCCTTCCCTTTCCCTTCCCCGACGGGGGGGGGAGGGGGGGTCCCGGGGGGGGTCCCGGGGGAGTCCCGGGTCAGATACGACGGCCCCCCCGTACCGACCTTGAGCAACGTCGTAATTGAGTCGAAGGGAAGCCCCTTCCCTTTCCCTTCCCCGACGGGGGGGGGAGGGGGGGTCCCGGGGGGGGTCCCGGGGGAGTCCCGGGTCAGATACGACGCCCCCCCCCCGTACCGACCTTGAGCAACGTCGTAATTGAGTCGAAGGGAAGCCCCTTCCCTTTCCCTTCCCCGACGGGGGGGGGAGGGGGGGTCCCGGGGGGGGTCCCGGGGGAGTCCCGGGTCAGATACGACCCCCCCGTACCGACCTTGAGCAACGAGTCGCCCCTTCCCCCTTCCCCGACGGGGGGGACCGGGGGAGTCCCGGGTTGAGCCCCGTACCGACCTTGAGCAACGTCGTAATTGAGTCGAAGGGAAGCCCCTTCCCTTTCCCTTCCCCGACGGGGGGGGGAGGGGGGGTCCCGGGGGGGGTCCCGGGGGAGTCCCGGGTCAGATACGACGCCCCCCCCCCGTACCGACCTTGAGCAACGTCGTAATTGAGTCGAAGGGAAGCCCCTTCCCTTTCCCTTCCCCGACGGGGGGGGGAGGGGGGGTCCCGGGGGGGGTCCCGGGGGAGTCCCGGGGAAGTCCCGGGTCAGATACGACACCTCCCTCCCCCACCTTCTCGTCCTTCTCCCCGTTCCCCAAAACCATCCCACAGCCCGTGCCTCTTGCTGCGCATTGCGAACAGGGTCGGCGGCACCGGCCGTAAGGCCTTCGCAATAGGAGGAGGGAGGAGGAGGAGGGAGGAGGAGGAGGAGGAGGAGGAGGAGGAGGAGGAGGGGAGAGGAGAGGGGGGGGGGGGGAAGGGGGAAGGGGGATGGGGAGGTGGAGGACGACGAGCGATGGCGAGGAATGGAAGATGAGGAGGATGAGGAAGGCCTCGAGGAGGACGAGGGGAAGGAGCAGAGAACACGAGGACGTCGATGAGGATGAGGAGCGGCAAGGGGGGCAAGGGCAAGAAGAACGCGTGCGAGCAGGAGGGTATACCGTAAAGAAGGCGCAGGAACAGGAGGGATAGAGGCGAGGGTGGACACGCGACGGCAAAGGCCTGCAACAAAAACGAATATCCTCTTTTCTGCGGTACCGTGACCTCCCCATGGCAAGCAAGCCGGTACCTCGAAACACAAGCCAACACGCATCATCGTACATACATACGTGTACAGTCACGTGTACATCTACATATACATTGACATTTGCATGCACATACACAGGTGCGTTTACACATGCATATAACTATACACCCACCTATATATAGTTACACCTACATCTACGATGTGATATATATATATATATATAGATACACGGCTGCATCTATATTACCGTATACATATGCATTTGCATATCCACCAACATCTACACTCACCTCAACATATACGTCTAACGTGAACGATTCCATATATATACATACACACGCGTATACTGTGCATAACCATGTACACACGCACATACATTCACACATACACGTGCGTGTACACATTCACATGCATGTGCATGTGGATATACGCATGCATATGCTTGCATGCGATACTCTACACTGGCGTATGCACACACAGGCACTTACGTCGACATGCACACATGCAGACACATGTGTTTACATACGGACATCCATATACGTATGCATGTGTATGCTACTACATGCTCATATGCACATATGTGCAAATCTTTACACGTGTATCGGCATATGCGCATAAACAGTTATACACAAATACATGCAGGTATGGCTGTGCACATCTGTATCTACACACAACTACACACATACACATGCATACATGCGTTGACTTGGGATATAAGCGAAATAATATGTTTATGTATGCACACATATCTACACATGCAGAGCGATGGCAAGCTGACCTTAGGCAGCCGAGTCAAGAACTGCATAATCACAACTTTCGGAAGGTCCGAACGCGCTTCTCGGAGCGGCGCTGGACCCCCCTTCCCTGGCATGCGGAGCGCGCCAGATGCGGCGCCGGAGGAGGCGCCAGGGGGTCCAGCTCCGATCTAGGAAATCCGTACGAATCTCCAAACTTCAATGCAGTTTCTCCGTCGTCTTCTTCTCCGACAGCGAGAAGTCAACAAACAACTCTCCTGCCGCAGCCTGGAGCCTCTCGGCGACCTCCCAGAGCTGCCTCCGGTGGCTGAGGGGCACGTGCTGCATCCGCCTCACGAAGCGGCGAAGCGTTCGGGTGGCGCGGTCCTGGAAAGGCGGCGAGAGGAAGGGAGAGAGAAAGAGAGAGGGAAAGAGAGAGAGGGAGAGCGAGAAATGGAAGATGAGATAGGACACAACTGTGGGCCCCTCGGAGGCGGACAGCAGCAGCAACGGGATGAGAATTCGGCGTGGGCAGCAGCGAGCGTCTAACCGGTACGCGGAGCGAGACGAACGAAGGGGGCGCAACAATCTCAATGTTTGCCAGCGTGGGCTACAGCCGTGCGCTATTGCATGCACGATGTGCTGCAGTAGATGTTGTGCAAGCTATGCGGTGTCATGTGTTTCTGGTGTGCCTTACAAGACGCCTGATCTCAGAGCACCCCGCTCGGTGATCAGTCGGGCCCCCATAACCCCCTCGTCCGCCTCCCGATCAGGCGGGGGGCACGATTGTGTCGGGCTTTACTGTCTGATTATGTTTCTGGAGGGTTTTACTGTTCGATCATGTGCGGAGGGCTGTGCTGCTTGATTCTATGTGCGACGGGCTGCACTAGTGATTAATTATCGATTCCGTAAGAAAAAGAGGGGGGTCTGATACCCTTCAGACGGGCCGTTTCAGACCTCCCCAGAACCAGCCATGAAAAGCCGGCCTTTTGCTCAGCCGCTGCGGCAGCTCCCCCGGGACACTCCAAGACAGCTCAGTCAGACTCCCCCCCAAATCAGACCTCCCCCAATGTATTGCGGAATGCGGAGGGGGGGGAGGGGAGGCGCAGGGGCGCCGTCCTCGAACACGAGCTCGCGCAAGCAAACGGCGACGTCGGACTTGAACACGGGCCCGAGCGCGCCCCTGCGGCAAGGGCCGCTGCCGCGGAAGAGCGGCTCGCCGGACGACGCCTGCGGGCGCTCCCCTGGGGCGCAGACCTCGGAGATCGCGGATCGAAGAAGAAGAAGAAGAGGACGAGGTTGATCGAGGAGGAGGAGGAGGAGGAGGATCGATGAGGACCGAGGATCCAGGAGGAAGAGGATCGCTGAGGAGGAGGAGGAGGAGGAAGAGGATCGAGGAGGAGGATCGAGGAGGAGGAGGAGGCTGAGGATCAAAATCCATTTCGCTATTTGCTTGGGTCTCGTGGAAGCTTTTCGTCGCCACGGCTGGGTCCCCGTGCGAATTCTGTCCAGAGCGCGCTCGAGGGCATGTCTGGGGGCGGATCTTGGATCCCCACCCTTCCCCCCATTCCTGTTGTTGGAGGTTCGAAGTCCGAAGGTGTCCGAAGCTCTCGTCGGTTCAGGCTTTCCAGCAGGGGCGCCCATCCGCCCCGAGCGTTCGCCGAAAGCCCAGGGCAATGCTGCGAGAGCCTCCCAAACCAAGAGCTCCTCGCGTCGTGGAACAAGTCACGGCGGGAGTTTCTTGGGTCCCTCGCCGCGGGGACGCCAGCGAAAAGGCTCGGGTGAAAAACAAGGACGGGGTCTGACTTCTGCGGGCCACGCTTCCCGGGCATCCGACGATGCGACTTTTCAGCCCGCAGCCCCATGCAGCGGTCTCGACCCCTTTCCTGGGGGCAATTGTTTGTCTCATGTCTACTTTTGGTAGTCCCGGAGCAAGAGAACGGCCCCCAATGGCCGGAATGAAAAGACCACCCATATTGAAACATTCAATGCCTCGGATTGAACAGAACGCAGTGCATCGGATCTTTGGGTAGTACGAGCCCCTGAAATCCTTCGGTTCAGCATCCGAGCCCCTTGAGGGTAATGGCAGCGGCCGTGGGTGCCAGCACTGGTGAGCAATGGCATTTCGGTGCGCCAGCGCGCCGGGCCCAGTAGTGCGGTAGTCTTGCGGGTCCGCGCGGTGCTACTTTGGGGGCGATGCAGTCGAACTGTAGCAACACTGGGCCCACATCTGGGCGCTGCGAAAGAAATCGGGATAGACGACCGCGCGCCGAAATTTGTGTTGGATGTGCTCGGCCCCTCCTGGGCCATCGGGAGTCTGAGGCCGCGGGGCGCTACGATAGGTGGAGACTCCCCCGCTCCCCCAAACTCAAAGTTGGCACGCGCGGGGAAGACTGCGGTCGAAGTGCAACTCATTAAACCCACCGCCAACATTGATCGTTGGGGGGGCATTGACAGATGAATGCGGTATGAGTGTTCGCTAATTTCTTCCAAACCCCCTCATGGATTCACCTCTGGAGGCTGCCTTCTAGACCTCTGAAGGATTTGGGAGGCCTCCTCGTCCTCATGGGTCGGGGTCTATGGCCCCACTCTTACCCATGGCCGCAGCCAGTGGCCAGTGCCTTTCTGTCGCACCTGAGACTCTTAAGGATGCGTCCTGCTGGCGGCCAGCTACCAACCTCTGGCCACCTTGCAGATGCAGAGTCTCCACTATTTCTCCGATGGCCACCCTATCCTTACAGATGGCCCCCATCAAGCCTACAGAGAGCTTGGCAATCCTCCTCCTCCTCCTCCTCCCTCCTCCTCCTCCTCCTCCTCCTCCTCCTCCTCCTCCTCCTTCTCCTCCTCCTCCTCCTCCTCCCCCTCCTCCTGGCGAACCTGGAGTCGCGACGACTCTGCAATCGTCGCCCCAGACCCAGCGGCCCGCCCAATAATTAGGCTCGTGCCTTATACAGGCTTGCCGTGCCGTGGGGCTTCGAATTCGGGGCGATGTCCCGAGTCCCGAGCTCGCCTCCGAGGAACGTCTTGAAGCAACATTCTTGACCGCCCAGGCGACTTCGGCACTCCGGGTGGCAGTCGGTCAGTCAAGCCCCCTCCTCCTCCTCCTCCTCCTCCTCCTCCTCCTCCTCTCCCTCCTCGATCCTCCTCCTCCTCCCCCTCCTCCTCCTCGTCCTCCTCCTCCTCCTCCTCCTCCTCCTCGATCCTCATCCTCCTCCTCCTCCTCCTCCTTCTCCTTCTCCTCCTCCTCCTCCTCCTCCTTTCCGCGGAGGCCCCCGGGACCCAGACCCCCGCAGGACTGTTCTGTTGAGCCCCCCCGCGCTTTGCCGACGAGACCTCGGCCTCCGAGGCGAGTCTTTCGGCCCCCGGCGGCCACAACAGATCAACACTGGGGCCCGCGGCGAGAGAGCGGGCTGCCCCGCCCCCCCCCCGCGGAGAGGACCGAGGGCTCCTGGGGTCCACGCCGAGAGCAGCAACAGAAACACCACCGCGCCAAAGCCTAGGAGCACGATCGGGTCCCGCTCGCGCTCTCTCGGCATCGTCCCGGAGGGCTCTAGGACTCCGCCCATCGCTGATGTGCCCAACGCACTGGCTGCGCGCTATGCGCTGCTTCCCTGTGGTGCTGTGGCGGTCTCGAGTCTCGACGTGGCCGCAAGGGGGCTTTATTCCTACCGCCCCCCCCAAAGCTCATGGCTGACAATACGCTCTGCTCGTCCCACGGTTCTCCGATTATTGTTGGGTGTCAGAAACCCTCAATCCGTCCCCGACATCAAAGAATTGTTTGCCTATTATTGGGGGGTGTTCAAAACCTTCTGAGGTTATGCATCGCCATGTCGACCTTCTCTCTTCTCTGCCATCGTTATTGCCCCGTTGCCGACACTGCAGTCGCCCTCGCACCATCGCTGTTCCAACGGCGTTGGCCCCGCCGTCGCCTTCGCCATCATCGCCAAAACCATCGTCGCTACACCCAGCACCTCCTCCGCCTCCGGCCCTGGCTCCCCGCTCCCCCCCTCCAGCTGCGCGTGCTCAAACTGCTGACCTCCTCTTCCTCGAGCTCGCTCCTGCTACTGATGCTGATCCTCCCCCTTCCCGTTCGCTCCCTCCCGATCTGCTCGCCCCTCGCTCTCTGGTCATGCTGCTTCTCATCTTCCTGCTTCTCTTTACCTTCCCCTTCTGTTCCACTCCCCCCACCCCATTGCCCCTCGCCTGTTCCTCCTCCTTCTGCTCCTCTCCCTGCTTCTCCTCCTTCCCCCCTCCGCCGGCACTCCTCCTCCCCCTCCTCCTCCAACCCCTGCTGATGCTGCCCACCGTCCATGCCCTGCTCGTCCCAACCCTTTCTACATCGAACCGCCAACCTTGTCTCGATACAGTAGGAGTTCGACCACAAGAAACCTTCCCTAAGAAACCCAAATCTGAGCCCCAGGACGTCCATTGATTTTTGTTGGTGTCGGACGTCATCGCAATATCAGCCAGCATTGACTCCAAATAGATAGGAAGACAGGAGGAGGTCGAGGGGAGGATGGGAGGAGGACGAAAGGAGGACGGGAGCAGGACGGGAGGAGAACGGGAGGAGCAACATCAAACAAGCTCAAGCAAGCAAGCGGAAGCAAGTAAGGGCAAGCGAGCAATAACAAGTATGCAAGAGCCAGCGATCAAGTGCAAGCAAGCAAGGGCAAGCAAGAGCAAGCAAGCAAGAGCAAGCACGCAAGAGCAGGCAAGCAAGTGCCATTGGAAAAAGGGGGGGTGCCATTTACTTCTGATGAGCTAAGATTTTTTATTTGGACAAGCCTATTTGGAGACTAACATCGAAATCCAAGAGACCCAGGGCACCCTGGAGGCAAGCAAGGCGTTTCTTGGCATGGGTCTCCACTGTAGTGCGGTCCGGCGATGTCGCCTGAGACCTCATCAGCGCGCATGATTCTGAAGGTCGAACTTCCCGCCAGCTGCAGTGCTGTACGGCGACTGGCTTCCGAGCTGTGGCTCTCGCTTGAGCGCCGGGCGCGCACGCAACCGCGTGTTCATTCAGCTCCACGGGGTGGAGGGCTACCTGTTTTCAACCTGCGGCTCTCGCCATTGCGCCGCGCAGGCTCGTGTGCAAGCTTCTCAGCAGCCGCGAGGGGAAGTCGAGCGGTCTTCGAAATCCGGACCCCCAGCGCCGCGCACGATCGTGTCAAAACATCCTACAATGAAACAGAAGGGCAGCACATCCTTTTCAACGTGTGGCTCCCGCCGCTGCGCTGCGCACATCTGCTCCAATCCGTTCTCATCGTGCCTCAAAGCCCAGCGGGCGACGGGCGGCTCCTTTCTTGAAGTGGGCTTTGGCTTGGGACTCGCTCGAGCTGTATGACCAGAAGATTCGAATAGTGCAGCAATTTTGTGAACTCTCGCTGGGCTTCACGTGGGCTTTCTGGTGATACCGCTTTGCGTAGCCCACGGATGAGCGCACGAAGCATGATCTTGAACCTCCTTTCGTTCGTGCATTGTTGTGGTCGGCCCCAGGCAAGGCCAGCGCAAACGCAACACCTTTTACGAGAGAGGCACGGAGCGTTCCGCCACGCGGTGGGTTACGAAATTCCTTTTTGCGTCTGGCAAACTTTGGTGGCGAAACCGACCCGCAATGAACAAGGTGGTGAAACCGACTTAGGCACAATGGCCAGCAAACAGACCTAAGTGAGCGCAACAGAAACAAATGCAGGCAGAGAAAACACGGGACAATAATAGTAAACCCGCTAGGGCGTGGAGTATGTGCTCACCTGGTCGGGGAAGAAACGCGCATTACGCAACTCCTCCTCCCCCTCCCCCTCCCCCCCCCTCCCCCTCCCCCTCCCCCTCCTCCTCCTCCTCCTCCTCCTCCTCCTCCTCCTCCTCCTCCTCCTCCTCCTCCTCCTCCTCCTCCTCCCTCTGAGAAGCCCCACCTCCTCCCAGCACTTCGGCGCGGCGGCCCCTGGCGCGCCTTTCCGACGGGCAGGTCGCGGCAGCCCCCGCCTGCTTCATGGAAGGCCTCCGGCTTGAGGCGTCGGATCCGGCCCTGGGGGCCGCCGGGACATCGTCAGCGTAGTCGTCGACGACGACGTCGTCGTCGTCGTCGTCGTCGTCGTCGTCGTCGTCGAGGTTCGAAGTTCGACGTGATCGGACGCCCGGGATATTTTGAACACCCTGGGGGCGCCCTCGTGGAGTGGCAGCGGCTGGATCCGCCTCGCAATTCCGGTCGAGCTTTCAAAGAGATGCGGTTCCCGCATCGGACAGGGGAGAATGAATAACGCGCCCAACGCCAGGTCTGGACGTTATTGGCGCCGGCGTCGGCGTGGGCGTCGTCGTCGTCGTCTTCGTCGTCGGCGTCTGCATCGTCGGCGTCGAAGACCGAAGTTCGAGGTTCGAGGAGCCAACTTTGGGTTTTTGCGGGGCCCGCTCCGGGCCTCCAAGGGCGCCCGCCCAGGAAGGCGGGGACGCCGAGCCCAAGCATTGCCGCGGCGGAGTCGGCACCTGCTAGCCTGCTCCTCCTCCTGCTCCCTCCCCCTCCTCCTCCTCCTCCTCCTCCTCCTGCTCCTCCTCCTCCTCCTGCTTCTCCTCCTCCTCCTCCTCCTCCTCCTCCTCCTCCCTCATTTCCCTCCTCATCCTCCTCCACACTCCTGCTCCTCCTCCCTTCTCTCCCTCCTCCCTACCAGATTATGGCACCACTCAGGCGTCGCTCATCGTTGGGATCGCACAGCGGTGTGCCCACCTCAGCAATCCTTCGTACGGTGTGCTGTTCATGGATGTGGTGCAGGCCTTCTACCAGAGCATCAGGGAGTTACTGCTACGGTCGCAGCTCGATGACGTGTTAATTGCTTGCGCTGTCAGGGCAGCAGTATTACCGCCGTCAGCGATGCACGAGCATGCGCGTAGATCAAAAAAGCATGGAGCGCAACTGGCACGCTCAAGTGTGGACGCGCAACGCCCGAATCGCGCACCCAACTACAGTGGTCCGACAGGTCTAGGAACCGAGCCTCGAGCCCCCCAAAAAACGCACACGGCAGGGCAGTGCCGCGATGGCCTCGGCGCTGGCTTCGGACTCCGCGTGGGATCGCTCCGCCTGGGGGAATCGCAGCGTTCCGACAGCGCAGGTGGCAAGGATATCGGGCTGCGCACAGGCAGCCCCCCGAGGTTGTCCCGGCTTGCCTGCACCGGGCCACCCAGGACTACGTGGGGGGCCTGCCTGCGCACAGCCCGACGCCCTATACCATTCCCGCCAACGCCGATCCTTCGAGATTGGCGGGTTCCGGGCCGCCGTCGGCGTTCAGCCCTGAACGCCCGCGCCAAGGCCGCCGCCGCGTCGACGCAGCGCGACTCTACCTCGAGCACACCGCGGGCTCTCGCCGGCCCCCTCAGTCGCGTCTGCCTGCCTCAGGGGGGCCCAGCATCGAACCGATGAGTCGGAGCGGCGATCGACACGAATCGGAGCGGCAGAAGTCGGCAGCCGAGCCGGGAGGCGCCGCATCGGCGGACACCGGCAGGCTAGTATGGGCCTAGGCCTCCGTTGAGACATCGGGCTCCGGGCGGAATCCGGAGGCGAATCGAATCGGCACCGGGCGCCACCGAAGCCGACAGCGAAGCGGCACTCCGGAGCCGAGAGGGGCCCTGCTGCGGGGGCCGCGGGGGCTCGAGCAGCAGCCGTCGGAGGTCCGCGCGGAGCTCTCGGGCCGGCGCAGGGCATATCTGATCTCTCCGCGTCCGAGGACTTTCACGCGTCGACGGCACCTCCCGCTGGTGGCCCTGGCGCTCTCGGCGGGTCGCCACGTCCCCCGCGGAGGAGGAAAAGAGCCCACGGGCCGCTCCCCTCCCGCGCCGCGATGGCAGCACGCTCGGCCCTGCTGGCGATCGCCTTGCGGCCTCTGAGGAGCCAGTGGATAAGGAAACCTGGGTCTGGAAGCCGGTGGAACTCGAATTGAGGCTTGGCCATAGACATCACCACCGCCCTCACCAGAGAAGGAACCCTCGAGGGTCTGAAGCCTCCTGGGCACACTCCTCAACGAACGCCCCCACGAGGGAGGCGGCACTCGGCGCTCCCTGGGTTGCTCTCCCGGTTGCCGGGGGTGCTCGGGGTTGCCCGCTCGAGCAATGCCAAGCGACGCAAAGCCATGCCTCCCTTGCTCAGTTCCCCAACGAAACAAGCTGGGGTTGTTAGATACAGATAGATACAAAGAAAGGGGCTCCCGATCCGCTTCGCATGCCCTGCATACCGCAGCCGCAGGCCCAAAGCGTGCCGGCGCTCCCTGGACATCTCGCATCGTGCCCTCGACGACTGACGACCGCATCCCGCGGCCGCCAGGCCCGAAGCGTGTCATCGCACCCTGGGCATCCTGCCTCGAGCTCTTGTGGGGAAAGCTCGAGACAGTATCATTGTGTACTCAGGAAGCTTTCCCCCAGTTTGGGTCGGGACGAGCAGTCGTCGTCCACTACGGCGGGACCACGCAGCAGCCCCGCCCCCCATGGAGCATCAACAGTGCGTCGTCGTCGTCGTCGTCAACGTCGTCCGTCGTCGTCGTAGTCGTCGTCGTCGTCGCCGTCGTCGTCGTCGTCGTCGTCGTCGGTCGTCGGTCGTCGGTCGTCGGTCGTCGGTCGTCGGTCGTCGGTCGTCGTCGTCGTCGTCGTCGTCGCCGTCGTCCGTCATCGTCGTCGTCGTCGTCGCCGTCGCCGTCGTCGTCATCCGTCGTCGTCGTCGTCGCCGTCGTCGTCGTCGTCGTTGTCGTCGTCCGTCAGCTGTCGGTCGTCGTTCGTCGCTAAAACACAAAAAAAGATTCCTCTTCTACTCATCTTACCCCCGCCCGTGGACTCACTCAATTCCCCAGACGGTGCTTGCACTTAGGGGTTCTTATCTGTTTGTCATTCGGCAGTGGGCCAGGCGGCTCCGTGGTCGCTGTTGCCGTCCCGTCGCCGCCTCGTCGCCGCCTCGTCGTCTGGGCCTGGGTGTCGGTCTGGCGGCTACGTGATCGCCGTCGCTGACACGTCACCGCATGTATTGCACCATTGCACCACGTAGAACAACATTAGGATTTACCCCTCCCCCACGCCGGCCTCGCGTAGTGCAAATTACATGTGATTTGGACCCCATCTTTAATTTCACATCTGAGCTCATATCATCCCAGCCATGACGAACTCGACCCCCCACATCCTCGTCCAATCTTACAAGGTGCGCGCTCTTCTTTATCGAATGCCATACTTTAGCAAATATCCCTAACAACAAAACGTGACGACGTGCACACGCGCGCGTATGCCGAACACCTTAACAAAATAAGCCAAAAAAGGTTCCGTTGTGACTTCAAGATAAGGTATCACGAACATAGGTTCAACAACACCCAATGGTTTGGCAACCTGATTGTTCAAACAAGTGTGCGCGCGCGCTCTTGCTAATTCTTAAGAGACCCGAAGGCATTTCAACATTTCCATCAAATTCGACCATGCGGGCCTCTCGCGCGCGCATGTTGAAATCACCCCAACGCCCTTGCGCGCATGCTGGACGGGCACGATGCCTGTTAACTTCGCCGGCCCTCGCTTGCTGGGGGTGAGGAGGCGTGTGTAATGATTGACTGCCCCCCTCCCCTTTCCCCCTCCCCAGTGCCTCTAATCCCAGCCGGGAGCGGGAGGGGGGGGGGGATACGAAATCGCCAGTGCACCCCGGGGGCCTCCAGACGCTCCAAGAAGCCCCAGGAGGGCCCAGACAGAGCGCCAAGACAGCCGAGGAGAGCGCCAAGACGGCCCAGAGTAGCCCCACGACGCTCCAAGATGATTCAAAGACGGCCCACAAGGCCCCCAAGACTGCCCAAAAGTGATCCTAGAGGACCGCCGAAAAGGCCCCCAAAGGCAACAATCGCCCCACTCCCGAGGAACAACCGTGCATTTCAGCACGCTCGCCCAATTCGCCCCGACAGCTTCCAAGAATGGCCAAGAGACCCCTCCCCAAAGAGCGCTCCAAGACCGCCCAAGAGGGCCATGAGAGGGCTCCAAGGGCCCCCAAGACGGCCCAAGAGAGCCCCAAGAGGGTCCCACGAAAGCCCAAGAGGGGAATGCGAACTGATATTTCGAGCCTTCCCCCCACGATGGCCCCAAGAGCCCCCACAGGCCCCCGAGGCACCCTTAAAAGGCCCGGAGAGGCCTCCAAGACACCACCAAGAAGCCCCCAAGAGGCCCCTGAGAGGCATTCCCAGAGACCTTCACATTCATCCAAGAGGCTCCTGACCCGCAGCCCAGGCACGGTGGCGGGTTGGGTCGAAGACCACTAGAAAATTCACACGATCGTCGCAAGCTCTGACTCATTATGACGGTCGGTGGACCAGCGCACACCATTTGAAATTCGCCGGCCCAACGGGCCAGGGCGTGCTAAGATCTCCGGTAACTGGTTAACAATATTAACAGTATTTCTAGTTCGCGCGCGCGGGGCGGCCCCTGGGGGTCCCCCGGCGAAAAGTACCCCGACCAACGCCCGGTCGCCGCCCGACCAAGTCTACTCAGAGATGGTTTTCCTTCTGGGTGCGGCCTCTCAGGCTCCCCAGAGCGCGCTCAGAGTGCCCCAAGAGGCCCCCAAGACTGCCCAAGAGGCCCCCGAGACGCCCAAAGAGCGCTCGAAGACGCCGAAGATGACCCCAAGACGGCCCAAAAGGCCCCCAAGACAGCCCAAGAGGCCTCCAAGACGCCCCAAGAGCCTTCCAAGAGGCCTCCGAAGAGAGCCCCAAGAGGCCAAAATCGTTGATTTTCATTGGTTTTTTCGATGTTTTTTGTGTTCTGGCTTTTTCGGCTTCCGGACGCTCCAAGACGGCCCAAGAGGCCCCCAAGACCGCTCCAAGACGGCCCACGAAGCTCCCAAGACGGCGCCGAAACGACCCAAGAGAGCCCTCAAGACGGCCCAAGTGCCGCCCAAGACGGACCAAGAGGCCCCAAGACGGGCCCAAGAGGGACTCAGGAGGGATACCGAGAACTCAAAAATGGAGCCCTCCGTCCCAGAAGGCGCCCAGGAGGTCCCAAAGAGGCCCCAAGAGGCCTCCAAGAGGCCCCAAGATGTCGCCAAGAGGCCCCAGGAGACTCCCAGGAGGCCCAAAAGAAGCCCCAGAAGGCTTCAAACATGTCTCCCAGGCGCCCCCGAACGGCCTCTCAACAGACCCCAAGAGGCCCCCCAAAGAAGCATCTTGACGACGACTCTATTTCGCCCCATCGAGAGACGACCCCCAGGGAACTGCTTCACCATCAAAACTCCCCACGCAACGCGTCCGAACGACACCCGCCCCCAAGAGCGCAACATGGGCAACGAACACACAGACAAAAACCAGCGATGCCAGATCACGGGCCGGCGGAATGAACGAAGCGATTCAATAATACCATGCGGGCCACTCGCGCCCGCCGGCCGCACGCGAATGTCGAAATCCGGTCAAAACTTTCATCACCGACGCGTGGACACCATGATCGCCATCGGCGTGATCAGCATCGGCGCCGTCATTGTCCTCACCGTCGTCGGTGTCACAATCGTCATATGCATCTCTACTAACATCATCGTGTCTGCTTTGATCGGCGCCGCCATGATACCGCGAGTGCCCGAAGTCACCGCCTCGCACTCAAGCGCTCGCGCGCCAGCGCGGCGTGCGAGACGCGCCGGGAAATCCCCCAACGGTCAGCGCCACCGCGGCCGCGTCGGTCGCCCCAGACTAGCTGGCCGCTGTCCGCGCGAGCCTACGCGCGCTAGCACGGCCGCAGCGATGCGCCAGCCAGCGCCAAGCAATCATCGCAATCGACGTCGCGTGGGTTTTGCAAACCAAGTTGCGGATAGGTGAGTGGGATGTTTGAGCGAGCGGTGGAGTTGCCCACATAGGTGGCACCATATAAATTGCGCACCACATAGATTTGCCGTTTGAAAAAGAATAGACTACCCCACTGGGGTTATCGACGCCCCTTTTGGTATTGCACTTGACCTATCACTCTGCCCCATCGTCCATCCGAAATACGAACTCATACCATCCCAACCAGGCCAGTATCGCCCCCCCCCCATCCTCTGCAACAGAAGCTACTATGCGCGCGCACTCGCTTATGACAAGTCACACGTTTTCGACAATCCCTTGTAAACGAAGCGAACAAAGTGCACACGCGGGCGTTGTCGCGCGCGAGTGCCGGAATCCTTCAAGAACCCGCGGTTTCGTAAGGACTTCAAAATCGAGTGCCCAAAACATATAAGAACACATGATTTCGCAAAAGGGATTTCCTAAAACAACTTGCGCGATTTTGCAAATTCTTAAACAAACGATCCTTTTCTTTCCGTCGTTTTCACAACATGTTGCCACACGGGCTTCGCACGCGAGTAGGTCGAAATCATTTGAACGCTCTTGCGCGCGTGCTGGAGTGGCACGATCCGTATCAAATAAGACCATGCGGCCGTTCTCGCGCGTCGGCCGCGTGCGCGTGTCGAACTCCTTCCCAAACCGTCGTCACCGACGCGAAGACGCCGTCATCGTCGTCGGCGTGATCAGCATCGGCGCCGTCACTGGTTGCCCCGTCGCCACAATCAACATAGCCAGCAGCATCGTTACTATCATCATCGTGTCTACCGTTGCCCCGTTGTCGACGTTACCATGATACCGCGCCCGCCCAAGTCGACGACTCGCACTGCAATGCCCGCTGGGATGTGCCGAACGGTCAGCGCCACCGCGTTCGCGTCGGTCGCGCCAAACTACTAGCTGGCCGCTGCTCGCGCGTGCTTGGGTTGGCGCGGCCGCAGAGATGCACCAACCAACGCCAAGCATACATCGCAATCGCCGCCGCATGGGTTTGCAAACCAAGTTACGGGTGGGCGGGAGGGATGTCTGCAAGAGCAGGGGATGTGTCAATTCGTCTGTTCAAAAACAACTGCGCCGCTTAGATCGCACCACGTATATTCAGATGCATATATATATATATATATATTTATAGGTATCGCTCCACAGCGGTTGCGCAACATAGATAGCGCCACATATCCTGCATCACTTAGACTGCACCACATAGACTGCTTGATGATGGCTTCACACTATAAATATTTCACCATGTATATCCCCGAACATTGTCTGCACAGCACTGATTATACCACACAGATTGCGCCACGCAGATTGCTCCATAGAGATTGCACAACACACGTTGCTAGAACATACGCTGCTTGGGATCGACGCTCGCCAACGATCGATCATATGTCGGGGTGCTAGACGATACCGCTCGGCGGCTTCCCCGTCAGGTGTGACATGAATGCGCTCTACTGCTGCTGATTAGCCCCTAGGAAGGTTTTCAAAATCCCCCCAGTAAGTGGGTACCTCATCATGTTTCGGCGGCCGTACTGAAGGACTGGGGTCCCGCCAATGAGTGGTAACTGCTATTTTTTTACGCGGCACCCGCATCTTCCTCCTCCTCCTACTCCTCCTTCCTCCTCCTCGTGCCATTCCTAAGGAAGAGGAGGAGGAGGAGGAGGAGGAGGAGGAGGAGGAGGAGGAGAAGGAGGAGGAGGAGGAGGAGGAGGAGGAGGAGGAGAGGGAGGATGATGATGATAAGGAGGAGGAGGAGGAGGGAGAAGGAGGCGGAGGCGGTGTTAGGACCAGTCCTATTCACCGCCGAGATAAAAAGGGGGGTGGCAACCCAAACTCAAGACCTTTAGCGGTTAGTCAATTCGTTCTCGTGCTGCTGTTTCCGCTGGGAGGGTTCGAGAATTGCTTCCCAAGGTGACTCAGGAAGCTTTCCCCTGATTGGGGTCGCGATTGGAGCCCCAGGCCCCATCTTTCCGCTGCATGTCTCGTGCCCGATCGATCCATGAGGGTCCCGGGGCCCGAGACAATACAGGCAACGTTCCCCGCTGCGGGAAAAAAACACACTGCGGCGCGAGGATCTCAGGGTTAACCTTTCGAGGAACAGCTCTGGGCACAGGCATGCGCTGGGAGGTCCGCGGGGACCTCCGACAGATCTTGCCTATGCCAGTACCAATCGGACCTGGCCCATACTAACATCCTTCAAGAGCACAGGACTCTCCGCCGGCCAACACACACAAATAACAGCCAAGGCTACCATGCTCCCCCAGGATGCACAAGAGCATCCAACAAACACGAAGAACATCAGGGCACCCTCCCCGAACCGACCTGGACCTTATACCTCGGTCCGACTGTATTCGAGTAGGGAATCGACTACAACGTTGATTTAGCCCGACATTGATTTCCCAATCGAATCCACGAACAAGTTCAAATATTGTTCCGTCGAAGTACGAATACGCTACGCATTTTTCGATAGATCCGACGAGGACATGAATCCTGGGGTGGGGTACATCAATTCTGTAGCTGATCCCCCACTCGATGTGCGTGTTCCTCGATGCTCCTGCTCAGAAGGCCCTCCCCTGCAGCTCGTGCCTGCTCCAAGCCCGTGGTGCTCTCCGAGGTGGGCCCAAGAGGGGAGGGGCCCTCCCGGCGGGGCCGCGGGGGAGGAGGAGGAGGAGGAGGAGGAGGAGGAGGAGGAGGAGGAGGAGGAGGAGGAGGAGGAGGAGGAGGAGGAGAGAGGAGGAGGAGGAGGAGGAGGAGGAGGAAGAAGAAGAGGAGGAGGAGGGCGGAGACCAGCGTAGAGAGGAGTCCTTGATCCTCTCTGAGACGCTAGAAGGAGGAGGGATGAGGAGGAGAAGGAGGAGGAGGAGGATGAGGAGGAGGATGAGAAGCACCGCCGCTGGGGCCTCCGCGCTCTCGGCCTCAGCCTCCAGCAGGCGCAGCCGCTCGTGGAGGTGCGGGGCGACGTGCTGGGCGGTGACCCAGTCCGTGACCTCGGCGGCGGCGCGCGGGGCAGGGCGGCAGCCCGCAGTGCCCGGAGGGGTCTTTAGACCCCCCCCCACTCACTGAGGGGGCCTCGTCCTTGCAGTAGGGGTAACAGATCTGGGTGGTTTGGCTCGACACGTCGTCTGTAGCAGAGACTCCCTGTCCCTGATGCTTGTGGCCCTCCGAAATTTGGGGTCGCCTCCCGAAGGGTGATGGGGGTCCATGTGAGCCTGGTCGAGATGGGGCCGAGGCGGAAAGCCGCAGAGGAAGGGCGAGAGCGAGTGGCAGCGCTCCACGTGACCCTTCGGGGCGGGAGCCGGGCCGTCGGACGAGCAGGGCACCCCTCTTGCTGAGCTCGGAGCCCGGGCGACGAGGAGTGGCAGGAGGTCCGCGAGGGGCACGCTGATCACTGCTTCGGCGGCCGTCTTGGAGGACTGGGGTGCCACCAATCGGGGGTAACTGACTCTTTTGCCGGCGGCCTCATTGAAGAACCGGGGTCCCAGCCGGAAGGGGCAACTCGGCATTTGTGTGTCTACGACACCCGCCGCGCAACCACGACGACGAGGAGTGCGACATCCATCGGGGAACAACAAAATACGCAACCTGAGATCCTTCAGCTCAGCGATCTGGCCCCTGAGCGTCTCCGTGGCGACTGGGGGGCGAAGATGACTGAACTGAAGGAACCTCGGTGTCCTGGCATACCCAGAGCCATTCAGTTCAGTAATCCTCGTAGCTGCACGATGAGGGTGCCTGGGCAGCGAGTGGCGGCGAGATGCGGCATGGGGCCCCTCTCCCTCCCCGCAGGGCCCTCCCCCTCGAGTGGGGCCCAGGCGGGGCCCCCTCCACCGGGAGGCCACGTGCGATGCCCTCCCCCCCCCCCCGCCACTCCACGGCTGCGGCGGGAGGGAGGTGGCGCTCCCTTCGTTCGGGGCCTCCCCAGCCAAGTGAAGAACCCCACCTCCCCCCTTTAAGAAGGCGTGGGGTGGTGGGGCAGGGTTCGCACGTGGCCTCCTGCTTCCCGGCGCCACTCCCCGCCAGCACAGCTGTGCGATCAGGCTGGCCGCTCGACCGGTCCGTCCTGCTGCCACGTCCCCTCCCATCGATCGGTCGCCGAGGCAGACGCTGGGATCCAGGCATGGCGCTTCATGCGGCAGGCGATCATGGAGGTCGTCATTCTCAGCCTGCCGTCGCGTCCGCCCCTGCACCCGGGAGACACTGCAAGCTCAGCCTGCCTTGCCACGTCCGTTGGAGCATACAGCCTGTGATGAGCCACACCTCCGTGGAGGAGTCTGCAGCAAGCCGTTGCATGCAGCGGCAGGCTGATGCGAGCTGCTGCAGCTCCGTGCCCTTGCCAACGCTCCACTCGGGCCGCCAGGGCCGCGATGCGTCACTACCCCTTCGTGCCCCCCCGAGGCTGAGGAGCGACAGGAAGAAGGCATAACTAGAGGAGTGGAGCTTGTGAGAGGTACGGCCGGACGGATGGAGGAAGGGACTGAGAGAGAAGGTACAGCCAGCCCGTATGATAAGGACGCGCGGTAGGGATGCGAGGGCCTTGGACGCCCATGCCGAGGCGCTTCGAGCGGGGCTGGCCATCGAAAGTGGTTGAGGATGGGCCGAAGATGACCGAAGAGGCAAGGATGCAAGGGTACCCTTGGGCAATCGATCATCCTTAATATGCGGGTCAACTGCACGGCAGGTTCGTGTCGTGACGATGCCATCTTTTTTTGACCACTGGACCCCTTCTCAATGGTGGTTTCATTCGTGCGCCCTTTGCCTAGACATCTAACGCCACCAGGGATCGGCCTGCGTGCCAAAGAAGCCTTCGGCCTCACGCGCGGCAAGGCTGCCTTGCCTTCTGTCCTCGTGCATGCGGTCCGCCTCCGCACGAGAAACTGTGTCAGCGCCGCGCGCTTTGCTTATCTTCTCGCAGAGGCTGCCGCCGGCGCCCTCCGGCCGTGGGTCACGCTCGACTCGAGACTCTGGCGCTTCTCGTCGGCGGCGAGCCCGGGGGGAAGTGGGAAGCAGACGGCCGTCCCAGAAGGCTCGGAAGTTCCCCGGCCCTCCGAGAAGCTTTCCAAGCCCTCCCCGAAGACACAGAGCACCTCTCGGAGGGCGCGAGGGCTTCTGAGAAGTCCGA
>CAUYUJ010014582.1:882724-892724 GCA_963575745.1 Prorocentrum cordatum | reverse complement strand
ACAAGTGAGGACGCGGCGGAGCGAGGGAGGATCCCATGGGTCACCCATGACTCCGCGCACTGCGCCCCGCGATGCGCGGCGCGCGAGGCTCTTCGCTCCGTCGCGCCCGCCCCCCCTCGGAGAAGGGCAGCCAGTCTGGCCCGGGCTGCGACGCGCGAAGCGCGACCATCTTCGCGGCCCCGCGGGCGACCCGCGGGGATTCGGCGCAAGGCGGCCCGGCGCGGACGGCGGCCCGCAGAGGCAGGTGCCCGCCCGGAGAGCAGGTGAGCAGAAGCGGCACGCAGAAGACCGCGGCGCGGTCGTGGGCGGCCTGCGCCAGCTACAGCCCCTCGTCCTCCCCCGTCCTCCCTCGTCCTTCATTTCGCCTCGCTCTCCCTATTCCCCCGTTCTGCTCGTCCTCCTGCTCCTTCTGCTCCTCCTCCTCCTCCTCCTCCTCTTCCATCTCCCCCTCCCCCCTGTCCCCGTGAAACTCCCTCTTGGCCCTTCTCCCCCTTGCCTCCCCTCTTCGCCTCCTCCTCCCCCCATTGCCTCCTCCGCCTCCTCCTCCTCCTCCTCGTCATCCTTCTCCTCCTCGTCCTCCTTATACACTTCATTTTCCTTACGCTCCGCGTAGGGTTCCAGAACGATCAGGCACACCGTCAAAACTAGCGGGCATCGCTGGCGATGTCGTCCGAAAGAGGGCGGCACATTCTCTGAGGATCATCAGCGACCGCCGAGTGTCCCATGGTCTTCGGGTTGTCTGCAGCTCAGCGCACAGACCAAACACGTCATTATACTAGCCGGCCGCTCTGCGGTTGATCGGGAGTTTCTGTATATACAAAAGGGGCGTGCGCTTCTCGGGGAGAGGAAAATGATCGAGAAGAGAATGAGCGTGAGGATCAGGATGGCGAGGCTCGCGAGGGGGAGGATCAGAAGAGTGAGGGCCACGCGGGTGAGGATCAGGCGAGTGTGGAGCAGGAGGGCGAGGATGTGGAAGAGGAGGGCCAGGAGAGCGAGGATGGCGAGAATGATAATCAGGAGGGTGAGGATCGGCAGGACGTGGCGCCCCCCGCTGCCATGCTGGCAATCTCCCTGGCAATCTCCACCTCCTCCTCCTCCTCCTCCTCCTCCTCCTCCTCTTCCTCCTCAGCCTCCTCCAGCTTTCCTCGTCCTCCTCCACCTCGTCGTCCTCCTCCCTCTCCTCATTCTCCTCCTCGTCCTTCTCCTCCATCCCAGGGGTTTCCCCGATCTCTCAGGAAACTGAACAGGGTGGCCTCTCAGGGCCTCCTTGGGGAGGCTCCAGGGACGGTTTCCTGAGGATGTCCCCTACGAGGGCGCAGGTTTGGAATTCCTCGGCGAATTTTTCTGATCTTGCTGGATTGCCCAACTCTTGCCAGAAACAGATTCGCCGGATTTCCAGGATCTCGCCAGAAACGAGACAAGGAGGCCTCTGAAAGGCTCCAGGGCCGGCTATTCTGAAGATGTCTCATGCACGAGGGCGCCAGCTTAGAATTCGTCGCCGGATTCGCTGGATTCCCCCGATCTCGCCGGAAACGGAACAGAGGCCTCTCGGCCTCCTTGAGGAAGCTCTGGGGGCCGGTTTTCTGAGGATGTCCCACGCGAGAACGCTGGTCAGGAATTCGTCGCCGGATTCGCTGGATTCCCTCCCTATCTCACTGGAAACGAAACAAAGGACCTCTGAGGGCCTCTTCGGGGAGGCTCCAGCAAGGGCCGGTTTTTCTGAGGATGTCCCGGGCGAGGGCGCCGGTTTGGAATTCGTTGCCGGTTTTTCTGAATATGTCCCACGCGTGGGCGCCGTTTTGGGATTCGTCGCCGTTCTGAAATGGAACAAGGAGGGCCTCGGAGAGCTTCGTTGGGAAAGTTCCCCGGGCCGGTTTTTCTGAGAATGTCCTACGCGAGGGCGCCGGTTTGGAATTCGTCGCCGGAGTCGCCGGATTTTCCAGACCGGATCTCGTTCGTCTGAAACGGAACAGGAGGCCTCTGAGAGCCTCGTTGGGGAGGCTCCGAGGGGCGTGTTATTTTGAGGAACGTCCCACGCGAGGGCGTCTGTTTTGGAATTCGTCGCCGAATTTGCCGGATTCGCCGGCTTTCTGCCCGGACCCCGCCTGAAACGGAACAGGAGGGCCTCTGACAGCCTCGTTGGGGAGGGATGCCAGTTTTTTCTGAGAATGTCCCACGCGAGGGCGCCGGTAGGCCCGTTTTTCTGAGGATGTCCCACGCGAGGGCGTCGGTTTGGAATTCTTCGCCAGATTCGCTGTATTCGCCGGATTCGCAGGATTTCGCCGTATTTCCTGGATGTAGCCTGGAGGGCCTCTGAGAGCCTCGTTGGGGAGGCTCCCGGGGGCCGGTTGTTTTGAGGAACGTCCCATGCACGCGAGGGCGCCAGTTTGGAATTCGTCACCGAATTCGCCGGATTCGCCAGCTTTCACCAAACTTCCCGGATCTTGCCTGAAACGGAACAGGAGGGCCTCTGACAGCCTCGTTGGGGAGGGAGGCTCCAGTCTCTTTTTCTGAGGATGTCCCACACGAGGGCGCCGTTTTGGAATTCGTCGCCACATTCGCCAGATTTCACCAATCTTCCCGGATCTCGCCCTCTGACAGCCTCGTTGGCGAGGCTCTGCAGGGCCTGTTTTTCTGAGGATGTCCCACGCGAAGGCGCCGTTTTGGAATTCGTCTCCAGATTCGCCGCATTCGCCGCATTCGCCGGATTTCGCAGGATTTCCCAGACCTCGCCTGAAACGGAACAGGGGGGGCGGTCGGCGGGGCCACTGCCACGCGCGCCAGGGGTCAGGATGACGGGAGTTCCATCGAGATTCCCTCAAACGATGGAGTCAGGCCGCAACCTGGTGAGCTTCATTCAGGACGGCTGGCGCGTTCCTCCTCGATAACAAATCGCACGACATCTAGACCCTTCCACAAAGAAGCCCGACATCCAGGACGGTTTTCGTCGATCTTTGAGCTTCGTGAGGTTTCCCAAGGCTTCCGTGGGTGCCTATGGCCCTCGCACGATAAGAAATCTTCTTGTGGCAGCTTCTGCCAGGCTGGCTGCTCATTCGACGAGCGACTGTATCGAGCACGGTGCGGACGCGGCCGCAAGAGACCCTCGCAAGAACTCCAGCCCTGAACGCAGCAGCTTCTTCCATGGCCGCGGGAAGCCACCGCGCAGCACGCGGAGCGAAGAAACGGAGGGCACCCTGACGAAGAACCTGTATCTCGATGCGCGTCTCCACTGCATCTGGGGCAGGGCTGATAAGCCCCCCGGCCCACCGCGAGGTCCCAGCTTTCAAAGGCTGGCGGCGCGCACGAGGGCGCGGCGCGAGGGGGTGTGGGGCGGCCTCTTGGAGAAGGCGGGGGGGCCTCTGTGGGGGAAGAACAAGCTGTATAACGGATCCTCCGTTTCCCAATGCCCTCCACTTTCGTCCGACCCGACGCTCCCTCCATGGCCCTGGTCATTATATCCACCCCCCTTCGTCATCAAACCCCTCTTGGTTGCCCCCATACCCACCCCTAACGCTGACCCTGAATGAAAGAAGAAAGCAACGGCAGAAACATACGACAATTCGGAAGTCTGCGCGGATTTCTTGGAGCGTGGATCCAAGAAACCCGCGCGGAGCTCGCAA
This sequence comes from Prorocentrum cordatum, assembly GCA_963575745.1. Lineage (NCBI taxonomy): Eukaryota > Dinophyceae > Prorocentrales > Prorocentraceae > Prorocentrum > Prorocentrum cordatum. The sequence goes on along the minus strand of CAUYUJ010014582.1, from coordinate 889,104 downwards.
AGTTTATGATTATTCAGTTTTTCCTCAATGACCCCGAGGAGTCTTCTTGGACGGACCTCTCACAGGCCTTCTCCGGAGGCCCCTGGACCCCCTGCGAGGCTCCCTGCCTTCCAAAAAGCCCCGCGCATGCTCAGAAGGCCACCCCCCTCACGCCATCCCTTGCCCCCCCGAAATGCCCCCCGACACGCCCCACAGCCTCGAGGCCGTCGGCAGGCACCAGAGCTCGGGCGGAGCTCGGCCGCGCCTCGGGGCACGGACGCCGTCGGCGCCAGCAAGGCTTCATGCTCAAGGCTAAGGAGAACGAAGAGGAGAGGAGGAGGAGGAGGCGGAGGCGGAGGAGGAGGAGGAGGAGGAGGAGGAGGAGGAGAACCAGCAGCAGCAGCACCAGCAGCAGCAGCAGCAGGAGTTGGAGGAGGGATCGGGGTGGAGGAGCGATTGGAGAGCCGCCCCATGGCGAGACCGAGATCTCGGCACGGCGATGGGGCCACTGCCTCACGAGTCCCCGCTCGAAGAAGTCGCGGAGGAGCAGGCCCGGAGCATCGCGGCGGGCAGCCGCGACGGCCCAGCGCGGTCCAGGAGCAGGAGGATCAAGCTTCGGGCCCCAAACGGTGCTTGCACTGAGGGGTTCTGACTTCTGCTCTGAGGAACTGGGCCGTGTGGCCAGTCTGGCGGCCATGTTATTCCCGTCGCCGCCCCGTCGCCTCCTCGTCGCCGCCCGTCGTCTGGGCCGTGTGGCCGGTCTGGCGGCTACGTTGTCGCCGTCGCCGCCCCGTTGCCGCCGCTGGCATAGATTGTGCAAAACCAAATCGCGCCTGCGGTTCGCTTGTGCATCGTTCCAAACATACCGCACAAGAAAGATTGCGCCTCATACATTGCACCGCGTGGATTGCACCACGCAGACTGCTTCACATGGACTGAATCGCATAGGTTGCATCGCACAGATCCCAATGCATAGGTTGCACCACATCGATTGCACATCATATATTGCAAACGCACCACAGGCTGCACAACATACGTTGCACAACACATATCGCGCACACCATATAACAAAGCATAGATGGCAAATCACATAAGGTCACACCATATGCAACAATCTATGTTGCACCACGCATGCTGCATCACATGGGGTTGACCATATATCGATTGAGCCGTCTGGATTGCTAAAATCACACTGTTTTGGATCCACGCTGTCTAACATGTTGTGTTTCGTTTCTAACCTTCCGCACGCCCACAAAACCAAAAACCCGCCACACACGTGGCCCAAAGCCTCCGCGGTGTCCTGCGTCTGCCCCCTGCACCCCCCACGGCGGCTTCTTAGGATCGAGAGTGAAGAAAGCGTGCGGGTCCTGGAGAACAATGTCGTGGCTTTGTCCCTGTTCTGGGGACCCTTGGGGCCCTCCACGGGAAACAAAAAAAACAGGCCCAGGGAAAAGCTCCGGGGTCTAGGACCAATTTCCCTCATGGCTCCTTGCTGTCATGGCGACGGGATCTGGGGCCCCAGGAAGTCGACGTTTTCCGTATGGCTGGCTTTTTATCTTGGAGGGTGAATGTGGGGGTCGGGCGCAGGGTCCCGGCAATGGTGGTTTTATGGGCCATGCATGGGCGATACATCCTCGATTGCTGTGCTCGGCGGGGGGACCAATTGAAGCTCCCCGCCTGCACCCTTTCGCGAGACTTGCGGGGAAAAGAGGCAAGGAGGCGGGGGGCTGGCGAGAGGCGACGAAGGCAACGCGCGCTGGGGGCGCAAGGGGAAAAGGTTGGATTAACCAGAGGCGGCGAGGTGCATGTCAAAATCTGCCCACCCAGTCTGACATGCGGAACACTGCGCCTCAGCTCTGGGGATCTTGAAGGCCAAGGCAACATGTGAATTCACATTGTGGGGAGAAGCAGCATGTGAATTCACATTGTGCGAAAAAGGAAAATGCGAATTCACATTTCGGAGAAGTGTGAATTCATACTCTGGAATTTGGTATGGGACTCTCTATGAAGGGGCCAGAATGTGAATCCACATTTTGGGAGAATGGCGGAACCCGTTCCAAATCTGTTTTAGGGGTCGGCAAGACATCGTTTGGAAATACGAAATCACAATCGCACAATCAAGACACACTTGCACTCCGCTTCGCCGCCCCGCGCGCGATATGCAGGAACGCCCGCACGCATGAACGATTATTAATGGATGGATGGCGCGTTTGCCCGCGCGGGCAACGCGCGGGTACAAACGACTGGCCCTCATGACCGCCAACGTTGCATGTCAATCGTACCCGATCATATACATTAGCGATATATTGAGCATGCATGGGCCATTCAGCCCCCATTGCAGACCCCCTGTTGCGGACCCCTTCTTTCTCCCTCCGATCATCCCGACTCGTTGTTTGACGGCCCCAGGGCCCGGCGAGGGTCTCCAGAGGGTGGAAACGGTGAGAAACCTCCGCTCTTCTTGGTTCACGACGCGACGAGGCCCGGGTTCTGGGTGGGTATCGGGCCGTGACTCGGCCCGCCGCCGGCCGTTCGCGACGATGCGGGCATCCCTTCAGCGCCCTCGGCGAGGCGCAGCTGCTGTCGGGGGCGGCCAAGATGGGGGCGTCCAAGAGGGGGAGGGCGCAAATCATGACGGGGGGCATGTGCGTGGCCCAGGGGGGGAGGGGCCAGGGACGCATTGAAAAAAGCAGAGGGGCCATGGAATTTCGGGGGACATCATGGCCCACCATGATATCCCCCCCCTATCGGCGGCAAGCGAGGGGGGGAAATGAGAAGGAGACGAGCGGACTTCTCAGAAGCCCTCGCGCCTTCTGGGAAGTGTTTTTTGGGCTTCGGAGAAAGCTTTAAACACTCCTCCGAAGGCCGGAGTACTTCCGGATCTTCCGAGGGAAGCCTTCTCCTTCTCACTTCCCCCCTCCTCGCTCGCCGCCGACCCTAGTCATCCCCCCCCCCTCTTGGCCGCCCCCAATGCTGCTGGAACGCGTCCCGAGACTGGATCAGGGCCCCGTACACCCAGACACGCTAGACCCGGACACCCAACATCCCTCGAAACCAATTTTTCCAGACGGCGGCACGAACAAAATAGTGCACTGCAACATTTCCACAATAAACCCGGACACAAGCCGTAAAAACCTGCAAGACCCCCGTAAAACCGGACACAAACCCGATCCCTGCAGTGCAACAAACAAAACATCCACGTGCGCTGGAAACTGCGACTTTGCAGGGAAGGGTGCCGTTTTCCCTTGGCTCTCCGTGTCCCGATTGATCTGTGCCCTGGTCTCCGGGGGCCTGACTTTGGGAACCCCCAAACCGGGTGGTGAGATACCAGGTGGCGACCTGGAATCCTCAAAGAGGTCACCGCTGGGTTTGGGGACGCGGGGTCACCACCGGGTTTTGTGACTCCTGGACCCACCAGTGTCCGGGACATCCTCGGAAAACCGCACGAGTCCCCAAACCGCGTGGTGACACCAAATCGCCCGAGACTCACCGCCAGGTGCTGTCACCACCACGTTTGGGGACCACCAATGACTGGAGCACCTCCGGGGAACGCCGGAAGGCGGCCGAGAGAACTCCCGGTGCGGGAGTCGGGTCCGCACGGGGCGGCGGCACCGCCCCCCCCCCCTCGGATCCTCTCTGCCAGCAGCGGCACCGGCTGCAGGGCCGAGTGGGCCTTCGACACGCTGGCCACGAGGGCACCCATGCCCGACTGCAGCTCTGCGGCGCCTCTGGCTCTTGCTCCTCCTCCTGCTGCTCCTCCTCCTCCTCCTCCTCCTCCTCCTCCTCCTCCCCCCTCCTCCGCCCTTCTCCTCCCTGCTCCTCCGCCCACATCCTCCCTCCTCCTCCCTTCTCTTCCTCCCTCCTTCTCCTCCTCCTTCTCCTCCTCCTTCTCCTCCTCCTCCTCCGCCTCCTCCCTCCTCCTCCTCCTCCTCCTCCTCCTCCTGCGCTAACTTGAGAGCAGGGGCAACCATCGATCTGGAAGCATTGCGTACACTGCACAGAAGGAGTGAGCCATCTGGAAGCATTGTATACACTATACAAGAGGAGCGAGCGACCTGGAATCATTGTCCACACCATGCAGGAGGAGCGAACGACCTTGATTACGTGTGCCTGCCATCCTTGCGAATGGGCCATGCTATTCTACTCTGCGCCGTTCCAATTTAAACGGGCGATTCCCGAAGGGCCCACCGATTCACCCGAACCAGGACAACAAAGGCGCTAGGCTCACGAAGAGGGATACGCATTGTCTCAGGCCTTCTCCTGGTGCGGCCTCCGTTCTGGAAGCGGCGCCGACGGACCGACAACGGCCATTTAATTTGCTGGCCACGACTTTGTCGTGGGACATATGGTGGCTCCAAGGTTACAGAACAGTGCGCCGCCAGCTGCCTAAGGCATCTGGGACCCAAGCATTCAACAGGCACGCATTCCAAGCAGATGACAAACCGCCGTGACCCGAGGTGGCGTTTTTTTGCCTGGCAGGCCACAACAAACAGTCGGAGAGCCGCGAAGGACAGAGGCAGGCGGAACCCGTCCTCGCGCCGAGCAGACCACAGCGCCTAGCTGGAGGGCCGCCAAGGACAGGTGCAGACCGCGGAAGGCGTACTCATGCGGGCAGACCACAACACACCGCCAGAGAGTCGCACAGGACAGCGGCAAACCGTGGAACTCGTACTCATGCCTGGATCGCCACCCGTTTAAGGGGCAGAATGCGAGCGACACGGAGAGGAAGGCGAGACGAGGCAGAGAGGAGAAGGATGGCGAAGAGGATTAGACTCAAAGAACGGAGCCTCGGCGCCAGGAAACAGGACTCGCCATCGCTCGGACGTCCAGTCCCAATGCATGGTTCGCTGTTATGCTTTTATCCGGAAGATGATCCGACATCTTCCTGGATGGTCCTCGCCGAGGAAGACGCACACGTCCGAGCGATGCCAAGGGGAAGACCAGCAGCGAACCTGAACCTGCGATGGCCGGACCAGCAAGCGAGAAGTCATGTTGGAAGACTCGGCGGACGCAGCCCGCAGGTGCTGGTCTCATCTACTCATAAAGTACCCCCCCTGAACCGGCGGAGACAACGCTCATGACCTGAGGCGACCGGGGCAATGCTCGCTGCTGCCGCTCGGGAGAATAATCATATTACTCGAAGTTTGGGACACATTGGGGGTGGTTTCTCCTGGCCCTTCATCCTGCTGCGTGCTCGCTCGAGGAGGCTGCTGTCTCTCTTGTCCCCCCGTCCCCTCCTCCACTGATGCTCCGGCTGTTCTTGATCAACTTCGTCATCTACTCATCTTCATCCCCTTATTAGCATTCCTCGTCTTTCTCCTTTGATTAATACTACCATCACCGCCCATTAACTTTAAATAACACCACCAACACTACGACTGCGACTGCGGCTACGGCTGCGACTACAACTACGACTACGACTACCACTACGATTGAGACTATGACTACGACTAAGACTGCGACAACGACGAACACTAGTACTACTATTGCTACTTCTACTTGCTGCTGCTGCTACTGCTACCACTACTACTTCTACTACTACTACTACTACTACTACTACTACTACGACTACTACGACTACTACGACTACTACGACTACTACGACTACTACGACTACTACTACTACTGCTGCTGCTACTACTACTACTGTGGCTACTATTACTACAACTACTACTGCTGCTGCTGCTACTACTACTACTACTGCTACTACTACTACTACTACTACTACTACTACTACTACTACTACTACTACTACTACTACTAGCAATACTACGACTGCGGCTACTACTACCACGACTACGACGACGACGCCTACGATTATTCGGACTACAAGTGCTACAATTGCGAATGCTTCGGCGGCGCTGCTGCTGCTGCTGCTGCTACAACTACTTCTTCCTCTACTACTACTACCATTACCACACCACACCATTACTATTAGAAATCATACTATTGCTACTAAGACTCAAACTGGTACGACTATTATCACTACTGCTGCCACTACCCTGACTACTAATACTACTACCACGCCTGGAACAACCTGTATTTGAGGTGCTTCTACCACTACTACTCGTAGCACTTGTCCTGGTGGTGGTACTCGTTCTGGTACCCGTAGAACTGTTACGGCTACCAATTAAACCAACGCCGCTGCTGCTGCTGCTGCTACTATGACCACTAAGACGGCTAACGCGAAACTTGCACTTATCCCAACCATTACGATTTCGAGTTTTACACCTCCAAGTCCACTGCCGCTACCACTACCTCTCCCGATACCGCGAAACTGATTGCGACGACAACGACAAATACGGTTACTACGTTTAATACTAGGACAACTGCTAACATTCCTGCTGCCACCACATCCACCACTTCTTCTATAAAACTACCGCCACCACATCTACGATGACCCC
>CAUYUJ010014582.1:870224-875224 GCA_963575745.1 Prorocentrum cordatum | reverse complement strand
GCCCTCGATCGGTTCTCGACCCTCGATGCCGCTGTGCCCCACAGCCTGCCCCCCCACAACGGGCGCGCGAGCCCTCTGCAGCAACGAGGGCTGCCACCACCGTGTCCGTCGTCGTCGTCGTCGTCGTCGTCGTCGTCGTCGTCGTCGTCGTCGTCGTGGGTCGTCGTCGTGGTCGGTCAGCACCGTCGTCCGTCGCCCATCGTCGGTCGTCGTCGTCGCCCGTCGTCGTCGACTCTCGTCCATCGCCGTCGTCGCCGCTGTTCGTCGTCATCCGTCGTCGCCGTCGCCGTCGCCGTCGCCGTCGCCGCCACCGTCTTCTGTCGTCGTCGTCGTCGTCGTTGTCGTCGTCCGTCGTCTTCCGTCGTCGTCGTCGTCGTCGTCGTCGTCGTCGTCGTCGTCGTGGGTCGTCGTCGTGGTCGGTCAGCACCGTCGTCCGTCGCCCATCGTCGGTCGTCGTCGTCGCCCGTCGTCGTCGACTCTCGTCCATCGCCGTCGTCGCCGCTGTCCGTCGTCATCCGTCGTCGCCGTCGCCGTCGCCGTCGCCGTCGCCGCCACCGTCTTCTGTCGTCGTCGTCGTCGTCGTTGTCGTCGTCCGTCGTCTTCCGTCGTCGTCGTCGTCATCGTCGTCGTCGTCATCGTCGTCGTCGTCGTCGTCGTAGCCGTCGTCGTCGTCGTAGTCGTCGTAGCCATCGCCATCGCCGTCGTCGTCGTCGCCGTCGCCAACGTCGTCGCCATCGCCGTGGTCGTCGTGCGTCGTGCGTCGTCGTCGTCCGTCGTCCGTCGTCCGCCATCCGTCGTACTCCAAGGGCCTGGGCTGGGGGCTGGGCGGCCTCGGGCGAGGTCAGCCGCGCGCCCTGCCACAGCGCAGAGCAGCGCGCGCGCAGCTCGCCGTGGCGGTTCTTGAGGCCCGCGTACTCCTCGCGCGAGAGCCGCCGCCGCCGCCGCCGCCGACGAGGCCGAAGCCGCAGACGCCACCGACGACGACGCCCACACCGACGCCGCCGCCCACGACGACGACAGCCCTCCCGGGCCCTCCAGAGGTCCGCGCGAGTGCCCGGAAGGCCGCGAGCGGACGACGACGACGACGCCGACGAGGCCGACGACGACGACGACGACGACGAGGCCGATGACGACGACGACGCCGACAACGACGAGGATCACGACGACGACGACGACGACGACGACGGACGACGACGACGGACGACGACGACGATGACGACGACGAGGCGACGATGAAGACAGCGACGACGACGACGACGACACGACGACGCCACACAAACATAGCCGACACTACTTTTTCACGACGCGAGGGGGTGTGGGATCGGGGGCCAGAAATTGTCCTCCCTGGACCTGTCCTTGGGCGCTTTCTGTCCAGGATTTCGAGGCGTACCCAGCCGTGGCGACGATGGCGCCCCAGTAGGCCCAACAGGTACGTGAAACTACCAACGACAGAAACGGCAACAACGAAAAAGCACAAGCCAGGCGAGGGCCCACCGAGGCCGAAAGCGACCGAGCAGCACCCCCGTCGTGATTTTGCTCACGACGTGAGCATGTCTGGGTTGGGGGCAGGGCCACCTCTTGGAGGCGCCCACACCCCCAGGAAGCTGCCAGGAGGCCCCAATAATGCCCCTAGAGGCCTTTTCCTTCTCCTCATCGTTCCTCCCTCTCCTCCTTCTCCTCTTCTTTCTCCCCCACGTGTTCCCCGAAGGGCAGCGGCTGGGGAAACACCTCGTCCGATCGTTTGGCCCAGCTTTGGCCGCAACGTTTGACCACATAGGCGCTTCCAAAAGGCAGGGGGCGGCGGTGATCCTCCGTAGGCGTATTCGATCCGCGGCCCCCTGTGGCTTGCCACAGGAGTGCACGGCGTGCCAAACTTCTGACTGGCTTGGGTTACTGTGGAAGTTCCCAGTGTGTTCTCGGCCGACCACGCCAGCCACCTGGAGGTCACCCAAAAACCGGGGAATTCGCCTCCGAGACGACCACGATGGCCCAAGATGGCCCCCAAGACGGCCGTGATGGTGTAACACGGCTTCCAAGACGGCCCCAAGACGCCGCCAGGACGGGCCGAGATGCACGCAAGACGGCCCCAGATGGCCTCGAGAGGGCCAAAGAGGCTCCCACGACGCCCTTAGAGGGCTCCCTGAGGGCCTCCAGGCGGCCAAGATCGTTGATTCCCCGCAGGCCTTTCCTTTAACGGTTCTCGTATGTATGCATGCTTATACTTACACATAAACGAGTACCGTGTATACATAGAATACTGATCGGGCTAGACCTTCGTCCCGCTGGGGGCCGCTTGGTCCTGAGCGCGCCTGGAGGGCCCAAGGCGGCCCCTGAGGGCTTCCAAAGGGAGCCCCAAGCTGGGCCAGGAGGGCTGCAGGCCGCCCACGATGACCCCAAGGCAGTCCCAAAGGCCCACTCTTTCGCCCCACGACACCCCAAGAGGCATACCAAGGGAGCCCCAAGAGGCCAAACTCGCCAAACTCCCTTTGTAAAACCATACGTTACGGTTTGAGCGTCAACAGCGTCTCGCCTTCCCGACGCTCCAAGACGGCCCAAGAGGCCTCCCTGATCGCCCGAAGGCGGCCCAAGGGGCACTCAAGAGGCCCCCACGACGACCCAGGAGGGCCCCAAGACGGCCCAAGAGGCGCCCAAGACGCCCCACGGGGGCCCCCAAGCGGCCTCCGAGAGGCACCACTGACCCCCACAGAGGCCCCCAGCAGGCCCAAGCTCTCCAAGAGGCCCAAAACGGCCCCAAGATACGCCAATCCAGCCCCCCAAGAGGGGTTACCACTGCTTCCGAAAAGCACCCTGCACTTCTCTTGCCCCCCTGGATTAGTACGGCGACGGGCAGGCACGCACACATATATATATATATATATATATATATGTATATATATATATATATATATGTGTGTGTGTGTGTGCATACACATGCATATATATATATATACAAACATACATACATACATCTAGGTAGGGAAAGAGCGAGAGAGAGAGAGAGGCAGAGAGAGAGAGAGAACGAGAGAGAGAGAACGAGAGCGAGAGATAACGATACACATACAGATCTGACATATAGTTGCATACACTTTTAGCGTTATCGCCTTTTCGGTCTTCCGACGCTCCACGACGCCCCCGTCGGTCCCCAACATTGCCCCAATACGGCCAAGCGGCTCCCAAGAGGCCCGCAAGACGGCCGAAGAAGGCGCCAAGACAGCCCAAGAGGCGCCCAAGACGGCCCCACAGATCTCCAAGACGGCCCTCAAGCGCTCAAAGAGGGATCCACGACTGCCCAGAGAGGCCCCTTTACGAAGCCAAGAGGCTCCTTAAGGGGCCCAGGAGGCCTCCAAGAGGCCCCAGGAGGCCTTCATGGGCCAGGGGGATCCACGACTGAGGCCCAGAGGGGTCCACGACTGCCCAGAGAGATCTCTAAAGGCCAAGCGGTTACTTAAGAGGCCCAGGAGGCCTCCAAGAGGCCCCAGGAGGCCCCCAAGATGCCCCTCAGATGCCCCCAAGAGGCTCTCAGGAAGCCTCCAGGAGGCCCCAAGAGGGCCTCAAAAGGCGTTTTTTTCTTACCACTCCTCGTCCTCCTCCTCCTCCTCCTCCTCCTCCTCCTCCTAATCCTCCTCCTCTCCTTCGCCTCCCTGTCCTCGTCCTTCCTCTCCCAAGTGGCCCCCCAAGGGGATCTACAGCGGCTAGGGGAACACGTTGCCCAATAGTTTGGCCAGACTTCGGCCGAACGTTTTGCGGCGTGGGCGTTTCCAAAAAGCAAGGGGCGGCGGTGATTCGCCGTAGGCGTCTTCCATCCGCCACCCCCTGAATCCGTCCGCGAAGTTCCCAAGAGCAGTTCCTTTAATGTTCGCGATGAAACAAATCGCACGTGGCGTGCCAGTCTTCTGAACGGCTGTGTTTCATTGAAAAGCTGCCAATGGGTCTCAACCGATCGCACCACCACCCAGGAGCCGCTCAGATATCCGAAAACTCGCTGCCAAGACGACCACGACGGATCAATGTAGCCTCCAAGATGTCCACGATGCCTCCAAGACGCCGCCGAGCGTGGCCCTCAGAGAGCCCAGGATGGCCCCAAGATGTGTCCAAGACGGGCCGAGATGCACCCACGACGGCACAGTATTGCCCAAAGATGGCCCACGCTGGCCCAAGGCGCCCAGAGGGTGTCAAGACGGCCCCAGACGCCTCCAATAGGACCTCCAGGAAGGCCAGAAGAGGCCAAAATCAGAGATTCCCCCCCCGAAAGGTTTTTCAAGGGTCTTGGCAGTTGCTGCTTTTCGGCTCTCCGACGGTCCAAGGCGGCCCAAGATGTCACAAAAGATGGCCCAAACAGCGCCCAAGAAGCCTCCCAACTGGCCCCCCGACGGCCCAAGAGGCCCCTGAGACGGCCCCGGGGCGGCCCCAATACGGCCCCAAGAAGGCACCCGGAGGGCCCGAGAGACTTCCCAAATGGCTCTGAAGTGCCCCGAGGGGGCCCCAAATCCGCCCAGACTCCGAACACGGCTTTCGACGAAGTCAGACGGGCAAGGAGCGCCTTCAGACGCCCGGAGGAGCCCCCAAGAAGTCATAGGAGGCCCCTAAGGAGGCCGCCAAGAGGCCTCCAAGAGGCCACCAGGGAGCTCCCAGGAGGCCCCAAGAGTGCCCCACGAGGCTCCCAAGAAGCCTCCTCCTCCTCCTCCTCCTCCTCCTCCTCCTCCTCCTCTTGATCCTCCTCCTCCTCCTCCTTCTCCTTCCTCTCCTGATCCTCCCCCTCATCCTCCCCCGAGAGTTCCCCGGCGAATTTCCAGAGCGACTGTGGGAATGCATCGTCTGACAGCCTGGCCAAGGTGGGGCCCCACGTTCACAAAAAAGACAGGGGGCTGGCGGTGGTTCGCCGTAGGCGCCTCCGAGCTGCCGCCCCGTGTCAGCTTGCCTCAGGCGTGCACGGCGTTCCGAATGTTTGGTTGCTTGGGTTCTTTAGGTTCCCAGTGGGGCCTCGGTCGATCGCGCCGGCA
>CAUYUJ010014582.1:807724-862724 GCA_963575745.1 Prorocentrum cordatum | reverse complement strand
GGCCCCGTTGCCTTTCTCCATCTGTGTTCTGGCTTACTGCGCGCACGCTGCAAATGAACTGGAAGAGGAGGAGGATGGGGGGGGAGGAAGAAGAGGACGAGGACGAGGAGGAACAAAACTAAACGTAAGAGGAGAGTGCGGAGGAGGAGGATGAGGACGAGGAGGAGGAGGAGGAGAAGGCGGAGGAGGAGGAGGAAGAGGAGGAGGAGGAGGAGGAGACGAGTTTTAACGAGCGAGGGGGGGGAGAGAGAGAGAGAGAGAGAGAGATGAGAGCGAGAGAGAGAGAGAGAGAGACAAAGAGAGAGAGAGAGAGAGAGAGCGAGAGAGAGAGAGGGAGAGAGAAACATCTAGAAATATATATATATACATACAAAAAATAGAGAGAGCGAGAAAGAGGAGAAGCGGGAGATGGAGGAGGAGCAGGAGGAGGAGAGGGAGGAGGATGAGGATGAGGAGGAGGATGAGGAGAGGGAGGAGGAGGTTGCGAGGGAGGACCATGAGGTGGCGGAGGATGTGCAGAAATTGGACGAGGCGGCGGAGGAGGAGGAGGCGAGGGATGAGGAGGAGGCGGAGGAGGAGGAGGTGAGGATGATGCTGATGATGCTGATGCTGATGATGATGATGCTGCTGCTGATGATAATGATGATGATGATGCAGATGATGATGATGATGGTGATGATGATGAGAGGAGGAGGAGGAGGAGGAAGAGGAGGAGGCGGAGGAGGAAGAGGAGGAGGAGGAGGAGGAGGTGGAGGCGGAGAGGAGGAGGAGGAGAGGAGGAGAAGGGGGGGAGGGAGGGAGGAGGAGGAGGAGGCGGCGGAGGAGGAGAGGAGGAGGAGGAGGAAACGGCGGAAGGGGGATGATGAGGATGAGGACGAGGACGAGGATGAGGAGGATGAGGATGATGATGGCAATGCTGATGATGATGCTGTTGATGATGTTGCTAATGCTGATGCTAATGCTAATGCTGATGCTGATGCTGATTATGATGATGCTGCTGATGATAATGCAGATCATGATGATAAGAAGGAGGATGAGGAGGAGGAGGAGGAGGAGGAGGAGGAGGAGGAGGGAGGGGAAGGAGGAGTAAGATGATAAGGAGGAGGAGGAGGAGGAGGAGGAGGAGGGGAAATTGACGCGGAGCGGGAGGAAGCGAGGGACGAGGAGGAGCCGGAGAAGCAGGAGGCGGGGGAAGTGGAGGAGGAGGGGGAGGAGACGGAGGAGGAGGAGGAGGAGGAGGAGGAGGAGGAGGAGGAGGAGGAAGCGCCGAGGGAGAAGGTTGAGGTCGAGGAGGAGCAGGAGGAGCAGGAACACGGGCGGGTGGCGGTGCACGTGCAGGAGGAGGACGAGGAGGAGGAGGAGGAAAGAGGAGGAGGTGGATGAAGAGGCGAAGGAGACGGAGGAGGAGGAGGCGGATGAGGAAGAGGAGGAGGAGGAGGAGGAGGAGGAGGAGGAGGAGGAAAAGGAGGGAGAGGAAGATGAGGAGCAGGCGAGGGAGGAGGAGGCAGAGGAAGAGCAGGAGTAGGAGGAGGACGAGGAGGAGGAGGAGGAGGCGAGGGATGATGCTGATGATGATGCTGCTGATGTTGATGCTGATGCTGATGCTGATGCCAATGCTGATGTTTATGATGATGGCGATGATGAGGATGATGATAATGACGATGGTAATGATGCTTATGATGCTGATGAAACTGCTGCTGCTGATGAGGAGGTGGACGAGGATGAGAAGGCGGAGGAGAAGGATGAGAAGGAGGAGGAGGAAAACGAGTAGGAGGAGGATAGGGAAGGATGAGGGAGGAGGAGGAGGAAGAGGAGGAAGATAAGGTCGAGGAGACACATGGAGCAGGAGCATGGGCGAGGGCGGGAGACGTGCTGGGGCGCTCCTCGTCGTAGTGCGAGGCTGGGTCCAACGCAGAGGCCAGCTTCTGCATGGCCCTGAAAGGCTGCGAGTGGCAGGCGGGCCCTTCCACCTCCTCTCTCACTCTCCATCTCTTCCTTCCCCCCCTTTGTCCTCCTCCCCCCCCCCGCCCACCCCTCCCCCTCCTCCTGCTCCTCCTTCTCCTCCTGCTCCCCAGTCCTCCTACTGCTGCGACTCCTTCATTCCTCTTCCCCAAACAGCGCCTGCACTACGAAACTGGGCCTGTGTGGCGGTCTGGCGGCTATGCTGTCGCCGTCGCCGCCTCATTGCCTTCTCGTCGCCTCCCGTCGTTTGGGCCCGTGTGGCGGTCTGGCGGCTATGCTGTGGCTGTCGCCGATTCGTCGCCGCCAATCGTGTGGGCCTGTGTTCCGATTTGGCGGCTATGTTATCGCCGTCGCCCCCCCGTCGCCGCTCGTCGTCAGGGCCTGTGGACATCTGGCGGTCATGTTGTCGCCGTCGCCGCGACGCCCCGTCGCCGCCGCCCGTCGTCGAAGCCTGTTTGGCGATTTGGTGCCTTTGCTGTCGCCGTCGCCGTCCAGTCGCCGCCTCTCCGCCGCCACATAATTTGCACCGCATAGACAGCACACCATATACTGCACACCTTATACTCGACTGTTTGGAAGCAAATTCGGATATCCCCCCTTTCCCGTTTTTACTAGTCCTCCATGGAAGTGTGCAATGGTCATATGGTTTTGCCCATCGTCCATCTTAGCATATAAATCCATGCCGTTCCAGCCAAGCTGGTACCGCCCCCCTTTCATCCTCGTCAAATAATCACATATGCGCGCGCACTCGTTTTATCCACACGTACAAGGTCCCAACAACATAACGAAACCAAGCACCTTGCAACAATCATCGTAACTCCAAGCACGCACTGCGTTGTGCGCGCATGTCGTAATCCTTCATAAACCGTTGGTTTCGCACGAATTCGAAATTGGGGTTCCCGAAAACATATGAATTTCCGTTGATTATGTAGCATGGTTGCTCAAACAGGTCAGCGCGCGCTTCTTCGAACTCTTACAGCAAACCTGTTTTTTATTTGAATGTTTTCGTCAACTGCGGCCAAGCGGGCCCTTCGCGCGCGCGTCGAAATCATTCGAATGCCCTTGCGCGCCTGCTGGGGGGCACGACCCCTGCCAAAGAATACAATGCGGGCCACTCGCGCCCGTCGAACGCGCGCGCGTGTCGAAATCCATCCCGGTACTTCGTGGCCCACAAGTGGGTATCATCATCGTCGTCGGCGTGATCAGCATCGGCGCCGTCATCCGCCTTGCAGTGGTCATCGTCATCGTCGCCACCAGCATCGCCACTACCATCACCGCACCTGCTGTTGTATACGTCGCCATGATACCGCCCCCGCCCGAATCATCGACTCACAATGAAGTGTCCGCGTGTCGGCGTGGCCTGCGAACCGCGGTGGGCAGTCCTCAGCGGCCAGCGGCACCGCGACCGCATTGGTCGCGCCAGACTAGATATGGCCGCTTTGCGCGCGAGCCGGCGCGGGTTAGTGCGGCCGCAGCGATGCGCCAGCCAGCGCTAAGCAGTCATCGCAATCGCCGCCGCATGGGTTCTGCAAACCAACTTGCGGGTGGACGGGTCGGATGATTGCGCGAGCAGTGGGGTTGACAACTCACCGCGAACAAAAAATATTGCACCACCTCGAATGATCCACATAGGTGGCGCGCCACGTGGATTGCGCCACATTCATGCTTCTCTCAAAAAGAATAATAGGATCTCCACCCCCTCCCTGAAATTAACGGTGCCACCTTCTGTATTGCATGATGCGCGCGATTCTGCCACATCGTCCACCCTAAATGTGAACTCGTATTGCCCCGGCTTAACCAGCATCCCCCCCTCCCTCACCCTCTGCAAATCATACCATGCGCGCGCATTCGTTTAGCAGAATTCAGCAATTTTCAAGAGTCCCTTGCAAACCATGGGGCGACGTGCACACGCGCGCGCGTCGTCGCGCGGGCATGCCGAAACCTTTCAAAAACCTTACCTTTCGCAAGGATGTCAGAATCGAGTGTCCCGATAACATTCCCCAATCAGTGCTTGCACTGAAGGGGTCCTCGCGGATGTTGAAGGATTTGGCGAAAATGCCCCGCCGATTTTGGTCGCACGCTGGGTTCCCGGGTTCCCAAGTTCCCGGTTCCGTGTTCCGTGGTTCCCGGTTCCGGGTTCTGGGCCGATTTCGGAGGGCGGCGAGGTTCCCGGGTTCCCGGGTTCCTGGTCGATCTTCTTATCGATCGGTCTCACCATCGATCTCATTACCGACTTCTCGATCGATCGCACCATCGATCTCACAATCGATCTCACTATCAATCTCACAAGCGATCTCACTAGAGATCGCATGAGCGATCTTGCGATCGATCTCACTATCGGTCTCATTGAATCGATTTCACTCTCGGTCTCACGATCGACCTTACCATCGTCCTCACTATCGATTCCACTATCGATATCATTATCGATCTCAATAGCCATAGTATCGATTTTCAAATCATCCACTGATTGGGTTTTCTCTAGTGTAATTTAAACACGCATAATCTCGCAACATGAACTTTCAAACAAAGCCTGCGCCCCGTGCTCTTGCGAATTCTTACAAAAAACATTAGGTTCCCCAATATTTCCAAAACATACTACCAAACGGGCCGCTCGCGCGCGCATGTCGGAAAGGCTCGAACGCTCGTCAGGCCCCCGAGAAGACGGCTCGTCAGGCCCCCGCGAAGGTCCCACGACGGCCCAAGAAGGCCCGAACACGGGACAAGAGGGCCTCACGACGGCCCAAGAGGTCTAGGCATCAAAAAGACCAAAAAAGGGGACCACGAACCGAAAATTCAAGCTCTCCGCCCCAAGAGGCTCCCGGGATCGCCCAAGAGGCCCTCACGAGGCCCCCACGAGACCCCCAAGAGCTCCAAAAGAAGCCCCAAGATACCCCAAAACAGCCACCTAGAGGCCGCCAAACTGCCTCGGGAAGGCCCCGGCGATGCTTCTCACGAGATCCCACCGCACATCCAAGAGGGTTCTGAGCCTCAGCCCAGGCACGGTGGCGGGATGGGCCGAATGCCATTATATCCGCCGCCCCCTGTTGGCTTGCCACAGGGGTCCCCGGCGTGCTAGACCCTTTCGGTTTTGGTTTTGGTTCTTTTTCCAAAAGAACTTCCCCTGGGGCTTCGGCCCGTCCCGCCGGCCACCCGAAAGGGATCTCAATCCCCCCAAAAATCCTCAAAGACGGCTCAAGATGGCCTCCAAGATGGCCACGTTGGCCCAAGATAACCTCCACGATGGCCTTCTAGTCCGCCCAAGATGGTCCAAGACGGCCTCCAAGACGGCCCAAGAGAGTCCAAGATACCTCCAAGTTCGCCCAAGAAGCCTCCAAGACGGCCCAACACGACCCAAGAGGCCTCCAAGAGGTCCTCCAGGAGGGCCCCTTGGTTTTCCGTAGGTTGTTGAAGAATTTTGGCATTTGCTTCTTCTCGGCGTTCCGACGGCTCAAGACGGCCCAAGAGGCCCCCCAAATTGCCCAAAGATCGCCCACAAGGCCTCCAAGATGGCCCCGTGACGGCCCCAGAGGCCCCCAAGACGGCCCCAAGAGGGCCCCAAGACGGGCCAAAAGGCCTCCAAGACGCCCAAGATGGCCTTCAAGACGGCCAAGATGGCCTCCAAGATGCCTACAAGACGGCTTCCAAGACAGCGAAGATGGCCCCAAGATGCACCCAAGACGGCCCCAGATGGATTCAAGGTGGCCTTAGACTGCCCAAGAGGCCCGCAAGAGGCCTCCAGACGGCCCAAGAGCCCTCCAAGACGTCCTCCAGGAAGGCCCGAAAGGGTCAAAATGGCCTCCAGATGGCCCAATTGAGCCCCAGAGTGCCTCAAGGGCTCCCAAGAGGACTCTTCCTCCCTTCCCCTTTTTCCTCACTCTCCTCCTCTTCCCTAACATCCTCCATGTGTTCCCCGCAAGTGTTCCAAACCGACTCGGGGAACACATGACACCGCGGGCGCTCTCCCAGGAGCGCTTCACGGTCCCAAGATGCCTCCAAGGCCGCCAAAATGGCCCAATAGAGCCCCAGAGTGCCTCAAGAAGCTCCCAAGATGCCTCTTCCTCTCTTCTCCTTTTTCCTTGCTCTCCTCCTCTTCCCCGTCCTCCCCCACTTGTTCCCCGAAGGATTTCCAAACCGATTCGGGGAACACATGGTCCGATAGCTTGGCAGGGCCCTGGCCACAAAAGTTCGGCCACATATGCGTTTCTACAAGGGCAAGGGGCGGCGGCGATTCGCCGTAGGCGTGTTCGAGACAAATACAAACATAATTCACGCACCGTTTGAGCTGGGATGGTACGAGTGCATAATTCGAATGGGCGATGAGAGATCGGGTGCGAATGAGGGGCACCGACTGCGGGAGGCGTTGTCGCTGGGACCTGTGTCAATATTCCTTCTGGATATACACCCCCCTGCTCGACCCGACCAACGACAAACCCTGTGCTATGTGGGCATTGTCCGCGGTTGTTGGGGAACCTGGCGCTTTGAACTTCCCGACGCTTGTAGAGGACCCGCAAGGCAGCTGCGACCTCCACGACGCCCAAGAGGCGCCCAAGACCAACCCCAAAACAAAACCAGCCAAAGGACCCGATCGGACACTCCGAGCCCTCGGCCCCAAGAAGACACCAGAATATGCCACCACAACCCCCACAAGGCTGACACGAGGCCCCCACATGACGGCATCTACTACACCCCCCAGGGGGGTCGGCGGTGCGGCGCAAGCCCGAGAATCATGCGAACGCCTTTGCGCGCGCCCTGTGGCGGGAAGGGGGGGGCGATCCGTCTCGCATAAAACCGTGCGGCCGTTCTCGCGCGTCGGCCGCGTGCGCGTGTCGAACGCCCTTCCAACACCATCATTGCCGACGCGAAGACGCCGTCAGCGTCGTCGGCGTGATCGGCGTTGGCGCCGTCACTGGCTTTGCCGTCGTTGCTGTCATCATCGCCACCAACATCGCCACCATCATCGTCGCGTCTACCGTTGTCGACCAAGCCATGATACCGCGATCGTCGAAGTCGCCGACTCGCACCGAAGTGCCCGCTGTGAAGTGCCCGGCGGTCAGCGCCACCGCGGCGCGTCGGTCGCGCCGAACTAGCTGGCCGCTGCGCGCACGAGCATGAGCGGGATTGCGCGGCCGCAGAGATGCACCAGCCAACGTCAAGCACTTATGGCAATCGCCGCAGCATGAATTTTGCAAACCAAGTTGCGGGTGGGTGGGGTGGTTGCGCGAGCAGTGGACTTGTCAACTTCACGCTCGGCAGGGTGACTTGCTCCGCGTAGTTTGTGCCAGATAGATTGCACAATGTAGATTGTGGAATCTAGCTCTTCTTTTCTAACAAAGAGTTAGAAACGCCCACCACTGCCAGGTCTTATCCGTTCCATCTGGGATACTGCATTTACATGTGGCTCGCCCCCGCCATGAACTTTCATATGGGGTCGTAGCATCCCAACAGAATCGTCATCGGCGCCCCCCTCATCATCTCCAGATGATACTATGCGCGCGCACTCGTTCATAACACATCGCAAGATGCCAACATTCCCTTACAACAGATCTGGCAGAGTCCACGCGCGCCCGTCGTCGCGCGCGCGTGCGGGAATATTCCAAACCATTGGTTTCGTACCGATTTCTTATATAAAACAATCGCGTCGCAAACTGCTTTGTCCAAGGAGGTCTGCGCGCGCGCCCTGGCGAAACCTTGCGAAAACAGTCGGCTTCAGCATGTTCGTCAAATGCAAAAAAAGCGGGCTCTTCGCGAGCGTGCGTCGAGATCGTTCGAACGCCCTTGCGCGCGCGATGGGGGCAGCGGCGGGGTGGGTGTGGGGGCGTGGTGGGGCGCGGTGGGGGTGGGGGTGGGGGCGGGGCGGGGGCGGGCGGGTGAAAAGGGGTGGGGCGGGGTGGGAGGGCGGGCACGACCCCCGTGAAATGATACCACGCGGGCCACTCGCGCGCGTCGGCTGCGCGTGCATGTCGAAATCCTTCCCGAACCTTCGCCAACGACATGTCAACGCGATCGTCGCCGTCGGCGTGATCAACATCGGCGCCGTCATTAGCCTTGCCGCTGTCATCGTCATCCTCGTCACCAGCGTCGCCACTACCATCATAGCGCCTGCCGTTGTCGACGTCGCCACGACACCGCAGTCGCCTGAGTCACCGAGTCGTGCTGAAATAAATGCCTGCGCGTCAGTGCGACCTGCGAGGCGCGCCAGGGGGCCCCCAGCGGCCAGCGCCACCGCGGCCACTAGCTGGCCGCTCTGCGCGCAAGCCGGCGCGCGTTAGCGCGGCCGCAGCGATGTGACAGCCAGCGTCAAGCAGTCATCGCAATCGCAGCCGCGTGGGTTTTGGAAACCAACTTGCGGGTGAGTGGGTGCGATGATTGTGCGAGCAGTGGAGTTGGCAACTTCGAGTTCGGCAGGGTGAATTGCGCCACATAGATTGCGCCACCTGCGCTGCCTAATGCAGATTGCATTGCATAGATTGCACCACATGTGTTGTGCAACGTATGTTGCACCACACAGGTTGTACACCATGTATTGCACAACGTCGAATGTACAAAATAGCCTGCACCGCGCGACTTGCACCACATAGGTGGCTCCGCATCTGTTGCACAACCTGTATGTGCCGGCCGAAAAAATATAATATTCCTCCTTGTCTTATCGGTACACACTGGGCATCCACGATTTGCATACGACTCTGCCCCATCGTTCACTTTCTGATCTGCACCATACGGGTATCGCCCCCCTGTCCTCACCCTTGTCGAATCAAATCATGCGCACTCGCTCGTTTATCTAAAACCCTTCCGTGTTCGAGAACCCCTTGCAACACGTGAAGCAAAGTCTACGCGCTCGCGTCTTCGCGCGCATATGCTGGAACCCATTTCAATCAGCCTGACGAAAGACCCAACCATAAGCAATTGTGGATACCGCGTTCTGGGTCCATCTTTCGACGGGCCTCCCTATGGGGCCACGAACCGTGTGAGGGGTGTGCCGACATGCGCGCGCGGTGGGCGGGGAACCGCATGCGAACTTTGCCGCTGGGGCCTGCGGTGGAGCTCCGTATGGGGCCGCGAACCGTGAAAGGGGTGTGCCGAATTTGGCGCGCGGTGGGCGGGAAACCGCATGCGAACTTTGCCACTGGGGCCTTCGGTGGAGCGCCCTATGGGGCCAAGCGCCGTGTGAGGGGTGTGCCGGCGTGGACGTGGGGTGGGCGGGGAACCGCATGCGGACTTTGCCATTGGGGCCTTGAATGGGACTCCCTAGGTGGCCGCGAACCATGTGAGGGAGTTCCGAAATGGACATGCGGTGGGCGGGGAAGGGCATGTGGACCCTGCCACCAAAACCTTGGGTGGAGCTCCCCATGCGGCCACAAACCGTGTACCTCGTAGAGCTCTTCGGCATCGATGAGCTAGAGGAATTCCGGCGCGGGGTGGAGCTAGTTGGTCGACCCGGCCAGAACGGACAAAGTGATGACTTTCGGTCGGTTTTGCTGAAATTTGAAATATATTTGACCATTCATTTTGAGAAAGCAGATTTTTACGCCGAGCATTGGCATATAAACTTCTCTCTGAGAGCAGCTGAGCTCTCCCGATGTATTTTATTAAGAGTTGACTTCCGGAACCGAGCCAATATGAACATCGAAAAAATCGAAAATCAAGATTTTGCGGAAAATCTTTATTTTATGACTCTACTTCGTTTCTGAGCACTCTGACTAGTGTAAGGAGCTCTACGAGGTTCCCGGCGGTGACCAGGTTGACGGTTCACCGCCGGCGCCAGTGATGATGCTGAGGAGGAGGAGGAGGCGGAGGAGGCGGAAGAAGAGGAGGGAGGGGGCATCGGGAAGGGGGGGAGCGGGAGTGAGTGAGTGAGGTCACGCGGGGCGCTGTTTCTTCAAAGGGAGGACCCAACACAGGATGGTTGGGAAAACATGGGCTTCGTGCGGATTTCAAAACCGAGATTCCCGAATACACTAAAAACAACCATTGGTTTTGCAACGAGTTGGTTCAACACATATTCGCGCGCTCTTGCGAATTCTTGCGAACTGTTACGGGACAATCGGCCGTTCAAAATACTCATCAAATGCGGCCATGCGGGCCTCTCCCGCATGCATGCCAAAATTCAGTCGAACGCTTTTTGCGCGCTTGCTAGTGGTGGGCGCGACCCCTGTCAAATAAAACCACACGGGCCACTCGCGCCCGTCGGCCGCGCGCACATGTGGAAATCATTTCAAAACCTTCTTCACCGACACGTGGTTACAATCCTCGCCATCGGCGTGATGAGCATCGGCCCCGTCATTGGCCTTGCCGTCGTCATCGAAATCGTCGTCGCCAGCGTCGCTACTATCATCATCGTGTCTGCCGTTGCCGACGCCGCTATTATACAGCACCCGCCCGAGCAACCGACTCGCAATTAAACTCGATTTCGCCGCAAAGGTTGCACCGCCTACATTGCTCCGCATGTATTGCGCAACTTGCATTGCACCACACAGATTGCGCCATATATTTGGCCCCACATCGATTGCAACACGCAGATTGCACCACACATATAGTACCACGTAGGCGGCCAGCATAGATTATACAGCATACGTCGCACAACATATAGTGCACCACATAGATTGCAGCACATAAGTCCTAGGTTGCACAACGTATATTGCACAACCGATGTCGCACCGCACATACTGCACCACATAGGTTGCGCTACCTACCCATATGGCGCAACACCGAGCTACATTACATAGACGGCACAGCGTATATTGCACCACATATATTGCATGCGCTGAACATGCTGCCCCACAGATGTTGCACAATTCGTGCTGCCAGAGCGAAAACACTACGGGGCCCACGCTGGCCAGTATTCATTACACGTGGCAACCAGCGTGGACCCCCGCCACAGTCGTTCCTACCATATTCGGCGATGCGATCTACGTGGTGCACGATAAGTGGTGTAATACGCAGGACATGTGGTGCACGCTATGTGGTGTGATCTGTGAGGTGTGAGATACTTAGTGCCACATGTTTGGTGCAATCCCTGTGGTGCGACCTATGTTGTGTGAGCTTTGTCGTGTCACGTACGTGGTGCAGTCCATGTGGTGCGATCTATGTGGTGTAAGCTGTGTGTGGGCACTCTAAGGGGTGCAACCTATGCAATGGAATCTGCGTCATGGTTTGAGCTACAGTCGAACCTGGAACATAACAGCACCCCTCAAAACACGAGACCTTCCGCCGGCCCGAACACACAGAGCATCCAAGGGTGGCCTCCACAGGGTGCACAAGAACATTCCACAAACACGGAGAGCATCAGGCACCCTCCCCGCACAGACCTCGGCCTTATGCCTCTGTCCGAACTGCACGAATGTGCAATGCAGAGCGAAGGGGCGGCGACGGACGGCGACGAGCGGTAATGGGGCGGCGACGAGCGGCGACGGTGAGGCGACGGGGCGACCACCAGCCGCCTGGGGCGACACGCCGGCCCAACGACGGGGCGGCGACGGGTGGCGGGGCGACCACCAGCCGCCTGGGGCGACACAGCAGCCCAACGACGGGGCGCTGACGAGCGGCGACCGGCGGCGACGGGGCGGCGACGGGCCGACCACGAGCCGGCGGGAGCGGCCCCCCCCCCTCCCAGCGACGGGGCGGCGGCGGGCGGCGACGGGGCGATCACAATGCGGCCTGGACGCCACACGAGCCCAACGATGGGGCGGCGACGGACGGCGACGAGTGGCGACGGTGCGACCATTAGCCGGTCTGGGCGAATCACCAGCTCATTGAGGCAAGAGAAGTACAAACCTCTAAGTGCAACTGCTGTTGTGGAATGGCTCCTCCCATGCTCCACCCTGTCGCACCCGTGGACGTGCCGAAGGGCGGGCCTGGCGTGCTGCCTGAGACTTCCTCACCACTTATGATCCTCAAGAAACAGCTTCAAGGATGGAGGGGTGGTGGTTTTCAAACTGTGGCTCTCGCTTTAGCGCTGCGCACGTTCGCCGTGCAGTCTGCAGCAGCCTTCAATCTGCAGAATGCAGGGCGGCTCGTTTTGAACGCGTAGGTCTCGGTGTAGGGCCGCGCGCATTCGCTTGAACAGTTGCAACAACTTCAAACTTGGAGGGCGGCCCGTTTTCAAAGTGTGGTTCCCGCCTTAGCGCCTCACGCATTCGTTTCAATGTTTGCCACCGCTTCAAGGATGGAGGGCGGGTCCTTTTCAAAGTGCGCTTCTCGCCCTAGCGCCGCGCAAACTCGTTTTACAGTTGCAACCTCCCCAACGATACGCGCGAATGAAGTCCCAGGACGGACGCTCTGGAACGATTTAGGATTGTCAGGCTGCCACAATTATGTTGAGTCGTGGTGTTGAAGTCCAGGGAGCGATGCTCTGGCACGACATAGGCTTGCCAAGACGCATAGGTAATATTTGTTCGCTGCGTTGAAATTCATGGTTTTGGCACGACCCAAGTTCACAAGCGGTTGTCTTCCAATGGGGCACTGCCCGCAAGGAACATACATTCTAGTAGGGGCCAGCGGAACGAGAACTTCGAGGGATGTTGTTTTTGTTTTGCAATTTCGTTCATGCGTCTTGGGTTTGCACTGGTTCTCTTCCTCCTCATGCTCCTTTTCCTCCTCTTTCTCCATCCCCTCCTCCCCAACATTACCCCTCCCCCCTCCCCCTCCTCCTCCTCCTCCTCGTCCTCCTCCTCCTCCTCCTCCTCTTTCTCCACTCTTCCCCCCCCCTCCCCCGCAATTCCCTCTCCCCTTCCAACTCCCCCTCCCTTCCTCAACCTCAACCTCCGCCTCTGCCTCCTGCCCCCTCGCCCTCTTCCCCCCTTCCCTCCCTCCCTCCTTTCCCTTCCCTTCTCCCCCGCGCTCCCTCTGCCCCCCCTTTCCTGCTCCTCCTCCTCCTCCTCCTCCTCTTCCTCCTCCTCCTTGGACCTTGAACCTGCAGAATGTCCCCGTCGAGGAAAAAAACCCGACGCGCCGCTACTCGTCCTCTCCCCATCTGCACTCGGTTGGACTGGGGGGCGGGGGAGGGGCGCGCGCATCAACGCGGGCAGGCGCACAGCCAGAAAGGGGGGCTACCGCAGTACGATGGAAACCGACGGAGGGGCGACACGAGGAGGAGCAACAAGAGGAAAAGAGGGAACGGGGAGGATAAGCCATGGGGAGCAGCACACACAACGGAGGAGGGCGGGAAGGGGGAAGGAGAAGGTCACCAACACCTCCGACGCACCCTTAGGGAATTCTGGGGGTGGGGTTCTCTAGAGGGGCTTCGACGGCAGCAGCTGCCCGATGGTTAGAGTCGCTCAGCCCTCGTGCTGCCTCTCCAGCATTATCCGTCCCGGCCTCGCCCTTCATCATTAATTCCCCCCCCCCCGCCCCGCACCGCAGGGCGGCAACAGGCGTGCGCTCGCGGAGCAGGTGCGCCGCATTGTGAAGCGTTGAAACAGATAGTGTTGAAGTTGGAAGGACACAGCGGCACGGAACAAAAAGAGGGAATGTTGGAATGGTGGCAGAAAGCGGGGATGAGACACGGGGGTCGAGCTGCTGGTGGTGCATGCCATGGACATTGCACGCATCCGCCCAGCTCGCGGTGACATTGACGGGGCCGGCGAAGCACGCCACGACGATCTGCCTGGAACCGAGCCTGAAACCGCGCATGTGCTGCGCGGCCCTCTTGGCGTCATTCCCAGTTGCGCGACGCGCGCCGCGCCGCTGGCGCCTTCTGGCGGAGCCGGTCTGGACCGCGCAGACCAAGAGTTTCACCGAACAGGCACAAGACCGCATGCAGAGCCTTGCGATCGATGATGGGGCCCAGGTTGTGTACGAGGGTGTCTCGGGGGTCAGGCTGGGCGTGTGGCTCGATGTGTGGCGGCGCGCCGCGGAGGCGCGCGCGGCCTCCTCCGCGGCCTCCTTGAGGCATTCGGCCGTGGGACAGGCGGCCGCCGGCGAAAATGCGGCCCAGCAGCCCGGCGGCAAGGTCGGCGATGATGAAGGGGCCCTGGGACACACAAATAAATACACACAAATAACAGGATTACCTATATTTTCCTATATTTTCTGGGTTTTCGTCTTCCCCCCCACTTCCCAAATTTTCCCATCTTTTCTGGGAAATCGAAGATTAATTGTGTCTGTGTGTTTCTTTACCTCCTGAATGATTCTGAGATGGGGGGCGGCGTCCTCAGCCTCCGGGTTGAACTTGTAACCTGAACGTGCCCTCCAGGTGCGCGTCCTGGTACTCAGAGGAGGGCTTGGCGTCGGTGCTGGCGTCGGTGCAGGTACTGTCGCTGGCGTCGGCGTAGGCGCGGCATCGAGGCTGCTACTCACGAGAGTGCCACCGACGACAATCATCCCATCCCTTCTGTCGCAAATCGTGCCATTCACGCCAATCATTGCAATCGTTGGCGTGCTCGCTCGCAAATCCCGATGTCCTTGGGTGTCAGGGCAAGCCCCTTGCGCGCAGCGTACGCGAGACGGCGAATCGCAGCGCGCCTAGCGGAGCGCTGTCCTCCGCGAGGTTCGCGGGTCGGTCTCGGCCAACTCCATCGGCTGCCAGTGGTCTCGTGGCCGCTGTTCAGTTTCTGGCTCTGGGTCGCGGTGGCGGCGTTGGCGTTCAGAGACTCGCCGCGACTGTCGGTGTCGCGCTTGGTCGCGGGCGCCTCGTCCGCTGTGGCGCGGCGGGCTTCGCGCCTGGCCATCGCCCGCTTCGGGCCATCCCGCCCCTGTGTCAAGGGCCGGGCGGTTACGTCCACAACCGAGTCGGGCAACGGCTCCTCCACCGCCTCCTCCTCCTCCTCCCTCCTCCTCCCTCGTCCTCCCTCCTCCTCCCTCGTCCTCCCTCCTCCTCCCTCGTCCTCCCTCCTCCTCCCTCCTCTTCCTCCTCCCTCCCTCCTCCTCCTCCTCCTCCCCCCTCCTCCTCCTCCTCCTCCTCCTCCTCCTCCTCCCTCCTGCTCCCTCCTCCCTCCTCCTCCTCCTCCTCCTCCTCCTCCTCCTCCTCCTCATCCCGCAGCCGCCCCCCGGCTCCCGCTCCTGCCGCCACGCCCGCAGCGCCGCGGCGCGCCGCGCGCGGCCGGCGCCCGCGCCGAGGACCGCCCCCCCCTGGCCCGCGCGGACCGCGGCCCCGCGCGGCCCGCGGCTTCGCCATCGGCCCCCCTCGCGGCCGAGGAGCGCGAGACGGCGAGGCGACGGATATGGAGAAAGAGGAGGAGGAGGAGGAGGAGGAGGAGGAGGAGGAGGAGGAGGAGGAGGAGGAGGAGGAGGGGGAGGAGGAGGAGGAGGAGGAGGAGGAGGAGGAGAGGGAATGAGGAGGATGAGGTCATCGCGAGTTGGGGGCGGAATTCGTCCGCCCTACTGGCCGATGTCGCTATGCTGTGACTGGCCTGCTTGCTGACGGCTGCGATGATCCGCCAGCCTTTCTGGAGGGCACCCGTGCTGGGAGATAGCGGAGGTGGACGGGCGCGGGTGCTTGCCCGCAGAAAGAAGTAATCTCCACTGGGCTCGGCCGCCTGGTTGCACAAATATGCGTCCTTTCCCCTTCCAACCCCGCTCCCATGAATGCCGGAGGGGGGAGGGGGAGGGGGCCTCACCTCTGGATGGGGCCTCACCTCTGGTTGCTGATGCCACACCTCTGGATGGGTTCTCTGGGTTCTCGGCCGATCCCACCGGCCACGCGGATAGAACCCGGGCGGACAGCACTCCGCCGGCTTCCCCGCCCAAGATGGCCCCAAGAGGTCCTTCAAGGCGGCCTCAAAGACGCCTTTGAGATGACCAAGATGCCCCAAGATGCCACCAAGACGACCCACGATGACTCGCAGACGGCCCAAGATGCCCCCCCCAGACGGCCCAAGAGACCCCCAAAAACGACCCAAGAGGGCTCCAAGAGGATCTTCAGGAGGGCAACGTCACTGATGTGTCCTAGGTGCTTCCATGATTTTCACGCTCTCGTCTTCTCGTGCCTCCGACAACAGCAGACGAGCCCAGAGGCCTCCAAGAGGGCCCCCAAAACGGGCGAAAAAAAGCCCCAAGACGGGCCAAGAGGCCCCCCAAGATAAGATGATCCCACATACCTTCAAGATGGCCCTACAGTCAAAACCCCTAATAAGGACGCGCGGTAAGGACGCAAGACCCTTGAAAGCGTAAGTTGGCATTTTGTGGGCGGCGGACGACGAAAACCCAAGGACGCAAGAGCAAGGAATAGCAAGGACGCAAGGGTGCCCTGAGCAAAGTCGCGCGTCCTTATGAGGGTTTTTGATTGTAGAGCGCCCCGAACCGCCCGTCACGCAGGGGCCCCCGACGGCCCAGACGCCCCCACGAAGGCCTCCGACGACCAGGAGGCCTCGCAGACGCCCCAGGGCCAATGACCCCATGGGGGCCCCAGGAGACCTCCACGAGGCCGCTCGGGGGCCCCCGTGCTCTCGGGAAGCCGCCAGGGAGCCCCCTGGGAGGAGGAGGAGGAGGAGGAGGAGGAGGAGGAGGAGGAGGAGGAGGAGGAGGAGGAGGAGGAGGAGGAGGAGGAGGAGAAGGAGGAGGAGGAGGACGAGGAGGAGGAGGACGAGGCCCGCAGGAAAACCACCGATGGATCTCTTTTGTTTCCGATGTGTGCCTGCCGTGCTGGCCGTCTGGTCTCGAGGTCGTCGGAGGCGGCCAGGGAGGCCTCCGCGCGAGGCTCAGGGGACACCCCGAGCCCCATGCCGAGAGGGCCACTCGATCGCCTGCAAGCCCCAGAGCTCGCCATCGCTCGGGCGTCCATTCCCACAGCCATCTTCGATGTCGTGCGTGTTTTCTTTGTTGGCTCGGTGATCCAGGATGCTCCTCGAGGGTCCTCGCCGGGAACACATACAAACGTCCGAGCGATGCTAAGCAAGAAGCTCCCCAGAGCCCGCCCACAAAGGGTTCCAGATGCCCTAAGAAGGCCTCCAGGAAGCCTCCAAGAGGCCCTCCGAATGCCATAGTCGGGTCCAGAGGGGTGTCTTCCAAGAGGCCCCGAGGGGCCCCCGAGAAGCCTCCAAACAATGACACAGGCATGGTGGCAGGATGGGCCGCAGGCCACGACACCTGCCACCACACGTGGCCTGCGGACGGGGTGTCGGCGTGTCCTGGTCCGTTCCTCCTTCTTTTACTCCCTTCCAGCGACTTCCCGACGCCCTCCGGCACAAGCCGCTGGCCACCCAGGCCAGCCCTCAAAATACCACAAAGCCCTCCTACAGTCAAAAGTATGATTAAGAAAACTATCAGTTAAGAAAGCTAGGCCAGCTTTTCAGAAGCTTCATAAGGAAACGCTGGGCCAGCTTTTGGAACCAGGAACGTACACTATTCATTTCTAGGATCCAAGGCTACCAATCCCCTTCAGAAACCGAGCCAGCTTTCCGGCAAGTTGGTTAAGAAACGCTGGGCCAGCTTTTCGGGGGGAGGTTTCTTAATCATCAGCGGGACCGTATGGCATCCACGGCGGCTAAGACGGCCCTTCGCGGCCGCCAAGATGATCCAAGGTACTCTCCAGGACAGCCCAGATGGCACAGCGTTCGGCCAGATTGGCGCTTCCAGCATGGCAGGAGGCGGCGGTGACTCGCTGGAGGCGTCTCCGAAACCAATCAACTGAACGGGTCGCATTGATGGGCGCCCCCTCTGGGTCATGAATGGGGCCCTGGTGCGATCTGTGCGCACGCGTGCTGCCCCTCTGGTCGATCCTTCATCAACGCCCTGCTGCTGTAGTGCATGCACTAGTCCGCGATACTTGATTGGTACACGCCGGTCGGACGAAGTAGGTAGAAACATGAAGTAGGAAGGCGGATATAGTAGATTGGGTCCAGGTCCTCCCAGATATTAAGAAAACCCAGCAAAAGCATGCCGATTCTTGAAGTAGGAAGGCGCTTGAAGTAGATTAGGATCTGGGAATCCAAAACTACCTACTTTCAACGACCGGCGTGTAATTTCAAGGCCCTTCAGCAGCATGGGAGTCGGGCCTCTAGCTACGAAACAGAAGGCTGTTGAGATCGCCGACCCAACACTGCGCTCCTTCTGCACTTGAGTGAAAAAGATATCCTCCTCCCTCCTCCCTCCTCCCTCCTCCCTCCTCCTCCTCCTCCTCCTCCTCCTCCTCCTGATTTCTCTCTCCTCCTCCTCCCTCAGCCATGCAACACTCCAATCCCCCGCCTACCCTGCTCCGCACAGCCTCCCCCCCCCCCGTAACTCTCGCGCGGCCGCATGTACCGCGCCCCCCCTTGGGCGACCTTTTCCTTTTAAAGGCCCTGCGCACGTGTCGCGGGGCACCCTCGGCTGGCACCCTCCGGGCACCTGGAAAACTCTCGCCTCGCGTGCCGCGCGTCGTGTGGCCCCTCCTCCTTCCACTCCTCGTCCTTCTCTCCTCCTCCTCCTCCTCCTCCTCCTCCTCCTCCTCCTCCTCCTCTTTCTCCTCGACGTATCCTGTTCCTTCCATCTCCTCCTCTCCTTGTCCTCCTCGGCCTTCTCCTCCTCCTCCTCCTTCTCCTCCTCCTCCTCCTCCTTCTCCTCCTCCTCCTCCACGTTCTCCATTTGACGAGAATGCTTCGCATTCGCGCTCCCTTCTTTTCCGCCCTCGCGGGGCGATTGTGCCCATATGACCCATTCTGGAAACCCAAGGCCGAAACATGTTGACGACTCACATTCTCGCCTACGCGCCAGGAGTGACTCTGGGAAGGACTGGCCTTTGGTGCGCGACTTTCCGGGACTGCGGGGAGTCACGTCCAAGTTCTCAGGCTGGCTCCAGTCGGGGATGGACAGACCCCCCTTTAGTAAAACGTGGTTTAGTGAAAACGACCTGAGGCCCAAACCTGGCGGGCGCAAGCCTGGAAAATAACGGCCACGGCGCCCTCTCGAGAACCGAAAACGGACAATTCACTGATCGACGCGTCACTGTCGGGGGTTCTGTCCGCCCCCGATCCAGGGGGACCCCCGTGGGCCCGCACCAACGGTCGCTCCAGCGAGGGGTCCGTTTGCGCGCGGCCGAGTTCCTGCCCGCAGCCCTGCGCCGGCCTGCGCCGGCGGACCCGCCGCCGTGCCATCTCCGCGGGCCTGCGGCCTGCCGCCGGAGGTGAGGCCCCGTGCGGGAGCGCCCCCTCATGCCGGCCTGGGCCTCATGCCGGCATCATTTGTCGGAGAGCCGCGCCCACTTCTTCGGTCGGCGCTGGCCCCCGCCCCCCCCCCCAGGCGGCGCCTCTGGCGCCCCTCCTGGCACGCGTCGAGTGCCAAGGCCCGGGGGGGGGGTCCAGCGCTGCCCTAAGAGATTCGCGCGGACCTCCGACAGTGTACGCGCCGCCTTTTGAGATTTGATCCTTGGGCGGACGCTCACCACGGCGGAGTCCCCCGCCCTTTAGCGGGGAGGCCTCGCACTCTCATCATCCCGCCTTGGGGGTGCCATTTTGTGGCAGTGTTGAGATGTGACATCCCAGCAGCACAGTGAAGCCGCCGCGATGTGCCACAATTGCCCCCTATCGCGCGCACAGAAGGCATGATACACGTGTCCTCTGGCACTGGCGCACCGCTTCCCGACGCGGGGTCCTTTTTGTCTTCTTCCCCCCAAATCTCCAGAGGACATCGCACTGGAAGTGTTTCTACTTCTCGGCGCCTCGGGGGCCAGTTTCTGGGCTTGGGGGCAACAGAAGCCGATCTGGGATGGAAAAACAGCCCAGGAGAAGATGTTGATGGCTCTGGGGCCCGCGGCTGTATTCTCTCCACGCGCTGCCTGGCGTAGGTTCTGACAAGGGCTGTCCCCGAGCATCCTCTCTCGTTTTCAAAATCTTCTCCTCCATCTCGTGGAAGAACTCGTCGCGCGTCTTTCCTCTCCCGACGCACCCCATGATGTCCCTCCCTCATATCTCCTTGTTTTTCTAAGTATTGGGATCGTTGTTTTGATCAAGCGTCAAGAACTGCGCCTGCTGGGACGTGGTCCCTGTGCCCCCCGCTCTTTATAACCTGGAACCTTTTCGCCGCAGCGCTGGTGGTGACGCATCTCTTAACTGCCTGCAATGCTGCTCCTGGTATTGCGATTTGGTCAGTGCAGGTAGCTGTTCCCTTCGTACTGCAGCAGGTCGATCCACAGTCGTGGTGTGCCGTTGCAGTCGTCAGCTCGCTACGTGCGCAAAAACTTCGGAAAGCCTCGCCGCCGCCGTTTTCAATCTCTTTCGCCCATGGTCCGATCACGTGAGACCTACTTCTCTCAATCCCTCCTTCCCCCCTTCTGTGGAGCCCAAGCTGGCTGTTAATACCTCCTACAACTACAATCGCTGATTTGCACGCTGCGTTGCCGCAACAGCCCTCCGCCAATGCTAGTGTTTTTTTCGTGATGGTTGTCCAGAGTTGCTCCAGTAGGTCGGTGGTAGACAGGTGGCGGGCATCGCCAGATCAAATTCAGCACTCACCAATCATCTCTCTGCAACTCTTCCCTGCGTGATCCCTGGCGGCGTAAACATGTGCCTGAGGGCTTGTGTGTAGATATGTCATGCCGCTAGACGTGTTACACCACGTGCCGTTGGGACCCATCTACTTTTCTGACCTCCTAACTGTGCCCCCCCAATGGTGAATCAGGTACGCCGTCTGTGTCGGTTCTGGTCCTGCTCAAACGTGCGTACTTGTGAGTACTACCGCGTCCCATCCTCGCACTTACTGGCTGATCTCCTCTAGCCTCTCGTTCGAATATGCAATGCAATAATGTGCTGCCCAGCGTCATCTTTCGGTGTCCCTTGCTCCCGCCCTGGTCTGTGCGAGCAGTGAGGCAGGAGCGTGGTGAAGGTATGTCCAATACTCTTACTTCATGGTCGGTTCTCTGGTCTCGAGTGCCGACGGCAACTTGCAGTAAGAGGAGGAGGATACTTAGCAGGCCGCTAGGGAAACTTCTTGGGTTCTCCTGGGGTGCCTCCCGAGATGCCTCATGGAAGTATGTGTGGGGCCTCTCGGGGTGCCCTTCGAAGGCGTCTTGTGGGTCTCTGGGGGCCTCTTCGGGAACGATGAGCTTTATCGGACACGTAAGGGGGCTGCTTCCGAGCTCCGCGGAGACGTCATGGAGGTGATCTTCGGCCTGCTTGGGTGGCCAAGGAAGGCCAGAAAAGGGGCCCCTGGGACTGACAATTCGAAGCTTTGGCCGACGGACGGTGGCGCCCTGGCTGGCAATCACGTGTTTGCGTTTGTGCGCGTGCGTGTGTGTGTGCGTGTGCGTGTGCGTGTGTGTGTGTGTGTGTGTGTGTGTGTGTGTGTGTGTGTGTGTGTGTGTGTGTGTGTGCGTGTGTGTGTGTGTGTGTGTGTGTGTGTGTGTGTGTGTGTGCGTGTGTGTGTGTGTGTGTTTGCGTGTGTGTGTGTGTGTGTGTGCGCGTGTGCTGGGGGGGAGGGTCGGTGCGGCGTTTTCAGATTTGAAGAGTCCGAACATTAAATGCGTGAGTATATATATATATATATGTATGTATTTATGTGTGTATATATGCATGTATGTATGTATGTATGTGCGTATGTATGTGCGTGTGTGTATATATATATATATTATATGAGAGTAAAAGGGCCGAACGTTCATTCATTGTCCTTGGGTGCGTGGCTGAAATGAGAATCCGTGGTGAGGATTATGATTGGTGTGTTGTCGTTGTCGTTGTCGTTATTGTTTTTGTTATTGTTGTTGTTATTATTGTTGTTGTTGCTGTTGTTGTTGTTGTTGTTGTTGTTGTTGTTGTTTTTGTTGTTTTTGTTATTGTTGTTGCTGTTGTTGAGCTCTCACCTCTGCAGAATAATTATTCTTGATCCCCCCCGTCCGGTGCACATTGCTTTTTCGATTGAAGTGCCCTTCCTGGGGCTCGCATCCTGTTTTCAATCAGGGAAAATCTTGAAGGTCAAACTGTGTCGTTGGCCCCCGGTTTACAACAACAACGGCTCCCGCCTGATACTTCCTCACAATGTATTGAAGAATCGCGCTCTCGCTTGGGATTTCCTTGCGATTTACCACCGGATCGCGGCTCCCGCTTGATACTACCTTACAGTGGATTGAAGAATCGCGCTCTCGCTTGTTCCTCGCTACTTACCACCGGATCGCGGCTCCCGCCTGATACTTCCTCACAATTGATTCAGATGCCGCTCCTCGAAACTCAGGAATCGCGCTCCCGCTACATATTGCCTGGCGGTTCAAGCAGAATTTACGCTTCAACGACCCGCCCGCTCGACCCGCCCGTCTGGGCCTGCCCGCCCGACCAGCCCGTTAGAGACTACAGTCGCCGCTCGCTGCCCTTCGCCCGCCTTCGATGCCCCTCGCTGCCCGTGCTGGTTCCGCGGCCGCCTTCGCTCGTTGCCCTTCGTGGCCCCGTTGCTGCCCTCAGTGGCCCCGTCGCTGCCCATTGTGGCCCCGCATCCTATGCCTTTCGTGGCCCCCGCTCGCAGTCGCCCGTCGTGGCCCCATACGCATGCCCTTCGTAGCCCCGCTGTCGCCCTCCGTGGCCCTCTCGCTGCCCTTCGTGGCCCCTTTGCTGCCCTCAGTGGCCCCGCTGTCGCCCTTTCTGGCCCCATATACGAATGCCCTTCGTGGCCCCCGCTCGTTCGCGCCCGTCGTGGCCCCATATGCATGCCCTTCGTGGCCCCGCTGTCGCCCTTCGTGGCCCCCTCTCTGCCCTTTGTGGCCCCGTTTCTGCCCTCAGCGGCCCCGTCGCTGCCTTTTGTGGCCCCGGACTAATTGCCCTTCGTGGCTCGCATTCCGCATTTCCCCCTAAATTATTCCCAATCCCTCCTCTAGATTCCTCCGTGCGCCCCCCGCTCCTCCGCACTCCTCCCGGTTCCTCTTCTCCACTCCTTGCCGCTCCTCCTCCTGAGACCCTACTCTTTCATCCATCCCAATCCACTCCACATCCCCGCGCTCCTCCCGACACGGTTGCAGTTCTCACTTTCCCTCCGCCCCACTCTCCCAACATCCCGCTTCTTTTCAGGGTTCGACGGAATTTGTTCCTGACACCAGTTCGCAGCTGTACGTCCCCCCGTGGGGGTATCCACGGTGTGTTCTTTCAAGGGGGTGGTACGTGGCGCTGTTTAAGACGCGACCCATGGCGAAACTGATTGTTAATTTGTGTTGGAGTGGCTGGCGCAAGCCATGGCGTAAGCTGAATCGCCACTCGCAGCGCAAATCATCGTCCTCCCTCCTTCTTGGCCCTCCCCTCCCTTCCTCCGATCCCTTCGTCCTCATTCTCCCCCGTTATCTGTTACCTTTCGTTTTCTTGGGCTTCACCAACCACACGTGGCAGGGAATGGAAGAACCCCCCAACAGGGGGTACGATCGAAGACGAAGAGGGCGGGCATCCGGGGTTTGGGATATGCATATTTATTGACACGCGAGCAGATAAGAACGAAAAGTCTTAAACTGATTGTTGTTGTTGTTGTGGTTGTTGTGGTTGTGGTTGTTGTTGTTGTTGTTGTTGTTGTTGTTGTTGTTGTTGTTGTTGTTGTTTGCTGTCGTCGTCGTCCCCCCCGCGACCCACCCGCAACCCACCCCGCGACCCACCCCGCGACCCACCCCGTGACCCACCCCGCGACCCACCCGCGACCCAACTCGCGACCCACCCGCGACACACTTGCGACCCACCCGCGACCCACCCGCGACCCACCCTGCGACCCACCCCGTGACCCACCCGCGACCCACCCCGCGACCCACCCGCGACCCACCCGCGACCCAATTGCGATCTACCCGCGACCCACCCCGCGACCCACCAACGACCTACCGGCGACCGATCCACATTTGTTTGAAGAAAAAATCGGCGCCTGCGGCAGGATCGTTGTATAATGTGTGAAACTTTGGCGCCTGCGGCGACTGCCGACGTCCCCACCGCCCCCTCACTCTTATCCGCATCTGCGGAGTGCTACGTATATGTGTATATAGTTATGCGTATATGTACATATTCATGTGCACATCCGCATGTGTATGTGTTGTTGTTGCAAAGGGCAGGCCCATAAACTCAAATCCCCTTCCTATGGGCCGGTTTCTCGTCCTGGATCGTCTCCTGATGGCCGGGGTGAAGCGAAAGCGGCGCCTGCAGGCCGCCACATAATGACTCGAACAACAAATTCGCCAGCTGTCCTGGCAGGAACACCAAAATCACATGGCAGCAACGACAGAGCCGCAGCACACCCTGCGATGGAGCAGCGACCGACAAAATCAGGCGTGCCACCCCCCGCCTTTCCAAGCTCAGGGCGGAATCATATTCGATCCCAGCTCCCGATCGCCCTTGCCCATGTCCTTGAATTGGAGGGTGGGTTCCTGAACTGCTCCTCCTTTCTCTTCCTTTACCTCCCAGGACTCCTCCCATCCCTTCCCTCCTACTAGGACACATTCCTCCTTTTTCCTTCCTCCTCTTTCCCTGTTCCTCTCAGGACTTTTCCTTCCTCTTCTTGGACTCCTCCTTCTTCCTACATCTCAGTTCGAGGGTGGGCTCCTGGACTCCCCCTTCCTCTTCACTAGAAGTCAGGAGAAACGCTAGTCAAGATCGCCCGCTCATCCTGCGCTGCTGCCGCTGCTCCTGATCCTTCTCCTCCTCCCCCTCCCCACTCCTCCTGCTCTCTTCCTTTGCCTGCTTCCCTCCCTCCCAGGCCACCTAAGTTCGCAGATTGGCCAGCGCGAGAGGCTCTAAGGAGATAGCGCCGTCGCGCCAGCGCCACCGGCTCCCGGCAGTCTGTGCTGTGCGTCGACGCGGGGGGAAAAAGGACGCGAGACTCGAGCAGACGACGGTGAACGCGCAGGCGGGAGGCCAGGGCCAGCGGACGAAGCGGGGGGGAGGCGGGAGGGGAGGGCCCTGGCAGTCCGAGGAGGTCTCCGCGATCTATGGAAGTCCCCAGAAGACCCGACACGGCGAAACACGTCCAAACATATCGAGGCTCCTCCTCCTCCTCCTCCTCCTCCTCCTCCGCCCCCTCCTCCGCCCCCTCCTCCGCCTCCGCCTCCGCCTCCTCCTCCTCCGCCTCCTCCTCCTCCTCCTCGCCACGGGTGCCACCGAGGCCGCCCGAACGCTGACCTGACCGATCGGACGTGGAGCTGCCGCCTCGGGGTCACAGCGAACCTGGGGAAACCAAAATTTCGGCTCCACGTCAGAGCTACCCTGGGCAAGAATGGCCCTCGGTGCGCGACTTTCGGGGGCGGTGGGGAGGCCGAGCTGGAGCGCGCATACACCAATACCGCTACGGACTCCCCAGACCTCACCCGGGGTGCGTTCTGGCCTGAAGTTCGAAGCAGAGCCGGCCGTGGCGATCGGGCCTCACAGGAGGCCCAGCACGGCGAATAGAAGTGGAAGGGTCGAGGTATCGGAACCTTGCCTCCTCTGGAAATCATGTCAGCACTCGGGCCTCCCTGGTAGCGCATGAAGGACTCGGCCGATCCCAACGCCGACCGTACCCTCGTTCTCATCCCGACTGGCTTCGAGCCGGATCCGTGGGGAGAGGTGCAGCAGTACTTGCAAACGCTGGTGCCTGGATGCAGGAGTTTGCGCGCTGGGTCAGTCGTTGCGCTGTGGATGCGCTCCTGCATCTTTCCTCACGTGCAACCGGTGTCGTCGCCCGTGCAGTGGTTCGCGCCCCCCTCCCCCCCCGCAATTGGTGCGCACCAGTGCGCACAATACTGTGCACACTCGCAGTCATCGTGCTATACCGTGGCCGCGGCGAGCCCCGGCCACGAAAGGCCCCCCCGACCTCGAGCTCAGGCACGGGCCGAAAGCCAGGGCCCCTCCTGAACCCAAAGCGATCCTCACTTCAGCACCTCGACAGAATGAGCAATCGCACCTGTCGCCTTGTGTTGTTCCCAGAGTACTTAAGGACCACATCTCAGAGATAAGTTTGAGCCCCCAGCAAAGCCTCGAACCAGTGCCTGCCCGACACACCAGCGGGGTGTCGAACGTGTACCACCTCCCAGGGCCCGACACGTGGAACACCCTGCAATTGCGGTACTTTCTTGGTGCTCGGAGGTCTTGGTGCTCATCCACGTTGCAGTAGGTTGAAACATCGGAACTCTCGCCGCCAGCCCATCCGCACCAGACCCAACTCGCCATCGCTCGGACGTTCCTTCCCCGTGCATTTGTCGACATCGTGCGTGCATTTTCCCCTCGGGAACTAATATGCCCCTTGCGCCAGACCCAACTCGCCATCGCTCGGACGTCCCTTCCCCGTGCATTTGTCGATCTCGTGCGTGCATTTTCCCCTGGGGAACTGGTCTGCTGTGGCCATCGCCTTGAACAAATGCACATGCCCGAGCGATGCCAAGTGATGGGTGATTGCACCTCTCTCGCCGCCAGCCCACCTGCGCCGGACCCAGCTCGCTCGGCCGCCCATTCCCCGTACATGTTTTCAATTTCGCGCGTGTGTACTTGTCCGCAAGATGATCGAATGTGCTCCTCGATGGCCCTCGCCGAGAAAAATACAAGCACGTCCGGGCGATGCCAAGCAGTGAGCGGTTGCACCTCTCGCCGCCAGCCCACCTGCTCTCGGGGGCCTCTTGGGGCTCCTGGGGGCTTTTCGGGGCGGAGGGCTCGGATCGTCGGCTCGTGCTCTCCTTCTGGGGCCGTCCCCTGGAGCCCTCGCTCGGCGTCCTGGGCGCCTCTTGGGCCGTTTCGGGGCCCTTCCGGGCAGCGCCAGGCCCCACCTCCCCAGCACAGGCGGGCGCTGCCCAGGGCAGCGCGGCGCAGGAGCGCAGCCCGCCCGCGGGGGGCGTCTTCAGCCGCCCGGGGGCGCCACCCCGCGCCCGCCTGGCCTCAGGCTGCCGAGGGGCCGCAGCCCGTGCTTCTGCGGG
Source organism: Prorocentrum cordatum (assembly GCA_963575745.1). Lineage (NCBI taxonomy): Eukaryota > Dinophyceae > Prorocentrales > Prorocentraceae > Prorocentrum > Prorocentrum cordatum. The sequence continues at coordinate 836,032 of CAUYUJ010014582.1, read as the reverse complement.
GCGCTGCGGTCTCCCTGGGCGGGGGGTCCGTCGGCGCCGCCGCCGCCGCCGCCGCCGTCGTCGTAATCGTCGTCGTCGTCGTCGTCGTCGTCGTCGTCGTCGTCGTCGTCGTCGTCGCCGTCGCCGTCGCCGTCGCCGTCGCCGTCGCCGTCGCCGTCGCCGTCGCCGTCGTCCTTGTCGCCGTCGCCGTCGTTGTCGTCCTCCTCGTCGTCGTTGCCGCCGCCGCTGCCGCCGCCGCCGCCGCCGTCGTCGTCGTCGTCGTCGTCGTCATCGTCGTCGTCGTCGTCGTCGTCGTCGTCGTCGTCGTGGTCGTCGTCGTCGTCGTCGTCATCGTGCACCGAGGCGTCTCAGGCAGCTGGCGACATGGCAACGACACATGAACGGAGGGAAGGTCTCGCCCTCGAGCTGCCTGGCAGACAGGCCAGGCACCTCGCAACATTTACTGTGCATCGCCCCTGGCTCTGAGTCTGGGGGGAAGTGCTGGTGAGTGGGGGGTTCGAGGCGGCCTGGGGGCCTGAGCTGGTAGGGGCCCCAGAAAATCGGCCAGGACGGGGGGCTGAAGCCAAATCCGCTCAATGACTACCTGCCAGACCACCCCAACCCAACCCGAAGACCCGAATTTGACCCGAATTTCGGGTGGGGGGGTACGGGTTCCATGTGTTTTTCCCATGTTCCCCGACTCCCCCCCCACTGGAAATGGAGGGCAAATTGAGGTCTTCGGGTTGGGTTGGGGTGGTTTGGTGGGCGGTGACTCAAGATCGGTCCACGAGCCCCTCCCAGGGTCCATCTGGTGCAATGTTTCACCCTGGATGCGTTTTGGAAAGTCGGGCGAGAACACCATTCCTGGGATTTCAATGTCGCATATCAGCGTAACTGTTGTGCCCTGACGATCCCGAATCGTTCTGAAACGCCATTTCTGGTAATTACGATAACCAAGGGAAGCCATGCAATTCTTACACATGCCTTAAAAAGAATGCGCGCGGCGCTGAAGCGAGAACCGCATTTAGAAAAAGAAACGTCCTCAATCCGCGAAGCTCTTGCAATTTTTGAAATAGAACGCGCGCGGCGCTCCGGCGAGAACCATATTTTGAAAACCGCCCACCCTCAACCCGTAAACCTCCTACATCTTGAAAACGAATGTGCGCGGCGCTGAGGCGAGAGCACATTTTGAAACGGACCGCCCTCAGTCGGTGAAGCTCTTGCAACTGTTGAAATAGGATGCGCCCGGCGCTCAAACGAGAACCACATTTTGAAAACGGCACGCCCTCAATCCGTGTGCAATGTTGTAAGACGAATGTGCGCGGCGCTAAAGCGAGAACCATATTTTGGACGCGACCCGCCCTCCATCAGCGAAGCTGCTGCCAATGTTGGAACGTCCGCATCATAAGTGGCCAGGGGGTCTCAAGCGAAGCGCCTGGCCCGTCCTTCCGACGTGACTCGGGGTGCGACACGGAGGGATCAGTTCTCAGGAAGATGAATGGAGGCCGAGCGGGCCGAGGAAGAGGACGAGGAAGAGGAGGAGGAGGAGGAGGAGGCCGAGGAGCAGCTGGCAGCAGCGGCGGCAGGCTGGGGCTCAGGGTGAGGACGCGCGCTTGGACGTGGACGCTGTGCGCCCGCCCCACTGCCCGCTGTCCCTTTCCGGCGCCGCCGCGAAGATCGCCCAGGCCTCCTCCCAGCGGCCGCCCCCCCCCGCGCACGCCCACCGCGCGTCCGCGAGGCTCCAGCCGTCCGGGACGGCGGTCTCCGTCCAGCGGTCCGCCTTGTTGACGGGGAAACGTCGACCCCCATCCCAGTCTCCGGGGGGTTTTGAATGGACCAGACCTTTGGGGCCCAACCCGGGGACATACGAGGGGGGGCGTCCATCCTCGACAGGGGTGTGTCCGAATAGCTCCCTGGGGGTGCATCCCAGGGTTTCCCTCCTTTTCTTAGCCGCTTCATTTTTCGTCGAGAAGTCGGGGCGACTCTTGACATGAAGAAGAATTGGCATGCTGATATATGATAATGCGGCAAGTTCGTGCGGCGACGCCCTGGGCGTTGGTTTCTGACACCGCGTGGATCCTTGGAACCTGAACGAACGCAGCTTCCCGGTAGCGCAGATCGTTCGATGTCGGCCGGTGCCGGGCCACTGGCAACGTTCAAGCTTGAACGCCCGCGCTGGGGTCGCCGTCGCGTCAACGCGGCGCGAACCTACCGTTCACCCTCGGAGGTCAGCAAGGGCTGCCTGGATCTGCGCTGGGCCATCCTCGGCGTGCACGCAGGAGCGACTCTGGGCAAGCGTGGCCGCTGTTGCGCGGCTTCCGGACGCTGTGGGGGGGGGGGGCAGATCCAAGCGCGCGGGCCAGTGTTAGATCGGGCCTGTCCTCCTACAGGGGGATTGTTGACGAAAAATAGAAAGTGCTCAAAAAATATTCAACATATGCTTAAACATACAAAAAAAATAGACCCCAGGCTATTTTTGGACTATTTTTTTTGAATATTCCCCCTGTAGAGGGACAGGCCCGACTGAAGGCCAGTGCTGGGGGATCCCCAGTGGGCCAGTGCTGGCGGCGCCTCCGGCACCGCCCCGGGCTGGCCTGCTCGCGGGGCGCGCCGGGGAGGGGGGGGGAGCGCAGCGCCGGTCCGAGGAATCCGAGCGGACCTCCGAGCGTTCGCGCCCGTGCCGATGTTTCGTCTTCTTCTTATTATTATTATTCTCCTTACTGTTATGGTTTTCTTATTGTTATGGTTTCCTTCTTATTGTTATGTTTTTTTTTTTTCTTCTTCTTCTTCTTATTGTTTCCCTCCTCCTCTTCTTCTTATTGTTATGGCTTTCTGATTATTATTCTTCTGCTTCGTCACCTGCACGCCGAGGGTCTGCATCTCGTGGAGCAGCTGGAAGGCGCGGGCGGGCTGCCGCCCCGCGGCGCAGGCGTCGATGGCCACGTTGTAGGTGGCCGCGTCGACCCAGACGGTGCGGCTGACCATGGTGAACACCACGCGGAGCGCCGCCTGCCACCGCGACGCCTTTCGGCGGCGAGTGAGGGGGGGTAAGCGAGAAGGAGAAGGCCTTCTGAGAGGGTTCGGAAGGTCCCCCTGGCATTCTGAGAAGTTTTCTGAGCCTTCCCCGAAGACGCAGAAAACTTAGTGATCATAAGGCCTGCGGGCTTCTGAGAAGCCCCGCCGCCTTTTCTCATTCTCGCTTCCCCCCCTCGCCCGCCGCCGAGCCTTGGCGCACGCGCTCAGCGCTGCGCAGTACACGTGCGGCTCGGTCGCGGCACGCTCCAGGTGCGCGTCCTCGAGGAGCGCCAGGGCGACCTTCGAAGACGCAGCCGAAGGCGCAAACACAGCACTCCTCGGAGCTCTCCGCGCGGAGTCGTGCATCGGCACTGGCCCCCCTGGAGCCGACCCCCCGGCGCCAACTCCGCGCGCGCGCCGGGGAGGTGGGTGCGGCGCTGATCCAAGTAATCTGCGCGGAGCTCCGAGCAGTTATGTTTCTGCACTTTTTATGTTTCTCCTCCCTCCTCCCTCCTCCATCCTCCCTACTCCCTCCACCCTCCTCCCTCCTCCATCCTCATCCTTCCTCCTCCCTCCTCCCTCCTCCCTCCTCAGTCCTCCTCCTCCTCCAACTCCTCCTCCTCCCTCCTCCTCCTCCTCCCTCCCCTCCTCCTCCTCCTCCTCCTCCTCCTCTCCTCCTTCCTCCCTCCTCCTCCTCCTCCTCCTCCTCCTCCTCCTCCTCCTCCTCCTCTCCCCCTCCTCCTCCTCCCCCTCCTCTGCATCCACACCTGCCACTTCTTCGCCCGGGCGCATGCGCCGATCGCTGCGAGAAACGTCTGGGTATTCTTGTCGACGCCCGTCAGCCAGAGCTCCCTCATCAGACTCAGGGCAAGCTCCCACTGAGCATCGGATTCGCAGGCGCGCAGTACAGCATTCCAAGTGCGCTGGTTTGCGTCGAGTCTGGCTTCCGGCATTGCCCGCAGCAGCGATAAGGCACGCTTCCAGCCCATGTCGAGGTCGCCCTTGTCGCGCTGTCGCCAATCTGCTGCCCTGGCGCCAAGGTCCGAGTCACGGGCCAACGAGTCAATGATCCGCCACCTTGCCCCCTGGCACGTTGAAGAAGTAAGTAGAAACATGAAGAAGGAAGGCGTTGAAACTAGATTGGGTTCCGTCCGCCCCCTTTGGAGGACGGAAAAGGTGAAGCCACTCGATCATGCAAATAGGACGGCGCTTAAAGTCGATTGGAACCTGACAACCCCCAAAATACATACTTTCAACGACCGGCGGCTATGGCTCAGCCCCTCTCGTCGCATACAGGCGCGTGCACCGTCCACCCCCCCCTCCCTTCCTGTGGCTCCCCGGGCGGGCCCGGCGCCTGTTCGGGGGCCTCCGAGGCTCTCCAAGGCCGTCCGAGACGCCTAGGCAGGCCACTGAGGCCGCAAAGATGGCCCAACATCCCCTCAAGAGGCGCGCACCACCCCCTCAGGCCAGGATCATCCAACAAACGTTGGCATCCGTAGGTTTTTGATTGCTTGGCCGCTCTTGGGCCTGTCGGATCAGGATGGATCCAAGCAGGCAGGGGGCGGACAAAGAGATGCGACCAGAAAACAAGAGACGGCCCAAGAGGGGCCCTTGACCGACCAAAAGAGGACCCCAAGAGGCCCCAAAAACGACAGCCCTAAGGGGATTCCATGGACGGCCGGTAGGAGCACAATACGGCCAGAGAGGGCCCCGAAACAGCCCCAGAGGGACCCAACCTCGAGGATGAGGAGGAGCAGGAGGAGGAGGAGGGGGAGGAGGAGGAGGAGGAGTTGGATGATGATGATGATGATGATGATGATGATGATGATGATGATGATGGTGATGGTGATGATGATGATGAGGAGGAGGAGGAGGAGGAGGAGGAGGAGGCCAGGCAACTTTCTGGGAAGTGCTCGGGGGAGCGGGGCTCGCCGCAGGCAGCCGCACAATGTTGTAGCCTGCCTCGCTCGGCCCCAGCTCACCACGGCCTGGCCCGCCCATCAGGCCCAGGCAGCGCCGCCACTGCTGGCCGCGCGAGCAGCTGGCCTGCGGACGGAGGAGGGACACACACACAAACACACACACAAACACACGCACACACGCACACACACATACACACATACACGCATACACACATACACACATACACACATACACGCATACACACATACACACATACACACATATACACATGTCCCACCCGTTTCTTCACCAGAGATGGTTCGATCTATATGGAGAACGGCGGGCTGGCCGGCGGGCTCCACCATGAAGCACGTGCTTGAAGTGACCAGCAGATCATTAACGGAAACATTTACAAGGAGGAGGGGAGGGAGGAGAAGCGCTTGAGAAGAATGCCAGCGGACAGTGGCATTGACGGCAAACGGGATGGCAGGACACGGAAGTTTGAAAACGCCGCCATGTCCCACCCGTTTCTTCACCAGAGATGGTTCGATCTATATGGAGAACGGCGGGCTGGCCGGCGGGCTCCACCATGAAGCACGTGCTTGAAGTGACCGAAGACCCAAACCTGGCCTCTGGCCGGCACATGTCAATTACACACACGGGACAAATTCTCGAGGTGAATCCGATCCGCGGCACGCGACAGCCAACGGGCCATTGCGCGGGCAGCGGAGGGCGGGTACGGCTCGGCTATGGAAGTCCAGTGCCGCCCGCAAGGGGCTTTACCCTCGAGAGAGATATGGGGACGGCCAGAGAATGAGCACCTGACCCCGGCGCCATGGCAACGGCGGGCCAGCGCCTCACGGGCTGCGCCGCAGTGCCACGACGCCAGGCGGGTGCTCTTTCTCCAACGCGTCCCGTGAGCGCAAAAGTCAAATACGGTAGTATTACAAGACGGCAAGGTGAGCAGGTGAGAAAATAGGGGTTCTTGCCACATCAGACTGGACATAGGGTTCTCGAGTGCAACAGGCATTCCTCTCTTGAGGCAGGCGGTGACTATTAATAGGGAGTGCTTCAACAGAACATTTCCGAGCTGGGCACGGGCAAGACCCTGGGGATCGAGATCAGGGTGCCCGTAAATATTAAGGGGAGATCTGTATCTACCACGGCTGGCCACTGACCAGGTGCTGCAAGGTGGCGCGATCCATATGCCGTGCACAGCACCACATCCGATCCACCCTATGAGGATACGAACGAGACGGATGTCAGACAAATCAAGCCACGGATCAGATCTAATATCGATAGAGACTACACCATATTCAGTACTCGATCGAATTTTGCTAGCCACACTGCCGTCACCGGCGAGAAGATCAAGAAACACCTGAGCACGATTGCGGCCTCTGCGGGCTGCATCAAACAACTTCTGCATACGCTTGCGGAGGGATGAGAGGGGCAAGGAATCACTGGGCTGATATGTGTCACCTGCTGGCCTCTTGCTCACCACGGCTTGTCGGGGCGCCGCGGGCGGGGCGGCAGGCGGCCTCGGCCTTGGAGCGTCAAGGCCCACTGGTCTGCGACCGCGGCGCCGAAGGCCTTGACCGACTCTGGCGCCAGCTCCAGCTCCGCGGTGTACGGAGCGGCTCGGCTGTACCGCTGGGTGCTGGTCGCGCTGGTGTGCCGAAGACGGGCCTGCACAGCCTCGAGGCTCCGCGCCCCGCTGGCGATGTCCCAGCTCGCCGAGCCGTGTCGCACCCGGTATGGGTGCGGGTCCCTGAGGTTGATCATCTCCGCATACTTCTTGAAGAGCTGGCCGAAGCGCCTGGCGTCGAGGTCCCACAGGGGCGCCCGGGCTGGGCGTTCCCGTAGGCGCGTTAGGGCAGTGCCGAGCGCCTTGGAGCCTGCTGGCGTGAGCTGGACCCCCTCGTCGAACTGCTTCCCTTTGCTGCGAAGGCCGGTCTCCTCTGGGTACAGCAGCAGGCTCCACGCGTAGATCTCCATGCGGGGCTGCGGCGGCACGAGGGACGGGCTTCGCAACTGCATCAGGTCGCTGGGTAAGCGGAGGGCGGTGTCCCACGCCAAGCTGAGGGCCTCTGCGAACTCCGACTCGCCGTCCAGCATCGCCAACCCTATCAGGCAGAAGACCGCCTCGCGGACCAGCGGCTGGCGCGCGCGGGCCGGGGCGAGCAGGCGGAAGCCCTTCAGAGCGGCCCTGCTGGCCGCCAGCTCGGCCTCGCCCACCGCCGCGGGGCGGAAGTGCCGGACGGCCGCGATCGTCTTCGACGCGACGTCCGACGGCATCCCGTCGAAGTAGAGCACGTCCATGTACTCGCTGATGGCCTTGTCGATCTCGCTGGCGGTCTGAACGGGCACGGCATGCGTCTGGCACCAGTTGTCGAAGTTCCGGTACGAGGTCACGAAGTGCACGTTGGGCGAGGCCCTGATCTTGCGCGCCTGCAGGTACGTGAGCGCTGTCCCGGTCGGCTGCACCAAGGTAGTGGCGCGTGCCGTCCTGGTCCGCTCGGCTGCCAACCTCGCCCTCCTCGCTGTAGCTTTCTCCGCTGGGGCTGGAGTCGCTCGAGCTGGCCGTGGGCTCCGACTCCGAGTCGCTGTCCGAGGAGTCGCTCGGCTGCATGCCGATGCCCCCCCGGTGGAGCCCGAAGCCCCCGGCCAGTGCCGCGGGCGCCGCGGCGTCGCCGAGGCCGGCAAGGCCTGGGTCGCGCCGCCGCGGGCGCCCTTCTGCGGCGAGCGCCTCCGCAGCGGCTCGCCATAGCGAGCCATCGTCGGGCTCTGGTGCAGGGCGGCCTCCGAAAGAGCGGAGGTCGAGGCGGGCGTCCTGAGCCCTGGCTGCTGGGAGTCTCGACGGGGCGTCTGCTGGATTCAACTCTGAAGGGATCCACCGTACTGTGATATCGATATTGGCGAAGATGGCGATCGCAGCGAGCCGACGAAGCACGAGGTTGAGCGACGGCACCGAAGATCTCCCCTGCCCTGATGCGAGCACCAGCCCCATGCTGTCGCATAGCAGCAGCAGGCGACGCCCATGGTTGGCAGTGTTGCGAACGAAATGGCGGACCCCATGACCAGAGCCTCCCCCTCCAGGATAACGATGTCGGCGGCCCTGTTGAACCGTCCATAGAAACAACCCTTCCAGTCTTCTTGAGAACCCAATATACTCTTACCGATCTCGTAAAACTTCTGCTCCTCCTCCCAAGTGATGACGTATAGATGTTGTGGCGGCGTCGATGATGAAGGCTCGTTGACATATACTCCCATCCCAGATGGCGGTACGTTGTGATGCTGCACAGGAGGAGGATGATCCTGCGCAGCAGCGTCGTGAGGGTCATCCTTGAGGCCGAGCGCTGATGCCCGAGCCCCTAGAAAGTCGAGAGTCTTGAATCTCCACTTCTCGCTGAGCTGAAGAGCGGCGGCCACGGCGCAGCGAGGGACTTCGCGGCTGACCACGCCGAAGCCCCCGCGGTCGCCAGCGGCGGCCGACTCGAGCCCTGGCGGCGCCAAGTCTGGGTCCATGCTGCGGCCCTGCCGTGCGCCGCCAGAGGCATCGGTAGCCAACGCAGTGGCGGCGACCGGCCGACGCAAATCTACAAAGGCCATCGCCACCAGTGCCGCGCCCAGCCTGAGCTCGTGACGTACAGTAGCCCAAGGCCGCCGCGCCATGTCCCCGGCCTTCTCCGCGAAGGAGTAGCAGGCGGCGAAGACGGACAGCAGTGGCCTCCTCAGCATGGCTGCCCAGGTGTAGTGCCCCAGGAGCATGCGCATCTGCACGCCGGTAAGCTTGTCGGCCTCGGCGGCATGCTGGAAAGCCCGTCGGATCCTCCAGATCCGACTGCGCGAGAGGGAGATCCGCCCGGACCCCTTCTCGAAGATGAGCCCGGTGAACGGCTGCTCGTCCTGTGGCAGCTCCATGTCCTTGGTGACCAGGCCCACTGCGAGGAGGGATTCGGCAATCGTACGACAGTCCTGCACGGTCTGCGCGCTCTGCGTGCCAATCACTGCGACTCCGTCGACATACACCGCGGCAGCGGTCTGGCCGACCAGGGATGGAGTCGCCCGCTTGTCTTCAATAATACGGGACGGCGGGTAACCAGCACGCTGCACGCACTGTGTGACCATCTCTTGGCAAAAAAACAGTGACCAATTCCAACCCATAGGCAGAACGATGAGCAAGGGAGAACATGTCACGTCCCCGCCGATGGCGATGTCTGGCCGAAGTCGGCGAAGGACACCGCAGTCCAGCGGGGGTAAGACGAAAGCCTCTTCCATCCCGGGAGGTGCACGCATGCGGTAGAAGCAAGCCTCCACGTCAACTTGCGAGAGGCACAGCTCGTCATTCGGCTCCAAGAGCAACCCCTTCCAGCAGCCAGCCGTAGGCAGCGCCGTGTGCGCAGGAGGCTCGAAGAGCTGGTTGACCCGACGCGTGTCAAAGATAAGCCGCAACTTCCCATCCGACTTGGGAACGAAGAAAATACCGAGAGTAGATTCACGCAATGAGCCGAACTTCACCAGCCCGGCGTCGTACAAGTCAGCCACGAAGTGGGCGTAGCTGGACTTGCTCTGCATCAGCTTCGCGTCGCAATGCGGCTTCACGGCGGAGAAATCTGGGCTCTTCCGCAACAACCGTTGCTGCCACTCCTCCCAAAGGTCGAGCGCCTCGCCCTGCAAGATGCTGGCGCCATCGCACTTGGCGCCGGGCGAGGGCAGCGCGACGAGGTCGCGCTGGAAGGCGGCTGGCTTCACCGGCGTCGATGTGTAGCCGGGCTTGCTGGCGCACAGCTCCTTGAAGGCTGCCGCGCCGGTGATAGTAGGAGCCCCGATACTTTGAACAGCAGCTCGCACATGGTCAGAACCAAAACTTTGCCCTAGAGTGGGCGGGCATCCAGGATCAGCGCCCCCTCGTCCGTGGAGACAGTTCAGCGCCTGATGCGCCTCCATGCTCCGCCCGTCGACGTGCCGGTGGCGGAGTAGACGAGACCGCACGGTACGACAGCACGAGCTGGGATGCCCGCTGCTGCCGAGGGGCGCCTGCGGGAGCGGCACAGGAAGCAGCTCCCGAGGCGCAGGCATGGCGTTGTCACTTGGCTCCGCGGCCGCCGGTATCGCGGCCGCCTGCAGGGTCTCCTTTACCCCCTTGCTGCTGAAGCCGGCGAAGCTCCGCAGCTTGACTCTCGACCTTCTTGCGAAGGCTCTCCTTCGTGTCGCCATCGGCGCCAGTGCCCTTCGCGAGCTGGCGCTCCTCCCTCAACTTCCTCTTCTCCTTCATCACCTGGCTCTCCCGGTGCAGCTCCGTCGAGATGTGCTCCACCAGGAATGGGGCCATCATGATGAGGCCCCTCGTCTCCCCCGTGCCCATGTAGAGGTGCTCGTCCTCCGCCGTCTCATCGGCCCGGCGGGGCGCCAGGCGGTCGCGGTATCGCCACTCCGCCATCTGCGCCCGCCGGGCCAGAAGCTCGAAGCTCACGAGCGCCCCCACGTTCACCTGATCGTACACGAGACCGAACTCGAAGGCCCGCATGGCAACTTCATGATCAGCCACCCCCGGGTCCGACTGTGTGAGCCCCGTCTCGTGCAACCACTTGGTGTGACGGGCCCGGGGGTGGCTGTCCTGCTCCGCGATGAAGCGGACGCACCAGGCCGCCGTGCGCGGCCCCAAGAGCGGCCACCCCGGCCACGGGCTCTCCGTGACCTCCAGCACGGCGTCCCTGAACAGCGTCTTGCGGATCCCGCTGCTGTCCTTCGCCATCGCAAGCAGGCGGTCGTCTCGGATGACCTGCACGACGCCATCCTTCGGGTCGAGGGCCCTGAGGGTGTACACGCCGGTGCCGACCACAGCGATGGCCATGTCATCCGAGCGCGCGAACTCGTCCACCACGGAGTGGGGGAAGAGGCCGTCGATCTCGGACTTGTTGGGCCCAGCCGTGACGTACCAGCGCAGTGGCTTCACCTCCGGGAGCCGTTCACTCCCAGTCACTATATTCACCAAATCCGTAGGTGTCTGCGCTGCTGCCCCCGTCGGAGGAAGCGGACCCTTCTTGGACATCCTGCGCTCGGGCTGGAGCTGTGGGGCCACCGCTTCCATCGCGCCCACCAGCTCCAGCGCGGTGGGCACCCACTCGGAGCCGTACACCGGTCTCCCGCCCCGGCGGAGCCCAGACCTCAGCAGCACGCTCCCGTCGTTGTCCAGAAGCTCGTAGCCGCGCAGGTCCGGGGCGTCCACCAGCACTGGATAGACGTCGAGGTCCGGGCTCAACAGGTACCAGATCTTGCCGTCGGCCTCCTGCTGGGCGCTCGCCTCTATCTCCATGACGTCGCTGAGATCCTTCCGTGTGGCTGGACCAACGACGATGCGGGCCTGCCAAGTCCCGCCCCCTCCCCACTGTAGGTTGAGGCGGCGCCCGACTCGCAGGGCACTGCTGGACATAGCAGCACGTACACAGCACACCCACCAGGAAACCGAAGGTCGCGACCAACAGTAGTGCAGCAGGAGCCCACTGTGCGCCCAACTCCAGTACGGCGCAGTCCGTCACTTGCTGTGCGAGGCTGCTGATGCCCCCTGCAGCTCCGATGAATCCACTGAAGTTTGTCCCGACTATGGCTCCGAGCGAAGTGACTAGGCCTCTCAGTCGGGAGTACATGTGCCGGCCGTCGAAAAAAGAGCTTGAGAATAATGCCAGCGGACAGTGGCATTGACGGCAAACGGGATGGCAGGACACGGAAGTTTGAAAACGCCGCCATACACACATACACACATACACACATACACATACACACATACACACATACACAGATATACACATACACACATACACACATACACACATACACACATTCACATTCACATTCGCATTCACATTTACACACACACACACACGAATCGACACAAATCCCAGGATCCCCCATTTTCCCACATAGTTTCTGAGTTTTCGTCTTCTCCCCACTTCCCATCTGTTCCCACCTTTCCCCGGGAATCGACGATTATTGGAGTTTATGTGAAATTTTGCCCCTCTCGAGATAGAGGGGGCCTGGCTCAGGGGGAGAAGCGTCGACCTGGATACATCGACGATAGACCGGCGCTGCGCCCCGCGCGATACATCGACGATAGACCGGCGCTGCGCCCCGATGGCGACCCTGCATGGTCCTGGGCGGGGTGGGCTGTCGGGGCCCTGGTGGCGATCCCTGGGCGACTGCGGGCCGATGCGCTCCCCTCTGAACCTACTCCCCCCCCTTGGCGTTGCCCCTGATCGCCATCGCGGTGGCCAGCAGCTGCTGGTCCGGAGCCATTGACTCCAGTCGTGCCGAGCTCAGCGTCGCGAGCCCATGCCGCCATTGCCTCTCGGCAGCGCGCGCACAAGGGTGTGGAGGGAGGGGGGGGGCTTCTTAGGAGGTTGCATCAAAGAAAGCGCCGGGCCTACAGTGCGGGCGCGGCCGCAAGAAACCTTCGCAAGAAACCCAACCATGAAACCTGAACGCAGCAACTTCTGCAACGTCTGCGGGAAGTCACCGCGCAGCGCGCGGAGCGAAGAAAACCAGGGGACCCTGACGCAGAGCATGTGGTTTTTTGATGCGCGCCCCCACTGTATATCTAGAGATAAGGCCCGCGCATTCAAAGAGGCAGGGGTGCTTCTCGGAAGCCCCCCCCCCCTTCCCCCCCCCTCTGCGCGTGGCCGAGCCTCGGCGGCAGACAGGCCGAGGCGCTGGTGAGGAGGAAGCTGTCCAGCTGCAGGCCAGACGCCAGCACGCTGCGGAGGAGGAGCTGCGCCTCTGGAAGAAGAGAAAGGGCATGAACACAAACTTTTGGGCGCTCCGCGCGGATTTCTTGGATCTGGACCCCCCTCCCTGGCGCGCGGAGCGCGCCAGGGGCGGCGCCGGAGGCGCCGCCAGGGGGTGCCCAGGCGCCGATCCAAGAAACCCGCGCGGCGCGCCACAAGTTTATGTTGACGGCGTTTTTTCTTCTTCGAGCCTCCCTCCACAGCTTGGCGGTCCCCAGGCTCTTGAGCGCGATGGTGACGTCGGTCGGCCGGACCAGAACCTGGGCCAAAACCAAAGCGGTAGCCGTGGCCCGCCGTGGGGAGGCCACCGCCGTGCTTTTGGGTGACCCAAAAGGGGGTCCAGCTGAGAGGGGGTGGTGAAATGGATTTGGGGCAAGTGTATTGCAAACGTATTGCGCCGGAGACTTGTGTTGCATTGTCCTGCAAGTAATGCATTGCACGCGAGAGTACAGCAGTACACTTGCGCCCCGGAATATATCGCACGCCCCAAATGTTCTTCAACCCCGCAAATCTATTGCACCACCCCCTTGTCGCTGGACCCCCTTTTGGGACAGCCCGAGTGCTGCTGCCGAAGAGGCACCCCGCCTCTGGCCAGAGAGTACACGAAGGCCCAGCACGTCATCGGGCTCCCAACGGCGGCATGCTCCTCCGATTCACGCAGGGGTGACCCTGGGCAGGAGCGACCGCTAGTGCGCGGCATTCGGGGGGCGTGGGGGGGCCCACATCCGAGCGCGCAAGCCACTGATGCCGCATCGCACTCCGTGGTCGCGAGGCCCCAGCAGGCCCGCACCAAAGGTCGCTCGGGAGAAGGGTCGCTCTAACGTGCAGCTGCTCTTCTTCCAGCCAGCAGAAGATCCACCCACAGAATCAGCACCTCGACGAGCGCAGCCGTTCAGTGGACGCACCCAAGGAAGTCTGGAATAGGGCAGGGCTGCTCAGGGAACGCACAGGGCCGTGTGGCCAACGCCAGTCTTGGCGGGGTCGGCTTGGCCTCTCTCCTCCCCTGCTCTTCCCCCTCCCCGAGAGCACCCCGTTCCACTGCAGCCTGGTGACCAGGCGGCGGATGCCGGCCTCCTCCCGCGGGCAGGCGCGCCCCAGCTCGCGGAGCACCGCCAGGCCTCCGAAGCGGGCCCCCTCCAGCAGCTCGTCGAGGCCCCGGCCGCGCGGCGGGGCCGTCGGGGCCGCCAGGCCGCGGCCCGGCCCGCCGGGTGGGCGCGCGGCCGCCAGGCCACCGCCGCCGCCACGAGCACGCGGCGGCTCCCCCGGCATGGGAGAGGTCCGAAGGCGAGCCTGTCCCGCGAGCTGAGCCAGCCAGGCGACGTATGGTGAGGACGAGGACGAAGGTGCTGGTGGTGGTGGTGGTGGTGGCGGCGATGAGAAGGGAGGTGGGAGGAACGGGGGAGGGGCGATGAGGAGGGCGGAGCATGAGGAGGAAGAGGAGGAGGCGGCAGAAGAATGGAGGGGGTCCAGCGGGAGCAGGAGCGAGAGCAGGACGAGGAGCAGCAGGTGAGGAGGAGGAGCTGTGCGCTCCGTGTGAGCAGCACGGCACGAGGACCCAGCCTTCACGGGAAGGCCCTGGCTGTGGGAGTGGGCGTGCCGCCGCCGGGCCCACGTCCACCGAGGTCCAACGTGTGCAGGCCACGCAGGGTGACCCGACTGGGCAGACTGACCGCTGTGCGTCATGGGCGGGGCGCCTTCCGTCGCTGGCACTCCCTGGGCGGCAGACAGGGGGGCGGAGGGGCGAAGGGAGGGGTGCGGATAGGCCCGCGGGCCCAGCTGCCCCCCACGATGGGCGACAACATGGACCCTCTCCCCGCACTGCTTGCTCCTGCTCTTGCTCCTGCCCTTCCTCCCCCTCCTGCCTCCTCCTGCTCCTCCTCCTCCTCTTCCTCCAACTCCTCTTCCTCCTCCTCCTCCTCCTCCTGTGCTGCTGCTGCTGCTCCTCCTCCTCCTCCTGATACTCCTGCTTCTGGCCACCGTCGTCAAAGAGAGGTGACAAGGCGTGGCGTGCAGCCTCCAACAGCACGAGGATGGGGTCCCGATACGACGACGGCACCAGCTCCGAGAACAGTGATATCTTCATGAGCGCCATCAGCGGCACGCTCAGGAGCATGCCCGTGGGGCCCCAGAGGTAGCCGAAGATGCCAACGGACAGGAGTATCATCACCAAAGAGGTTGAGATTGGAGGTTGTGTATTTCCGTGCAGGCAGAGATGAGCATGGCGACAGCTGGGAAGAAATATATCGACCAGTTCGGGGTGATGTCGCACTGAGCATACGAGCCTGGCCAAATTGCCGCCAACGGCCCACACGACATAGAAAGCTGCGAGGCCGCATTCTGGCTCTGTCGATTCGACCCAATGGCCTTTAAAACGACCGTGCAAACTCAGTGGGCACAAATGATCACACACACACACGCGCACATGCATGTCTTTCGTTATCCTCGCTCCTTCGCCACCTCCTCCTCCTCCCCCTCCTCCGCTTCCTCCGCCTCCTCTTCCTCCTCCTCCTCATCCTCCTCCTCCTACTCCTCCTCCTCCTCTCCTCCTCAGCCTCCTCCTCCTCCTCCTCCTCCTCCTCCTCAACCATCTTCCTCCCCTCTCCCACTCCCACTCCTCCCTGTCCCTCTCCTCCTTGCATGCCCCCCCCGCCCCCCCTCCTCTTTCGCCTTTACCTTCGCCTCTGCCTTCCCGTCCTTCTCCCCACTCTCGCCCTCTTTCCCTACCTCCCTCGCTGCCCTCCGTTTTCGTTCCCCCCTCCCCTCCCCTCCCCGCCCCCCCTCATCCTCCTCTGTCCACGCAGGCGGCACGACAGTGGGAGGCATCTACCTGCAGACACGCGCGTAATCGCTGTGGTGGCAGGATGTGTCCTGAGACATGGTGCAGGGTCGAGTCTTCGTTTTTTCTTTCCTCCTCCTTCTCTCCCTCTGCTTTTCTCTCCCTCTGCCCCTCCCCCTCCCTCAACCTCTCCTCCTCCTCCTCCTCCTCCTCCTCCTCCTCCTCCTCCTTTGGACTTTGAGCTGCTGACTGATCTGTGCAACACGGCACTGGAACCCTCGCAGCCCCCCAACCCCGTGGCGCCAGCTGGAGGGCAGGAACAGACATCGAGAGGGAAGGCGAGAAGGAGGGAACGACCGATCCGCGGACACCGAGAGCAGCACCCGGCCCTCCTCCTTCACCCCTATCATCTTCCCCGCCCCTCCACCTGCCTCTGGCGGGACGAGGGGGGGGGGGGCCCTCTCGGGCCTCTCCGAGGCCCTCCCGGAGGGCCCCTTCCAGCGCGGGCGGGCACCGGCAGCGCCCGGCGAGTGCAGGCCGACCCGCTTCACGAGCCGGCCTCGCGGTGCCCCGGGCTCTGCTGCACCGGCGCCCCTCCGCGGGGAGGTCTGCCCGCAGCGGCCGCGGCTCCGCCTGCCCCGTCCCCCGCGGCGCCCACGCAGACCTTCCGGGTCGCCGAGCTGCCTCCCGGCCTCCCTGCGGCACCTCGCGCGCAGCATCGGCCAACATCTCCTCCTTTCGACGCCAGTCACGGGGCAGAGCGCATATCGCACCTCTGAGCTTCTCTGGGCGCCTTGAGAACGGGGCGAAGGCCCAGCAAGAGACGTCGCCCCAAACTGACAGCGGCCACTATTGGGCGGGCGCCTCCTGTCACTGGCGAGCAGCGTTCGCAACAAGGTCAGCAACGACTCCTGTGCAACGTGGACAAGAGCTGCTGGTCATTGTCCCCATTCTTTCTGTCTCCTGTTGGGCACTCCATTGTGCGGAAGGGAATACTCATACAACAAACGTCTAGCAGCTTCCTGGAAAACGCTCATCCCCTCGCTATTCCTCCTTTTCCATCTCGTCATGGGATGAGGGGGAGACGAGGGAGGAGGGGGAGGAGAAGAAGGCTGAAGGGAGCTCGCACTCAATCATCCCAGCCAGACAGAGACACGCCGCATGGAAAGGTGATTCGGATGCTGCTGAACTCTCCCCCTGATCCAACCTCACGGTCGCGCTCTGCTTAGTTGCAGGTGCGTCGCCGCGCCGTGGCAAAATCTACACGACGAATCAGTAATGGCCGCGCAATCGGATTCGAAGGCCGCGTTGATGAACAGATCTCCCGGGGCACGGCGTTTCATACACGAAGGCCAGGCTTGCTCGGAGCGGAGTCGACACAGCGGGAGGGCGTCTCAATGCTCGGCGCGACTGTCACCTGGGTCACCTACCTTCCCGAAATTGCGCCCTGCG
This sequence comes from Prorocentrum cordatum, assembly GCA_963575745.1. Classification (NCBI taxonomy): domain Eukaryota; class Dinophyceae; order Prorocentrales; family Prorocentraceae; genus Prorocentrum; species Prorocentrum cordatum. The sequence goes on along the minus strand of CAUYUJ010014582.1, from coordinate 819,127 downwards.
ATGCGCGACGCGCTGCTGCTCTTGGGCTCTCTTGCGCCGCCGCTCTGCGGAAGGGCACCTTTGCTGCGCAGGCCTCAACATTTCTCCATCTTGCAAGGGTGACGAGGACGAGGAGGAGGAGGAGGAGGAGGAGGAGGAGGAGGAGGAGCAGGAGGAAGAGCAGGAGGAGGAGGAGGAGGAGGAGGAGGAGGAGGAGGAGGAGTTGGAGGAGGAGGAGGAGGAGGAGGAGGAAGAGCAGGAGGAGGAGGAGGAGGAGGAGGAGGAGAAGCGGGGCCGTGAAGTGCCTTTCTCCTCTGTGATCTCTCGAAGTGGATGGATCCGTGAGGGTCCAAAGGCCCGAGGAAGGACGAGGGCGCACCGTCGTGTCTCTGCTGCTCGACGCCCCGATCCGGGGGGCAGAGGGGGGCCCTGAGGTCCGACGTGGAAAAACAGAAGCATGCAGCATCGCAAGAAAAGCCACGACTGGACCCCCGGACCCGATCGTTCGGCGTCATTGTTCGAGCCGGATCGATCCGTGTCCGTCCCGGGGCCCGAAGTGGAGCGAACACGCCCGGCTCGAACAACACCGAATCGCCAGGAGCTCAGGGGAGGCAGCGGGGTCACCGGGTGCATCCTCATCTTCTTGTCGCTCTCGATCAGCTTGACCTCGATGATGTTGCTGAAGGCGAACTTCAAGGCCAACTGCCCTCCCATGGCCGTGACCTTCCGAAGCCAGCGGGCGCACGCCGGGGGCAAGACGAAAGATGCGGAAAGAGGTGGAGAGGAGGAGGAGGAGGAGGAGGAGGAGGAGGAGGAGGAGGAGGAGGAGGAGGAGGAGGAGGACGATGAGAGGAGTCGGAGGACGAGGACTAGGAGCAAGAGGAGGAGGACGAGGACGAGGAAGAGGATGAGGAGGATTTTACCGCTTCGCGCTCTCACGCATGGGGGTGCGTCCAGGTGGCCGCCGAGTGCGGCCAAAAGCCGCCTCTACGCGCTGGCCGGGCGGCGCGCAAGACAGCTGAGGCACCCTGCCTGCAGGCGACTGCAGGCCATGTACAGTCGACCTTGTGACAGCGGTGCCAATGCCTACACTGACAAGCTACGCAGGCCACACGACAGGGCATGCCCCGGTGGCCAGGCCAGGAGACTGCGCCCAAAACGTGCTGGCGAATAGAGCCGCCCACGGGGCCACAGTAGGGGATCTCAGAATTTGATCTCCCCCGTGCCCCAGGGGCACAAGCACACGATGCGACCGCCTCGCCAGGCCCACAGGGCACAGCCCACAATGCACAGGCAGCGGTGGCAGGTGGCCGCTGCTTGCCACCCTCTCCACCCTAGTAAAGAGAAGAGGGCGCTGGCACGGCGAGAGCCGCACCAGCCGCCTGCCAGGAGGCAGGAGAAGGCGAGCCCGACTGCTCGCGAACGGCACACACCAGGGCCCGCCAAAGGGAAGGCAGCCTGGAGAGCCGACTAGCCCTGAGAAGGCCGCGAAACAACGGCGTAAATTCGCAACGCTGCCGCGCTGCTGCGACGGCACGCGGCGTGCAGCTATATGCAGATAGATGCCGCGCAAATGAATGCAAGTAGCTGGAGGAGGAGGAGGAGGAGGAGGAGGAGGAGGAGGAGGAGGAGGAGGAGGAGGATCGGGGAGGACGAGGATCGGGGAGGACGAGGATGGGGGAGGAGGAGGAGGAGGAGGAGGAGGAGGAGGAGGAGGAGGAGGAGGGAGGAGGATGAGGAGGAGGAGGATGAGGAGGAGGAGGAGGAGGACCTCCTTTCCTTCCTCCTCCTCCCTCTTCCTCCTCCTCCTCCTCTTCCCTGATCAGCTCTTCCTCGTCCTGGCCCCCTGTCCTTCTTCTATCTCTCCCCACCCTGCCGGCTCCCGAGCTCCAGCCTGCCCGCACGCGGAGAGGGAGGGGTGGGCGGCGGGAGCGGCCAGCACCAGGAAGGGCCGCTCGATGCGGCTGTCGAAGAGGATGACGGGGCACGGGAGCACCATGGCCACGAACGGCCCCACCTGGTGGTGACGATAGCGGTGATGGCGAGGAGGAGGAGGAGGAGGAGGAGGAGGAGGAGGAGGAGGAGGAGGACGAGGATCGGGGAGGACGTGGATGGGGGAGGAGGAGGAGGAGGAGGAGGAGGAGGAGGAGGAGGAGGAGGAGGAGGAGGAGGAGGAGGAAGGTGATGGTGGCGATGGTGGTGATGGTGTTGGTGGTCCGTTCGCCACTCGGATGTCAGGGCTTGGTTGCAAAGTCACGGAGAGCCCGCCTCTTCTTGGCGATGACGCGAGCCCTCGCGGCCAGGAGGCGCGGCAGCCTCTCGCCCTCCCCATCTGTCTAAGCGCACAGAGAATATGATGCCGTGCACGGTCAGGGCAGGACTGCAGCGCTTCCGAAGACAAGTGGCGACGCGTACACGGCAGCAACCTATCATCGGGCGACCAATCGCCACTTGTGGGACCCAAAACCCAGATAGCAGGGCGCCAGAGAGGCGTGCGAAGGCCTGTGGAAGGAGCTTGGAAGCTGTGGGAAACACTTTCCGAAGGACCTGGAAAAAGCTTCCGACAGACCTTCTGGAGAGTTTCTGGGCAGATGTATTGGGAAACGCTGAGAAAAGGTCTTCTGGGACATATTGCAATCCCAAGCAAGGCGCGCGGAGGTGTCCTGCTGGAAGCGGGAACGAGCTCCAGGGCTACCCTGCGGCTCCGGCTTCTTAATCTCAAATCCTCTTAGCTCTCCAAGGAGCTACCCGGGGATAATCGGCGGGGGAAGAGGGAACGAGAGAGGGCAGCATCGCAAGGATGGCGGGACAAGAGAAGTAGTGCAGGACGTGGTCGTTACCCATCGCTTGACAACCAAAACGACAGGCCTGGCGCCTCTGCTTACATCCCGCTTACATCTCTGCTTGCATCTCTGCTTACATCTCGCGGAGGTAGGCAAAACATGCAAACTGCGTAAGAAGAGACGCAATGTGCACATGAAGATAATGTCATAATGTTTGAGCTGTACACGAGGCCCGAATCGTCGGATCCTAAGCACGAGGGCGATAGAGACTGCAGGGGACCTCGCATAGGCAATGCACTCGATAGATTTGCAAATTTCTTCTGGAGGATGTGCCTGAGGGACCGCTTGGAGCCTTTCGAAGAGCGCGCGCCGCGAATTGGGGGCAACTTCCTGGGCCAAGGGAGCCGGATGGGCAACCAGGAGCCGATCAATCTCTTCGTCCCGGAGATAGCGCCAGCGATTCTTCGGGGGAAGGCTTCTGACCTCAAGCACACGCGATGCAGGGCAGCTTGGTCCTCAATCGCAACACTCCGAGGCTTGACAGGAAGGCCGATTGTGTCAGCGTTGCCCAGCACGGCGGATAGAATCGCCCACCTCGTCCCTGCGGTAAGGAACTGATGGGCATCGTGCTCGGCGCGGGTGACAGTGTAGAAGAGGGAAGGCAAAGGTGTGGCAGGCATCTATGTTTTGGGTGAGCCCCAACGCCAGCCCGCAGATGCAGTGGAGCCTCGTCCTGGGCTTCCCCGGGGGCCCATGCCCACTCTCTGGGGCCCCGCCAAGACCCACGAGCATGCCCAGACAACGCGCCGAGGTCCCGATGAGAAGCAGAGATGCACGTTGCCCAGCTCCCTGAAGGAGGGCGATGGCCGAGGCCTTTCCCAGGGCCCGGGGGGGCTCGAGGGAAACGACATACAGCACTTCTTGGGATGCAGGAGGGGGCCTGCGACCCGGGCGGCCCGCGTCAACACCTCCGCGGCGGCCATGGGGCCGAGCGCGGAAGCTCCCTGCGATCAGCTCCGATGTCGCCAATCAGCGCGAAGGGCCTGCTGTCAGGTCGGGCGTGTCCCCCTACAGGCGGGTTTTGGACGAAAAATGAAACATAGCCAACAAAAATACACCGAACATCGTCCCCAGACTATTTTTTGCCAATCTTTGAAGATTCCCCCTGGTAGAGGGAGAGGCCCTGCGCAAGCCTGCTGGGACATGCGGCCCCAGGGGCTCTCTCGAGCTGGCGGGCGGCGGGGTCGGGCCACACGGCGAACGTGACGCCGCTCCTCGGGCAAAGACCCGCGACGCCCCGCTTGAGGGGGTGCGGTGGCCGCCGCCGACCTGGCCCCCTCGAGAGCGACCTCCGCGACCACGCTCCCAGGCCAAGTGCTGCTCGCAGGGAGGGGCACTCCTCGCTCTGCCAGGCAGCCGATGACCACACAGCGAGTGTGACGCCGCCCCTCGGGCACACCCGCGCCGTCCCGCTTGAGGGGGTGCGGTGGCCGCCGCCGGCCTGGCCTCCTCGAGAGCGCCCTCCGCGACCACAGTCCCGTGCAGGGTACAGTCCCGTGCTGGGCCAGCTTCCCGGACATCTCTTAAGGCAGGCCTGGCCAAGTTATTGTGTCCACGCTGGAGGGGCGACTGCGCTCAAGAAGCCGAGCCAGCTTTCCGGCAAGTTGGCTCGGAGACGCTGGCCCAGCTTCTCGAGAGAAGGTTTGTCAATCAAATGCTCGACTGTGCTGTTCGCATGGAGGAGGCACCAGAGCACTTCTCTGCCAGGCAGCCGACGATCCCGCGCGGCGGGCAACCAGCAGCAGTGTCGAGAACGACAGGAACCTGCTCTCGGACCCCCCTGGAGCGAGGAGTGAGCGATCCACGCGGATGCCATTCCCAAGATGCGGTCGTTCATGCTCCGTTGTTTCCACGCAGCGTTTCGGGCTCCAGAGACGGATGACAGGGCCTGGACACAGCGGAGACAATCTCGTTGCCGCAATTGGACATGGTGACGGACCGAGTCGACTCGGCATCGCGAGATCGACCTGTCATCGGACTCCTTCCCGCGACTACCTCCACGAGCTCCTCCATCATCGTGGGAAGAAAGACCGCAACACAATTGTTAGTCCCCTCCATCATCTCGTTGCAGTCGGTGAAGTAGGAGCACACGTCGAAAAGGCAATCGCGGCACACCTCCCGCCCCGCCCTGCCAAGCAACATATCCTGCGCCGCCGGGGCCTGGGGCACACTCGCATATTGCCGGCATAACACCAAAGGCTCGCTCTAGATGAGGCGCCGCTCGATCCCTGAAGGACCTGTTGAACATCCAGGAAGAACCAATACTCGTTGGCCTCGGTCTCGGAACCTCCAGGACAACCAAACAATGGAACCTGGACTCGGTCTCCTCCGCCGCGGTGTCCATCTTGAACTCTCACGTCTGGGTCGCTCCCTGCGCCTCCATGACCGCTCTTGTCAGCTTTGTCATCGCCTCCTTGGCCTCGTTGGCTTGGACGGCCATACATGTCTGCTGGACCTTCAGCAGCTGATGGGTGCGCTCGAGCGTGGCCGCCATCCTGAAAGTAAGCGGTCAGCCTGAATGCCTGCGGCGGCTTGGGTAGTTGTCCTGCAGGGATCGTGCAGGGAATCCTGAAGGCGACGCCTTGGCCCAGCCCTTCGGCAATGTCCAAGCTCTAGCTGCCAGGGAACGCGGTTAGAACTTGCTCCCAAATAACCACGGATGGTGATGTTGATGATACTGATGCTGCTGATGATGATGCCAAGTATAATGATAATGGTGATGGTAATGTTGGTGCTGATGATGCGGATGATGATGATGGTGATGATGATGATGAACATGCTGCTGATGATGTTTATGAAGCTGATGCTGATGATGATGCTGCTGATGATGATGATGTTGATGATGATGCTGATGAGGATGATGATGACGGTGATGATGATCATGCTGATAAGGATGATGCTGATGATGATGATGATGACGATGACGATGACGATGACGATGATGATGATGATGATGATGATGATGATGATGATGATGATGATGATGGTGATGATGATGATGATGATGATGATGATGATGATGATGATGATGATGCCGGACGGGGCACGGGAGCTCCATGGCCACGAGGGGCCCCACCTGGGCGGGCGTGGGCCGCTGCCAATGGTGCTGCGTATGTTTCCTTCGAGCGCATGCCGCCACTGGTCCTCCCGGCGCGGGCTTCTCCTGACAGACTGGACGAAGCTGTGTTCAAACCGCCTATATACAGTCGGACCTAGGCCACAATCACATCCCTCAAAAGCATGAAGCCATCCGTCGGCCAATGCAGACCGAACGTCCAAAGGTGCCCACCCCGGGATGCAGAAGAACCTCCAAGAATCACGAAGAACATCTGGCACCCTCCCCGAACCGACCTTGATCTTATACCTCGGCCCGAGAGAAACAACTGCATAAACATCAACAGCTAGTGCTTATGGCTTCTTCTTCTTCTTCGACACAGGTTCGGCCCGACGGTCTGCCGGCGACTCCGCGAGCCCCGAAGCCCGCCACAGCAGGGCCGACGGGGTCCTCGCCGGACGCCCCTCGCGGGCGCGTGCTGCCCCTGCCGCGCGCGGTGCCCGCGCGCGCGGCCCCGCGCCCCGCGGGCCCCAGCGGGGCGCCGGGCGTCGCGGCTCCCGCAGGCGCCCCCCCCCCCCCCCTCTGCTCTGCGATGACCTTCCAGGAGGGCCAAGAAATCACACCTGGACCTAGACACCCAAGTTCCAGTCGGGGCTTTAAGCAGTCCAGGTAGGTCTGTAGGTCCAGAGTGCTATTTGTTAGCGCTCTGGGAGGTCAGGGTTGGCGGGGCCTGGCAGGCGAGCACCGCGGACCCAGCGAGCAGGTGCAGCGAAGGCAGGGAGATCCCACCTGCAGGACCCTGAGAGCCTGGCGCCTCCGTTTTTGTCGGGCCGGGCGTTTTTGTCGCCCTTTCCTCCAGGCCCTGGGGCCCTCGCAGATCGATCCGGCTCGAAAGATGACGCAGAAAGATGGGGTCTAGGGCTCCAGGCGTGATTTTTGTTACGATGTTCTCTTGCACAGGGTGTCTAAAGCTCCGACCCCTTTATTTCGGCACGGCAGCCCCTCCATCACCGACACATTCCACCAGCCAGCGCGCCTCTCCGCCCCGACCCCCGTATTTCGGCACGGCACACCCCCTCCGCATCCCCCCACCCACCAGCCAGCGCGCCCCTCCGCCCCGCCCCCTTTATTTCGGCACGCCCCCCCCCGCCCCCCGCGCGCCCCCTCCGCCCCGACTCCTTTATTTCGGCACGGCACACCCCTCCGCCACGACTCCTTTATTTCGGCACGGCACCCCCCCCCGCATCCTCCCCCACCCACCAGCCAGCGCGCGCTCCGCCTCGATCCCTTTATTTCGGCACGGCTCACCCCTCCGCCCCGACCTCTTTATTTCGGCACGGCGCACCCCTCCGCCCCGACCCCTCTATTTCGGCACGGCACACCCCCTCCGCATCTCCCCCACCCACCAGCCAGCGCACCCTCCGCCCCGACCCCTGTATTTCGGCACGGCACATCTCTCTGCCCTGACGCCTTTTTCGGGGCACGGCGCACCCCTCCGCCTCGACCTCTGTATTTCGGCACGGCACACCCCTCCGCCCCGACCCTTTATTTCGGCACGGCACACCCCCTCCGCATCCCCCCCACCCACCAGCCAGCGCGCCCTCCGCCCCGACCCCTTTATCTCGGCACGGCACACCCTCCGCCCCGACCCATTTTTTATTTCGGCACGGCACACCCCCGCCGCATCCCCCCCACCCACCAGCCAGCGCGCCCCTCCGCCCCGACCCCTGTATTTCGGCACGGCACACCCCCGCATCAGCGCGCCCCCTCCGCCCCGCGACCCCTTTATTTTGGCACGGCCCCCACTCCCTCCCCGCGCTCCCCGCGCGCCCCCTCTGTATCCCCCCCCCGCCCACCAGCCAGCGCGCCTCTCCGCCCCGACCCCTCTATAATACGCCTCCCCCTCCCCCCCCCCCCCCACCCACCACCCACCCACTCACTCAAGCCACGCGCCCCATCCGCCCCGACCCTTTTATTTCGGCACGGCGCACCCCTCCGACCCGACTCCTTTATTTTGGCGCGGCACCGCCCCCATCCGCCCCCTCCGCGCGCGCCCCCTCCGCAACCCCCCCACCCTTCAGCCAGACCCCTTTGTTTTGGCGCGGCACCGCCCCCTCCGCCCTGACCCATTCATCTCGGCACGGCACCGCCCCCCACCCCGAGCGCCCCCTCCGCATCCCTCCATCCACCAGCCAACGCGCCCCCTCCGCCCCGAACCCCCCATCCCGAGCGCCCCCTCCATCACCACATTCACCAGCCAACGCGCCCCCTCCGCCTCCTCCCCCTTCCTTTCTGTGCAAGAGCCATGGCGCGCGTGTCAGTTGTTGCGCTTTATTCGCTGTGTCGGCTCTCAGGGGACCCTGCAGGCGAGCCCAGAATCGAATCGATAAGTCGGATCGGCGATCTAGACGAATCGGATCGGCAGAAGTCGGCAGCCGAGTCGGCAGAAATCGAACCAGCGGAAATCGGCAGGCCAATAAGCCTCAATTGAGACATCGGAATCCAATTCGGAATCCGAAATCGAATCGAGTCGGAGGAGTCGAAATGGGTCCTGAGCCTGGGGCAGCCGAGCGGACCCTGCCAATAGCTTCAGCCAGATCCGAGGCCCCATGTGCAAGCACCAGGGTCACGAAGGGTGGCATCGTGCGCTCGAGCGGCGCAAGTGCGAGCCCCTGATTGCAGGCATGTGTCGCTCTCTCTCTCTCTCTCGCGCGCTCTCTCTCTCTCTCTCGCTCTCTCTCTCTCTCTCTTTCTCGCTCTGCGTCTGTCTGAATATAGGTTTCTGTCTCTGCCTCGCTCCCTTCCTCACTCCCCCACCTTTGCTCCCTCTCTCCGAAGGTGATATGATGATGGTATCGTGCTCTCGCCGTGAGCATGCAACGATTAGTTGACCATGAGGGATTGCTATCGGCCCTCTTCTGGCAACTCAACGGCTGCATTCGCTGTCCTCTTGAGCCGCCCTCGCTTCCGTGCTCTTTTTCCTTCTCCTCCTCCTCCTCCTCCTCCTCCTCCTCCTCCTCTTCCTCTCTGCTTCTCGTCTTCGTTTCCCCCTTCCCTCCATCCCCTCTTCCTGGTCCTCTTCCCGTTGCGCTCCTCTGATGAAGGAAATGCGTGGGGGCAACCCCCAAAGCCTCGGGCACATAGTTCAGCGCGAACGTGGTGGCTGCGAAGACAGATGCGAGATCGATCGAGAGGAACGCCTGTCCCCAGCAGAAGGCAGGAAAGAGAACAGGACTGAGAGGAGAAAGGATAAAGAGGTCGAGGATGGGGAACGACCATTCTAATCATGCATCTCCTCCTCCTCCTCCTCCTCCTCCTTCTTCAATGCCTGACAGTCAGGCATGCAAGTAATATCCTCGCTCACTGTGGTACCAAGTGAGCGAAGAGGGGAAGATGGCGCAAGAAGACAAAATTGGAACGGCCGGACCGGGACGAAAAAATGGGTACGATGCCCAACGGACATGTAGTCTAAAACCGAACGTGGTCGGCACCGAGAGCGAGCTTTTGTCTCAAGTGGAGGACGTCCGCGGCGACACAGACAACGAGCCTGGTACACAACGGACAAGAACTGCTGTCGGTCTTTGTCTTTCCATACCCATTTCGATTGTACCGATGTGTGCTGGACCTCAGCGTGTATACTGCCCCCCTTCTGCGTCGTGCATGCGAAGCCCTCCAGATCTTGAGGCAATCGTTCGTAATCTAATCGAATTGCCCCCGTGTTGCGGCCATTTGATCCTGTATCAGACTAGATATCAGGTGCAGCCGGCACCTGACATCGCATCGTCTCCCTCATTGCAAACTCGACGCGAACCTCAACATGAACGGCATATGGCGCTTGCATCTCATGTGGGCTGCGTGATGATACCAACCGTTGACTCCTACCCGATGCTTCAATATGCGGATCCGCTGTCGCCTTCGACAACACCCTGCTCCTCCCCCACCCCTAGAACTTTGCCACACTATTTTCCATCGCCGTCTCCTTCTTCCTTTAGTTATGTATCTCATTATCCTTCTCCTTCGGCGAATATGTTTCCATATCTGTCTCTTCCTTCTCCTCATCTTCCTTGTCATCCTGATTGTGCCTTTCTTTTTCTGCTTCTCATTTTGTTTCTCTTCATCCGCGTACCCATTGTCGCCGTCGTCGTCGTCCCCCTCCTCGAGACAAACACCCTACGTACTATTTCGCCTCCGTCTTGTATGTTTTCAAGCGCGCCTCCATTATCCTTATACTGATGGGTATCCTGTTTCTCTTCCTGCTTCACATTCTGCCCCTCCCGTCTCCAAGAGCGCTCCGACGCACAGGCCGTAGCCAAAGCATGCCAAGGTCTTGAACATGATATACCTCTTCTGGCCCCCAAGGCCAGGGCCAAGTGGCCAATCACCATGAGCTGAATCATTGCCAGAAGCAGGGACGGGTTGGGGTGGTAGGGGGTGTGGAGTCAAAGGGTGCTGCAGGATGTGTGGTGTCAGGGGTAAGAAGATGGGCAGATGCAGAGGAGTCGGCGGTGAGGGCAAAGTGTTCAGTCGGACCTGGGCCAGAAGAACATCCCTCAAGAGCACGAGACCCTCAAGCACACAGAACATCCTAGGATACCCTTCCCAGGCTGCACACGAACGTCCAACACATGCGAACAAACATTGGGGTACCCGGCCCGAGCCGACCTCGATCTTATACCTCGGTCCGACCGTAGGGGAGGACGAGGACGAACACGATGGAGAACAAACGGCCGAAGAGGATGGAGGAGGAGCCGCACCGCACCGCCGGAGCCCTTACTCGGAGTCCTCGTCTGCGGATCGTCGACGCTGCTGCAGCGTCGACGGCCGATGGCGCATGCATTCATCATGTCATACAGTCGGACCAAGGCCAGAATAGCATCATTCAATGAGGAGGGCACTTGCGGAGGGCACTTGCAGAGCACACACATAACTTTACACATTCGACCCCAGTCCACGACTTAGTGGGGCCTTGGACTGGCCACGTCATCTGGAGCCCAACTCGTGGATACACACTTGGGCTGGGGTCCACCCTCGATGTGGGTGCGTCCGAACAGCTCCATGCGTCTTGTGTTTTTCGGGCGGTAATTCGGGAATTGGGGACGAGGCGTACAGTCGGACCTGGGCTAGAAGAACATTCTTCAAGAACGCGAGGCCCTGCGCCGGCCAAAACACACAGAACACCCAACAAGCACGAAGAGCATTAGGGTACCCTGCCCGAACCGATCTCGATCTTATACCTCGGTCCGAGTGTACCTGCGTGTTATCTCGTTGCCTTGAGGCAGTCGGTTTGTCTATCCCTGCAGAGCGCGATAGTTAGGCTACCCCCGTAAGGAACGCTGCACAAGGCACGAGGCCCCTTCTGGGTCCCAAAAGCGCCTGGGTGAACTAGGAGCGCTGGATGAACGACCCCGGAAGGGCCTGATAAAAAATAAGCCCCCTCAAAGCTCGAGCTGATCCTTTATTGACCGTATCGCCTGTACCGTTTACCCCTTCGCCCGAAAGTCAGTGACACTGCCCATGCCGCATGTC
>CAUYUJ010014582.1:785224-802724 GCA_963575745.1 Prorocentrum cordatum | reverse complement strand
GAGAGGGAGAGAGAACGAGGGAGAGAGAGGGAGAGAGAGAGAGAGAAATATCGAGAGAGAGCGAGGGAGAACACAAACACACAACGGACAAAACATTAACTTACGCAACATTAACACGCAACGCCGCGCATGGCTTATGCCAAATTTGAACGAACGTATCGCTGAATCAGAATGATACTCGTGACAACCTTCTTGGCTCCAACAAAAGCTCCCTTGGAAAATCCCACAGGGAAGCATGCACACGTGCGCGCAGTGACCGCGCAACCTCGGAACGGAGCGGAACGGTCGCTGAGAACGAGCTGCGCGCGCGCGGCTACGTGCCCGTACGGGCTCAGCGGGAATAGATCAGACCATCTTGTCAGGAGGGCGCCCGCGGGATCGACGCCCGTTAGGTATCCAATCGTGGACTCGCCGGGCCCACCGGTCGTAGCTCATGCCATTGAGTCTCTCGCTCCAATTCTGCAGTCAGGATCGGCGCTCCTCTGTCCAGCAGGGTACGTGGTGTCTCTCCATCGAGTTGCGTGCCTCCGTTGCCACACGCTGTGCCCAATCTGCCCATGTTTCCACGTCCCCGTCTGCTTGTACACGCGCCCCCGTCCCAACATAGCCCGGACCATTCTGAGCTATGCCCCTTTCGGTCTTGAGTCTCGTTCCGCTGTCATTACCCAGCTGCCGCAGCCATACAGCGCTGTCTGGGTGACCACGGAATGGAACAAATCTTCATCCGAAGATCGATCGGCACTGCTTTGTCCGTCAGTTCTTGCCTAAAGGTGCCGAACTTATCCCACGCCATCTTCAGCCGGTGCGTCAGCTCAGCGTCGTGGACGGCCAGAAGCGAAAGCGCCCTGCCTAAATACATGTAGGTTTCCGCTGGTTCCATTACTTCGATCTTCATCCCCTCTACAACCGCCAATCTAACCTTGCTGCCATAACCAATGTTGTTGTGCTGTATATTCGTCTTGTCCGGGTGTAGCTCCAACCCGACTTTCGCACTCTCTCGTTTCACGTCCGCAATCATTCTTTTGAGCTGTGGTAGGGAGCGGCCGTCAAGCGAATGTCACCGCGTAACCTCATGGCCCTAAAATGGTATCACTCGGGCCCCAGGCCACCGACGATGACCTCCAAGCGAAACTGAGATGACCCAACGGCCCAACATGATCCCGACAAGGCATCTTGCGAGTCTCAGGCTGCCTATGCGATGGCCCGTCAGATGAGCAGCGGGCGATGCCGAGACGGCGCCAGAGCTGGACTATGTACCCAAGCACATCAAGGGCGACTCCAAACTGACCAAACGACGCCCGCACAATCCGAACATGACGCGGGTGCAATTTGCAAACGACCTGACGACAACTCCAAGATACACCCAATATCGTTCGCAAGTCGACGCAGTGGGCGGTCCCGCGACCTGCACATCGTGCGAAGTTAATCTCAAGATGGCCCAACATTGCTTCAAGAGGCCCTGACGAGGGGTCCGCGGCGACAAGGCGGCGCGCGCATTGCCTGGAGATGGTATCAAGTCGGCCCCACCACAGCAGGAGTCCGTGCAATCATGAACCCCAACTTGCGTCCAACCGATCCCAACGTGGCGGGATCCCTCCAGGGCCCGGGAATCTGGTTGACCATATTTGTAACTGGTGGGACTTTTATCTGGCTGAGTGAATTTGATAGTGCTAACAGGGACTAGGCTCGGCAGGATCCCGCCCGACTCAGGAAGGAAGGCTACCTTGCTAGGCTTCTACGGGGCAAGGGGCTCGGAAGGTTCACCGTTACTACCTTTTTTTGCCAACGCTTCACCCTCGAATAATCAACCTGGATGTCTTGCGGCGGGCCCAATCAAAAACAACCGATATCTCGGCGCAGCGTAATTCAAGCATGAATTAGCTGGGGCCTGAAGGGAGCGCTGAGGCAGGGGGGGCCGGAAGCGTTTGCCTACCGCCCGCAAGGTCCCGCCCTCGAGCACCCCATCCGTTACTACCGCTGGCTTCACCCGCCCTCGCGATGCTTCTGCCGTCGTCCGCGCGGCGAGCGCCGTCCGAAACTTCGAGAAACTTCCACTGGGCCGACTGTAGGCCGACGATAACGCGAGCTTGCGAGCCGGAGCCGAACATGATGGGCCTGTCTTCCACCATCACTACCATAAGTCGGAGGGGGAGGGGGTCCTCGTCCTCCTCCTCCTCCTCCTCCTCGTCCTCCTCCTCCTCCTCCTCTTCGTCCTCCTCCTCCTCGTCCTCCTCCTTCTTCCCCCCTCCAACTTATGGTGGCGGTGGTGGAAAACAGGCCCATCAGAACAGGCTCTGACCTGAATCTGCCACACAATCCCTCGCAGTGAGGGAAGCAAGGGCGACCATTGAACAAGCTCTTGAAAGATGGCTGGGCTGAAAGTACCAGCGCCAAATTCACAACGGACCTGCCCGGCAGCCTGGCAGTGGAGCGAAGGTTGTCGTCAAACTCCACAGAGGGCGCACGGTGCGGAACGCTCCGTACGCCAAAACGAAGAAGGGAGAGAGAGGGGTCCCAAGAGAAGATGAGGCAAGTGCGCAAGAAGGCATAGCTCAGCGGGCCTGGCGCGCATCCAACGTCTGCACGCTGGGTCCGTGCCCCACCTGCCTAGCAAAAATGATCAAGGGCGTCATGGACAAGTGATCCTTTAAGGACGTTTGCCTGCGAAAGCGGAACGGACGCTCGGAACACGCCGCGGGAACTGCAGGCACCGAAAAGGTGAACACTCCGTTCTCGGCTGTATCGAAGCGCAGGAGGAGTAGTCGGCTGACAATCCAGAGACCGAGGAATCGGACTTCCAGGGCCTCAAAGAAAACAGGACATATCGCGTATTAGTTCGAGGCTGCCCTGCGCTAGGCGCAAGCCTCCAGAGCAACATCGCGCCACTTGTTGCAAACGGCACGCGGCGCAACACCTGTTCCAATGCGTCTTCCAGTCAGCAACTACCACGCGTGGAGGCCCCAACAAACTCATCCTTTGAAACACAATCGGCGCTCGGCGCACGAGCCAACTGGTCGGGCAAAGAATCGCCCATCTGGCCAACTTGCTGCGCAAGCGGGGTCCTAAAGCCGGTGACACTCCAATCGTGGATTCGCCACGGATATCACCGCCGCCCTCATGAAATATGGAATCCTCCTGGGTCTGAAGCCTCCGGGGCTCATTGCCTGACGAATGCCCCCACCGTGCCTGTTGGCGGATGACCCCGCTCCTGCTGTCACCGGAAGGGGCCAGCCTGGAGCCCGCAACGGCCAGGAACTCTTGCACAGCGTGCCGCCGCGGCGGCCCCGGCGACACGCTGTGCCTTGCGAGCGGATAGCATGTCGCTCCGCTTCGTGGGCCGGGAGGCCGGGACGAGCTCGAGACCCTGACGTTGGGGGGCCGTGAAGTGGATAGCGTGTCGCGCCGCCATGTCCCACGCAGCGCGGCGAAGCGGGAGCACGGAGGCCTCCGAGGGCAGGAGGCGCGCCACGTCTACATTGCAGAGCGGGGGGGGGGGGGCTGGGAATGGGGCGCACAGAGACAGACTAGTACGTCAGGTCCTCCTTGGAAGCGCGCGTATGACCCGACCATATCGTATACCCATCTTGTAGTAGATCGTTTCCCGAGCGCTGTGGCCGGAAAGCGCCCGCCACGACGCATTTCCTAAACCATTTCTCGGTGCGCGCGTCGCCCCTGGGGGGGCGACGAACACATAGTATGAGTATGTTGGAGTAGCGCCAAGCGCAGGGGCATGCCATTACACATTGCCACGATTTGCGGCCGCCGCGATCGCCGCAACGACCTCCAACACCGACCCCGAGGTCTGGTTCGGGGTCGGCTTTCACGCAACGATCGCTCTCTCTGAGCGGGCCTCCCTCTCTGAGCATCGTTTGACCGTGTGGCCTGGGCCCCACTGGCCGATTTCCCTCCCTGGATGGGGATATAGGCTTCTCCCTTCTGGTTTCGAGGGGCCTATCCCCAACTGGGGCGGCGAGATGGTGGGGCTCAGATCCCACGGCCCGATTGGGATGCAGATCTGTTAAACGATACGGAAGACTGCAACATGTTCTTACCATGTTCAGGCGAAGACCGAACAATACTGCGAAACCAGAACACACTTTCAAAACCAAGGGTTTGCCGCGCCAAATCTTGTGCACGACGACCGTGTCGTCGTCCGCGTAGGCGTGCGTTTTGCTCTTCAGGGGATGCTGCTGCTGAGTGCGCGTAAACAGCAGGCCGGCGTACATCGCAGCCTTGGTAGTGGAATCCATTCGGGAATCCTCTTGCCATAGTGAACCCTGGAAACATTCAGCTCGGAATTGTCATATTGTCAGCGTTTTTCAAATTTCAAATGAACGACAGGACGGCGCTGCTTCCAAGGCAACTTGCAGAAACGGAAGAGGGACGTGCTTGTGAAGGATGATAAGGGAGGCGCCTCCCCGTTCCCTCCTCATCCGCTTTTCCCCTCGCGCCACTAAGGGATGAACATTCAAAGCGCAACGCGGCCCTGCCAATTTCTTCCCCTGACCATCCTGCGCTGTCTTGACCATGTCAGTGCTGATATCCTGGGTCTGCTTCAAGATGCTGTCAGGAACCTTTAGGAATAGCACCTGTGCGCGATCGCTTCGAGGGGGCTTGCGGGGCAGCAGGTATGTAAACCCGGACGATGAGATAGACGGTAGGGGTAATAACTCTGCGGTCGATGCGTTCGGGGCGTTCCAGACTTTTTCAGGGACCGCAACCCACGGGGCGCCCGTGCCACTGTCAAACCAATGCCACCAGATTCATACATCCGCATTCGCAAATATGATACTTGGACGTTGGCCCACATATTCATAGTCCGCCGTTTCCAGCTTCTCGGGACCCTCACCAGGCCCGAGACAGCCAGAAAACGACGCAGGACCAATTCGGTCCTAGGGAAAGGGCCTGTACTCCTGGCATCCCTCTCTTGAAAAAAGCCAGGCGTCGGATCTCTGGGTAGGCGTCGGGGACCCCGTGGGGGCCCCACCTGCAAATGGGTGTACGAGAAGCGCCCGAGGAGAACCGAAGCATGGGCTCTAAGGAGCCAAGAGCCCGAAAGGTTTCGTCAGGTAGCCTCCCATCCCACACTTCTCATTCAGCGTGCCTGTCAATCTTGGCGTCATTCGCAACCTCCTGCTGGTACTTCTCTTCCCTTCTCTGTGGGCAGGGCGATCGCTACACATCGACAAGTTCAGCATCGTTGTGCGTATACTCGACGTTGGTGCCACCGAGAACCAAATCGTTGCGCCTAACGGCATTTACGGCCCTGTCAACATTGTCACCGTCCTCTTCCGCAAACAAAGCTCGCCTCACACTGACGGCCTCCTCTCACTGCTGGGCAGCCAAGCGTGACACCCACCCCCGAAGGTCGGACGTCTGCAGCGCCAGCTGGGGTTCAGAATTCGAAGGATGTCTGCCGCCAAGTGAACCCCAGCAAGGTGTGTCTGACGGTTTCACCGTCGTAACGGGGGCCTGCGTTTTCAAGGTTTTGGGGAAATGCCGAAGGCGATCATGTCCCCCGTCGTCCTGCGCCTCCTCGTCGTCGTGATCCTCAATTCTCTCCTTCCTCTCATCGCAGAAGGATTCTCATTGACATCCACCACAGAGAGATTCCTATTGAAACCCTCCACAGAAGGATTCCGTTTGAAACTCTGCGCAGAAAGATTCTTATTGAAATCCTCCACAGAAGGATTCGTATTGTAATCGATCGCAGAAGAATTCTCATTGACATCACCACAGAGGGATTCCTATTACAACCCTACACAGAAGGATTCCTATTGAAACTCTCCACATAAGGATTCTTATTGACATCCACCACAGAGGGATTCCTATTGAAACCCTCCACAGAAGGATTCCCATTGGAACTCTCCACAGAAGGACTCTGATTGAAATCCTCCACAGAAGGATTCCTATTGAACCAAACAAATTAAAGGCAGATCGAAGAAAAACCAAACAAACACAAGGAAAAACCTAACAAAACAAAGAAACCAAAGACCGACGGCTGAAACCCCCCCCCAAAAAAAACACAAGGAAAAACAAACAAACCAAAACAACAAAGATTTTACTACTTACTCCACCTATCCTCCTCGTCCTGCCCCTCCCCCTCCCCCTCCTCCTCCTCCTCCTCCTCCTCCTCCTCCTCCTCCTCCTCCTCCTCCTCCTCCTCCCTCCTCCTCCTCCTCCTCCTCCTCCTCCTCCCCCCCCTCACCCCTCACCCTTCATTCCTCCTCCTCCGCCTCCTCCTCCTCCTCCCCCTCGCTCCTCCCCCCCTCTTTGCCCTGCTCCAGGGAGGGGGAGGAGATGGACGGGGGGGAGGAGGGAGCGGAATGGAGGAGTGGAATGGCGGAGGAGTGGGATGGAGGAGTGGAATGGGGGAGGAATCGAATGGGGAAGTGCCTCCTCCTCCCACCCCACCCGTCACCCCTCACCCGTCACTCCGGAGCAACCTTCTCCTCCTCCTCCACCCCCATGGAGCAGGGCAAGGAGGGGAGGAGGAGGGAGGGGGAGAAGGAGGAGGAGGGGGAGGACGAGGAGGACGAGGAGGAGAGGTGGAGTGAAATCTGTTTTTCCTTGTGTTTTTTTTTCTTCCTTGTGTTTATTTTTGTTGTTTCAACCGTCGGTGTTTGGTTTCTTTGTTTATTGTTTTTCCTTGTTGTTTGTTTTTCTGCGATCTGTCTTTGATTTCTTTGGTTCTTTTTGGTTCAATAGGAATCCTTCTGTGGAGGATTTCAATCAGAATCCTTCTGCGAAGAGTTTCAGTAGGAATCCTTCTGTGAAGGGTTTCAATGAGAATCCCTCTGTGGTGGATGTCAACAAGAATCCTTCTGTGGAGAGTTTCAATAGGAATCCTTCTGTGGAGGGTTTCAATAGGAATCCCTCTGTAGTGGATGTCAATGAGAATCCTTCTGCGATGAGAGGAAGAAGAGAATTGAGGATCACGACGACGAGGAGGCGCAGGACGACGGGGAATATGATCGCCCTCGTCAATTTCCTCCGCATTCCACTCCTCCATTCCGCTCCCTCCTCCCCCCCGTCCATCTCCTCCTGGAGCAGGGCAAGGAGGGGGGGAGGAGCGAGGGGGAGGAGGAGGAGGAGGAGGCGGAGGAGGAGGAATGAAGGGTGAGGGGTGAGGGGGGGGAGGAGGAGGGAGGAGGAGGAGGAGGAGGAGGGAGGAGGAGGAGAGGAGGAGGAGGAGGAAGGAGGAGGAGGAGGAGGAGGAGGAGGAGGAGGAGGAGAGGAGGAGGAGGAGGAGGGGGAGGGGCAGGACGAGGAGGAGAGGTGGAGTAAGTAGTGAAATCTGTTTTTTTTTGGTTTTGTTGTTTCTTCCTGGTGTTTTTGGGTTTCTCAGCCGTCGGTCTTTGGTTTCTTTGTTTTTTTTGGTTGTTCCTTCTGTTTTTTTGGTTTTTCTGCGATCGGCCTTTGATTTATTTGGTTCAATAGGAATCCTTCTGTGGAGGATTTCAATCAGAGTCCTTCTGTGGAGAGTTCCAATAGGAATCCTTCTGTGGAGGGTTTCAATAGGAATCCCTCTGTGGTGGATGTCAATAAGAATCCTTCTGTGGAGAGTTTCAATAGGAATCCTTCTGTGGAGGGTTTTAATAGGAATCCCTCTGTGGTGATGTCAATGAGAATTCTTCTGCGATCGATTACACTACGAATCCTTCTGTGGAGGATTTGAATACGAATCTTTATGCGAAGAGTTTCAAACGGAATCCTTCTGTGGAGGGTTTCAATAGGAATCCCTCTGTGGTGGATGTCAATGAGAATCCTTCCGCGATCGATTTCAATACGAATCCTTCTGTGGAGGATTTCAATAAGAATCCTTCTGTGGAAGATTTGGGCAGGAATCGTGGAGGCCGTTTGTATCCTTGGTCTCTCACACACACCCCGTCTGTCTCACTCATAATCTGCCTTTTAAAAAAACATTGAAAACGCAGGCCCCCGTTACGACGGTGGAACCCTGACGGACACCCTAATGCTGATTGGGCCCGCAGGGGTAGGGCCAGCAATCGGTGGCTGACAGAACTGCTAACCTTTGCGGCGCGCGCAAAAGGGGGGCGCCCTTCAAAGAAGGCAGGGGGGCTTCTTAGAAGGCATGGGCCTTCTTAGGAGCGCCAGGAGGCTTCTGGAAGGACCCCCTCGCGCCACCCCCTTGTTCGAGCCGCCGATCTCGTCATCGCATCCGGGGGCCTTCCCAGAGACCAGTTCTTCATGCTGAGCCGGTTTAGAATGTCCTGAGGCCCGTGGAGGGTCCCGAAATACCAGAGCTGGCGAGACACCGCGCGACCCATTTCCCTCAGGACACGCTTCTTTCATGCCGAGCAATTGTTTGCTGAATTCCTCTATTCATCACATCCTGGACTCCCCCGACAGCGCAACGGACCAGCTTAGGGGGTACATCGACCTGGGATCGACGATGCATCGAATTCGCGCGTTCCTGGGCGGGGTGGGGCTATCGGGCCCCTGGACGATGAATGGTGATTGGGGGTCGATGCGCCCCCCCCTGAACCCATCCCTCCCTCCCAACGTAGCCCCTGCGCTCTCCTCGTCACATCCTTGGGGAAACCAAAGGCGCCGATACCGCTGCTCCCAGGACCTCTCCCAGGGTGCGCTCTGACCAGAATTTCGAAGCGAATCCAGCGGTCTCCCAAGAGGCCCCCACAAAGGAACACGCGAGAAACATAGCGGTATGGGTACCCTTTCCTCCCCTGAATCCTGGACCCCCCTCTCCGCGGGCGCGAGGGGTCCCTGGAGCGCCTTCAGGTCCCGCGCGAGCCTCTCGGCACCCTTCTGGTACACCTCCCAGTGGTCCCGCATGTGCCGCGCGCTCTCGAGGATCATGAAGCCGAAGCAGGACAGCAGCCCGAGCATGCCCAGCGTGGCCGTGAGCACTGGTGGCGCATTTGCCGGGGATTGGCAGAACACTCGGCGGCGCGCACACAGAGGTAAGGGGGAGGGGGGAAGGCGTCTTCGAAGGAGGCTTCTCCTCAGAAGGCGCCGGCCCCGCATCTACAGACAAGGCCCGCGCCTTCTAAGAGGCAGGGATGCTTCTAAGAAGCCTCCCCCCTGCCCCTATCCCCCTCTGCGCGTGGCTGACACTGGTGGCGCATGTGCCGAAGATTGGCAAAACACCCTTTAGCAAAGGTGGTGACAGCTGCCTGGGGCACTCCGCCTGCGCACGGCGCCGCATTCCGAGTGGACCCCACCGCGGAAGCGGATCGACGTCCAACAACAGCCGCATGCATCCGGCGAAACGCACGCCGATAAGCAACACCGACTGGGGACTGCACAAGTGCACTAGAATGCCGATGTCGAATCGGCTTGTCTGGAGGGGCGGCGTTCTCCCAATGCTAAATTCCACCCGCCCTCTGGGCGCAGGTGGTCTAGGGAGGCTCCTCTTCCAAACCCCCTTCTTCCCCTTCGGGGAGGGGTTGATCCCTCCCCTTACCCTGGACATGGACGGGGGGGGGGTCGCGAGCGGTCAGAGCATCTTAGATGACCCAGGGCGGCTCCAAGAGGGCTTCGGAGAGCCCAAGATGACCTTCCAAATGGCACAAGATAGCCCAATATGCCTCAAGATGGCTCCCACGATGTTCAAAGAGGCCCCGAGACCGTTCCAAGATGGTTCCAAGTGGCCACGGAGCGTCTCACGCAGGCCGCCAAGAGGCCAACACTCTTTAAACCTGAGGGAAAAATCAATGACTGTTGCCTTCTTGCCTCTTTGCTTTCGATGCCCTTCCGAGGCCTCATGACAGCTCCAAGAGAGCTCCAGAGAGCCCCAAGAGAGGCCTGAGAGAGCCCCGAGACGGCCAAAGAACGTCCAAGACGGCCCCAAGAACGCTCCAAAAAGGGTCCCAGAGACGATTTTAGGCACTGTAGAAGGGCAGGGCTAAGTGGAGCTCCTCCCTTCTTTAACCGATGTCCTCCAAGATTTCTCCAAGAGCGTCCCCAAGCATCCCAAGAGCGCCCCAAGAGAGGGCCCAAAGAGGCCCCCAAGAGGCTCCCGAGAAGAGGCTCTCCGAGGTACGCAAGAGGCCCCCGGGACCGCCAAGAGGCCCCCAAGACGCCCCCAAGACGCCCCCAAGAACCCCCCAAGCTCGCCATTGTCCTCCTCCTCCTCCTCCTCCTCCTTATCCCCCTCGTCATTTTTCCCCGCCTTTCCTCATTCGGCAGGTCCGCGAGGCGCATACGGTGCGCTCCTGGGTCTGCGCAGGCTGATCCAAGACTTTAGTTCGACGGCTTCCCCAGCTCTTGATCCACTGCATGCTTCTCCGTTTCCCTGATCAACGCAATTCGCCTGGGTAGCGCTCGTGGATGGGCTGGTGGGGGTACTTTTGGGTACGCAGGCGCACGAAACGAGTCGGACGCCGGTCAAGCAGGGGCAGGCTATGCCACCTGCGACGGACAAAAAGCAGGGCATCGCTGGTGAGGATACTTTTTTTTTATCCGCGAGCGACACGGCACAACCACGCGCCGTCCAGAGCGAAGCAGCAGCGCTACGATCTAAATTAGGCACCAAGCGCGCAGGAGCGAGCTACGCTGCGACTCGGTAGGCGGAGAAGACGCTGAAGATCAGGCCCACGTGGCACGCCATGCCGTCAAAGAACACCAGGACATGCACCCGGTCCGCGTGCAGCGCCAAACTGGCGAAGTAATTCGAGCCCCGGTACACTGGTGGGGATACGCGAAGCGTCTACGAATTTTGAAAACAACGTCAATGATGCATTCCTCAATCACTGGCAGTGACTTGTTTCCGATTTAGGAGTTTTTTCCTTCGTTTCGGCCTCTTTGGAACAGCTGGGGTGGAAAGCTGCTCCCAGGAAAGGGGTCCAGAGCTCTGTAGCAGCGGATCGGATGCATTTTCTGGCCCTCCATCAAACGCCACTTGTGGTGAGCGCCTCGTTGGAGCGTTACGCTACGTCGCCCACAACCCACCACTTGCGATGAGGCAATTGTTTCTCCAACCGGCTGGCCGCGACCGCCAACGGGGCAACCATTGCGCATGAACTGGCATGTGTGCACCCATGGGCGGAATAAGCTGCACACAATCACTGCCGCAGAAGAGGGCAGTACGGAGCCGACTGAAGCCTAGCGGGGAGGAGGGGGCAGGGGGGACAAGGAGCAGGAGGATGAGGGAGAAGGATGATGATAGTGGTGGACGGGAGGATGAGGGATGGTGGTGGTGGAAGCGATGGACATGAACATACTGATGACGACAACGATGACGGCAAAGATGGCTGTCAAAGGACGGGGGAAGCATGATGTATGAGTAGGGTTCTCCTTCTGTTCCTCTTCCTCCTTCTCCTCCGCCACCTGTCTCCTCCTCCTCCTCCTCCTCCTCCTCCTCCTCCTCCTCCTCCTCTCCCTCCTCCAGGAAGAGGAGGAGGAAAAAGAGGAGGAGGAGGGCGGCGGAGGAGGAGGAAAGGAGGAGGAGGAGGCGGATGAGGCGGAGGGATTGTTGGGGGGGGGGGGCGCCGGCGATAGCCGCCTGCGAGCCCCCGCGCGGCAGCGCGGCGCCAGCGGGACTTGCTCAGCGCGTCGTCCTCGCCGTCGACGTCCTGTGGTCGGCCGGCGGCCCACGGGTGACTGACTCATGGCCACCCTGCGGGCCACAACATGGAGAGGAGAAGGAGGAGGAGGGAAGGAGGAGGAGGAGGGAAGGAGGAGGAGGAGGGAAGGAGGACAGGGAGAGGACGGCATGGAGAGGAGGATGAGGATGAGGAGGAGAGGGTGACGGGGAGAGGAGGAGGGCAGGGAGAGGAGGAGGATCAACAAGTTACATGAGGTGTTCCTGCGCGGTGCGTCCTGACCCTGCGCCGAGGGCTAAAACCGAGCACTGCAACGAAGGAGTCGACAGCCACCGCACGCCGTCACGTGGGCGGGTCGGCCCTGAAAGTCATTCACATCCGCCCACGCCGCCCAGACCTCCTTAAGGCCAGGCCCTGTTCCCAGGGGGGAGCTGGGCGGCGGCCGTCGCACAGCTTCGGAGAACATTGCCGGAGGCGTGTTATGGGGGTAGGCGGGGGCCTGGGGCCAGCGCGAGCAATCCTGTGGAGATGGGAAGCAACTACCATATTTCTCCTCCTCCGCTCGTTCCGGGTCGTGCTCCCTTTGCAGCGCTGGCCTCATTTCCGCGCTTCCGCTCTTTTCGAATCGTGCTCCCGCTGCAGCGCTGGCGTCATTATTTCCAGCGCCATGTCACGGCATGGTTTTCGGTCCTTCCAAATCGGAGCCCCAACATCTAAAATTTTCCTTCCTGAATAAACAATCGGAAGTGATTCCACATTCGGTGTCGATTCGTTGTTTCTTTGGGCCGCAGAAGCCCCCCCACTCTCGGGGCTACGTTTCCTTATCTCCACGTTTCCGCGCTGAGATTTTGTTCAAAATGCTGCTCTCGCTGACGCGCCGGCCTCATTGTTGGGCTACGCTCGTTCCGAGTCGTGCTCCCTTTGCAGCGCTGGCCTCATTTCCGCGCTTCCGCTCTTTTCGAATCGTGCTCCCGCTGCAGCGCTGGCGTCATTACTTCCAGCGCCATGCCACGGCATAGTTTTCGGTCCTTCCAAATCTGCCCCAAAATCTAAAGAAATCCTCCCCGAAGAAACAATCGGAAGTGATTCCACATTCGGTGTCGATTCGTTGTTTCTTTGGGCCGCAGAAGCCCCCCCACCTTGGGGCGTCGCCACGCCATGCTATGTCAGGCTACGCGTTGATCTTCGACACCATGCTATGCCATGTAATGCCATGCCATGCTGCGACATCCGATTCTGCGAATAGAAAGGAGATCTGCGCCATGGCAAGGGATGGGAGGGAGGGGTGGGACGTCAGCTATGACGCGAGCGCACCTAGCTCGTCTTCCTCCCCCTCCCCCTCCCCCTCCCCCTCCTCGTCCTCATCCTCGTCCTCCTCGCCACGAGAGCCAAGAGAGCCCGGAGAGGGCCCGAAGACGGCCCAAGCTGCCAAGCACAGCCCACGAGACTCCCAAGATGGCTCAAGAGCCTCTCCAGACAGAGGACCCTTAGACAGCTCGATGAGGCAAGCAACATTGATGTTCCATAGGCTTTCCATTGTTTTTTGGGTGTTCGCTTTTTGTGGCCCAGATCGGGTGAAGATAACTCCGAGAGCCCCCGCGGCTGCCGCAAGACGGCCGTGGAGGCTCTCAAGAGGGCCCCGAGACGGCCTAAGAGACCCCCCAGGATAGCCACAGAGAGTGCCAATAGGGCTTGAAGAGGGCCCCAAGACGGACACAGAGGACCCCACCTTGGATCGCCAAATGACGGACGCAACTTTGACGCCAAGACTTCCAAGAGCATCAGGTGACGGGAAAGCCCTTTGCACACGTGTCGGTGGCATAAACATCTTTTAGCGCCAAGGGTCCCAAGAGTGAGCAGTGGGCCAGGGAATTCAGAATGCCCAAACTCTCAGGAGCGAGCGGTGACGTGAACATATTTTACCGCCAAAGCTCCCAAGAGCTGATGGTTACGTAAACAACGCTTGCTTCCAACGCTCCCACGAGTGAGCGGTGACGTACACGACTCTTGGCACCGAGGCTCCTAAAAGAGCGAACACGGTGACGTAGCAAGCCCTGAACGCCGAGGCCAGAACGAGCGATGACGTGAACCGTTGATGACGCCAAGGCGCCCAAGACTCAACGACTACGTACACAACTCTTCGCACCAAGGTCTCCCAAGAGCGACCGTTGACGCGAACAAACACACTTAACGCCGAGGCCCCCGAGAGCGAGCGAGGCTATTACCGTGAGCCTTTCTCGGGCGAAGTCTTGCAGTGCTCTTTCCGTTCCCGTGCCAGGCCCGGGTGGCGGAACGAGCGGGGTCCGAGTGGTGACTTTCTGGCGAGGCGAACCCCACTAAGGAAGGGTCCAAAAGAAAAACGCAAGTTTGGACGCCCGAAATGTGTACGGAAAAATGGGTACACTGCCCAACACCAAATGTTGTCCAAAACCCACAGCGGCCGCTGTTGGACAAGCGGCTTTTTGTCGTCAATGAACAACGTCCGCGGGCGGCGCGGACAGCGAGTCGTGTTCAACATGAGCAGGGACTGCCGTCGGTCTTTATATCACTTCTTTCCATATCGATCGTCCCGAGTAGGGGGCTCAAACTGATCTTAACACGCGCGCCTGGCCCCAAGACGCTCTCGTCGAGTGTGAAGCTGACGCATGTGCCCAAATCAGCCATAGCGCGACGGGCGTGGTCCAGAGTGTCGTGTCGCCACGCTGCGAGGCGCTCTCGTCGGAGCGCGTGTGAAGTGCCTGCACGCGGCAAGCCGAGACGACTACGGACGCACGCCTTGTCACATGAGATCCTGGCCTCAAACTGTCCGATGGTCGGGCCCGCCGCGCGGAGGAAGAGGAAAAGACGGAGGAGGAGGAGGAGAGGACACACACACACACACACAAGCACAAACACTAACGCCAACGTTAACACTAAGACTAACACCACACATAGCATTCACACTAACACTAGCACTAGCACAAGCACTAACACTAGCGCTAACACTAATACACACACACACACGCGCGCACACGCGCACACACAATTCCAGCAACAGACTGCCGAGGCGCCTGAGGAGGAGCGAAGGGGGAGGCGGAGGAGGAGGAGGAGGAAGTGGAGAGGTGGAGGAGGGCATGAGTAGGAGTTGGAGCGGTCAAAACGAGCTCGGAGGTGGCAGGCCAGGAGGGTGTGCTGATTTTTCCTCATCAAGCGCTCCAGCGATCGCCAAACCAACATCGCCTTGAAGTGTGTTATCAACGCACTGGCGGAGAGGTCAGAATATTCAAATCCAAACCGCATGCCCTGGAAAGAGCTTCTCTAGGCACACACCGTAACAGTCTGGAGAGCCACGGCGTGCCAATCAAGCAGAAACCGATTCGCTCAAAACGTTCTTCCTGGGTCCGCCGTGGGACCATAAGAAAGCTCAGGCAGGGGGGGAGGGAGGGAGGGAGGAGGAGGAGGAGGAGGAGGAGGAGGAGGAGGAGGAGGAGGAGGACCAATATAAACCCAAGACCCAACAACGATGTTGGGATGTACCCTCCCTCCAACATTATTCCTCATAGGCCCCATGCAACTATTCACTTGCACTGGCGGAAATACCCCGTCGGGAGACAACCGTGTGAAAATCCGCAAACGTGCCAAAACACCATTATCCCGCCTTTAACGCCACGGATCAGTCTGACTGTTGCATCTTGACGATCCTGAATCCTGCCAGAACAATAGTCCTGGGAACTCAACACCGCGAATCAATGTAACTGTTACGCCCTGACAATACACAATCGTTCGGAAACGCCAGGTCTGGAAGGTGAACCATGAGAATCCATCAAGCTTTCGCACAACGTTTGAAACACATGTGCGCGGCGCTAAAGCCAGAGGCACACTTCGAAAACGAGCCGCCCTCAATCCGCGAAACTCTTGCACACTGTTAAAGCTGATGGGCGCGGCGCTAACGCCAGAACCACAATATGAAAACGAGCCGCACTCAGTCCGCGAAGCCCTTGCAAATTCTGAAAACGAGCAAGCGTGACGCTGAGACAATAACCACATTTTGAAAACGAACCGCCCTCGAACCGTGAAGTTCTCGCAAAAGTTGAAGACGAGTGTGCGCGACGCTGAGGCGAGAGCCACTGTGGAAGCGGCCTGCCTCCATCTGTGAAGCTATTGCCAGTTTTTCCCGCTTCAGTCCTATAAATGGTGCATAAGTCGCAAGCAACACGAACGGCCCGCCGTTCAGACTGGCCTCGGGGAGCGACAGGGAGGAGTTGTTCACAAGGAACATATGGAGGAGGAAGAAGAAGAGGCGGAGGAGGAAGAGGAGGAGGAGGGAAAACGACCACATACGAAAAGCCCGGGGGAGGTGATGCTATCGCCGTCTTCTGCCAGGCGCGTATGCTCACTTCTTCTTGTCGAACATCGCAGCCTGTAGCCTCGCCGCAGCCTTCTTCACATCACCAGTAGCGTCGAGCTTCTCCTTTTTGCTTGTCGCCTTCTCGAGCTTCGCGGTGGCCTCCTCCATCTCCTTCTTGGCGGCCTCCGCGTCGATCGTGTCCACGGTCTCGAAGTCGTTCACCAGGATGGAGAGGGAGTTCGAGTCCACGGAGGCGAAGCCGCCCATGACGACCAGCGGCATCCACTTGCCGTTCTGCTTGTAGCGGATCACGCCCGTGTCCAGGGCGGTCATCATCGGGGCGTGGTTGGCGAGGACGCCCAGCTGGCCGCTGGCGCTGGGGAGCACCACCTCGCTCACGGCCAGGTCGATGCCCGCGCCCTCGGGGGACTGAAGCTTCATCTTGATCCTGTCTGTCGCCACTGCTGCCTCAGAGAGGCAAGACACGCTACAGGCCTGAACTTCCGTAGCTCCGCGCGCGGATTTCTTGGGTCAGCGCTGTGCCCCCCCCCTCCCGGGCGTGGGGGGCGCGCCAGGGGCGGCGCTGGAGGCGCCGCCAGGGAGGCCCAGTCGCCGACCCGACAAATGCGTGCGGAGCTCCGAAAGTTTTATTTTTGCGGCTGTTCCCCCTTCGAGGTCTTGGGCTTCCACATGTGGACCCGACCCCTGCGGGTCAGACTTCTGAAAGGCGGGCTGGGGTTCAGAAGTCGATGACTGCCGGCAGCCAGGTGGATCTCATCGGAGGCGCCCGATACCCAAGCGTCGGCTGGACCCGCAGGAGTGCAGTCGGACCTAGGCCAGAAGAACATCTCTCAAGAACACGATACCATCCGTCGGCCACAACAAACATGTTATCTAAGGGTACCCTCCCCAGCATGCACAAACCCATCCTACAGACACGAATAACACTAAGGCATTCCTCCCCGAACCGACCTCGATCGTATATCTCGGTCCGACTGGAAGGTTCACAAGTGGTCGCAGAGATCTGTCGCCGCTGCCGCCTTGTCCTCGGCGAGGCGGGTCACCGGGCTGCGGAATGCCTTTTTGGACGCCCGAAATGCGTACGAAGAACATGGGTACGATGCCCAACAACAAGTGTTGTTAAAAAGCGACAGCGGCCACCGTTGGGGAGGCGGCCTTCTTGTCTCCAGAGAACAACGTTCGCGGTGGCGCGAACAGCGAGCCCTGTGCGAAATGCGCAGGAACTGCAATTGGGCATCTGGAGGCCTCCATAGGTCCGAGTAGATGGGGCCAGAGGATCGCGCCGCACCGCCAATGCATCGCCGACGTCCCGTGGAGAAAATCGGGCTCCGCATCGAGCCGCATCGCCGATGCTAAGGCGATGCGGCGCGATGATCCGACCCCATCTACTCCGACCCCGTCCAGGAGGCCTGGATCCCTTGGAGCAACATCGTCAATCCCCCAACGAGGACCGTAGCACCAACGCGTCGCTGGAGCGTGCTCGAGCGGGCCTGCCCGGGCCCCGGACCCTCCGCTCTCCCCCCCCCCTCCTAGTGCCTCCGGGACCCGCTTTTTTGTCTTCAAAGATCAACGTCCTGTGCAAAATGAATAGGAACCCCTGAGATCCCAGGTGGCGAACAAAACT
>CAUYUJ010014582.1:775224-780224 GCA_963575745.1 Prorocentrum cordatum | reverse complement strand
GACGGGCGGGGGATGAATATGGTCTGTGCTTGGTGTACGTCTCTATGTGGCCATTTGCGTGCTGGTGGTCTGTCATGTGTTCTGTGTGTTGCATGCGTCGTACATTGCGTCGTGTGGCAATCAACGATGGCAATGACACTGGCGATGATGATGACAATGGCGATGACTCTGATAATGTCCGTAATGATGATTCTGCTGCTAATGCTGATGATTGTGATGATGATGATAACGATGATGCTGATGATGACGATCACCTGTCCTGCTTGGGCTTAGTGGTTGCCTTTGGTTGCTTCGGGCAGCAGTGCCACGTGGCCTCTGTCCGGGTGCGTGCGTCTGTGCGTATATGCCTGTGTGCATATGTGCCTGTGTGTGCCAGTGTGTGTGTGTGTGTGTGCCTGTGTGTGGCTGTGTATGCGGCCGTATAAACGCGTGTATGCAGGGGGCGCAGCGCCAACCTGTGTACCTTAATCCGCCTGGGCGTTTTAAACGGCCTCGCAGTTCTAATGCGGATGGTGTTTCACCCAAAATGGACGGGGCCGTTTAATCCAAGGGGCCGTATCATCCCGCCTGGCCGTTTCAACCCGCATGGCAATTTTAACCCGCCTGACCATGGAGCACTACATGGATCGAGCGTGGCCGTTTTAACCCGCGTGGCCGTTTTAACCCGCCGAGCCTTTAAAGACTCGCATGGCCGAAAGATTCGCTATATTGCGAAAGCGAGCTCAGCAACTCATTGTTCGAGGATGTCTCGAGCGAGAGCCTCATTGTTAACGAAAGGCGTCGCGAGCATACGATTTCAACATCTCAGTTGTTCGAAGATGTCTCGAACGAAACGGCCGTTGTGGGGGAACCTGTCCGGACAAAAACGGGAAGCGCCGCTTCTCTGAGCTCGCGCGCGCACGCGCGCATGGAGTTGCACCCAACGCGCATGTGTGCGCATGGGGTGTAATCGCTGGGATCCCCATGCATGCCCAGATGGTTGCCATTGATAGCTTCGGTGTAGTGTTTGCTTGCGCTTTCTTTGGTCAGGCGTTGCGCCTGGCCTGTGCACGTGTGTGTGTGTGCGCGTGTGTGTGTGTGTGTGTGTGTGTGTGTGTGTGTGCGACTGTGTGCGCGTGTGCGTCTGTGCGTGCGGGGTGCGTGCTGGGCGGGCGGGACGCGGGGATGTACGGCGTGCGTGCGGGGTGTGCTCTGGGGGGGGGCGGGGGAGGGATGTACGGTGGGCGTGCGGGGTGCGTTCTGGGGGCGACGGGCGGGGGGGCGTACGGCGGGCGTGCGGAATGTGCTCTGGGGGCGACGGGCGGGGGGGATGTACGGCATGAGTATGGTCTGTGCGTGGTGTACGTATCTATATGGCCATTTGTGTGCCGGGTGTGTGTCGGGTGTTCTGTGTGTTGCATGCGTCGTGTGTTGCGTCGTGTGGCAGTCAGCGGTGGCAATGACTCTGATTATCATGATGACGATGGCGATGACGGTGATACTGTCCATGATGGTGACGATGATGATGATCATGGTGATTATGCTGCTGATGATGATGCTGCTTTTGCTAATGCTGATGATGATGGTGATGATGATTATGATGACGATGATACTGACGATGATGATGATGCTGATGATGAAAATGATGATGATGATGATGATGATGCTGATGATGATGATGATCGCCTGTCCTGCTTGACGTTTTAACCCGCATGGCCGTTTTAACGCGCCGAGCTTTTGACACGCATGGCCAAAATATTCGCGTGTTATCGAGAGCGAGCTCCGTAGCTCATTGTTCGAGGATGTCTCGGGCGAGAGCCTCATTGTTAACGAAAGGAGGCTCTGACGACGATGATGACGGTGGCGATGACGGTGATACTGTCCATGATGGTGACGATGATGATGATCATGGTGATTATGCTGCTGCTGATGATGGTGGTGATGATGAGGACGATGATGCTGTTGATGATGATGATGATGATGATGATGATGATGATGATGATGATGATGATGATCGCCTGTCCTGCTTGACGTTTGAACCCGCATGGTCGTTTGAACGCGCCGAGCTGTTGACGCGCATGGCCGAGAGATTCGCAAGATTTCGCGAGCGAGCCCAGTAGCTCATTGTTCGAGGATGTCTCGAGCGGGAGCCTCATTTTTAACGAACGGAGTCTCAAACATGCGGTTTCAACATCTCAGTTGTTCGAGGATGCATCGAACGAAACGCCTATTTTGGGGGAACGCCGCCAACATACAACAACAAATCCCCAATGTTCGAGCAATCACGATTGACTCTGAATGCGTTCCTGTTCCGCGATTGTGAAGACACTTAAAAACGGAAGGACGGCATTGCCGATCCAACTCTACCCTTACGTTAGAACGGCAGCGTCGTTCCAACGCTGCTCTTATATGATCTGAATCCTGCGCGCGCGCGGAGCCAGACCTTGCTACGCACACGGCGGCGCAGGCAGACCTACCAAAGTTTACCTGTGCGTTAGCCTTACCACCGCGCGCGCGGCACACCGTGACACGTTCCCCCCCCTACTGCGGCCTGCCAACTCCAAAAACGCATGCCCCCTAACGATACCGACGCAGCAAACCCCAAAACGTTTGACTCTGCCACCGCGCGCATAGCAAACATCCCCGCGTTTGTCCCTACCGCCGCCTCAACGCCGCATGCCCCACCACGTTCGCCTCCATCGCCGCGCGCAACGCAGAAACCTGGTACGTTTGCCCCTGCCACCGCGCTCAAATCACATCCCGGTGCGCTTGCCCCTCTGCCACCGCCTACACGGCAAACCCCACCACGTCACCCGCTTGCATTGCAAACCCCGGCGCGCATACACCCCTACCATCGCCTACGCGGCAAACCCTGGTACGTTTGCCCTGACCACCGCGCGCCCAGCAGAGCCCAACACTTTTGCCTCGTTACCATACAGCATACGCAGCAGGCCCCAGCACGTTTGCTCTACCACCGCGCACAGGAAGAAAAACGATACGTTAGCCCCTTGCCACCGCCTGCACCGCAAACCCGGTACGTTTGCCCGACCACCCCGCGCGGTGCAATCCCGGCGCGCTGAACAACCCCCTGTACGTTTGCCGCCCGACCGCCACCCGCATACCAGGCCCCGACGCGTTGGCCCCTACCACCGCGCGCAAAGCAAATCGCAGCGCGTTGGGCCCCTCTCTGCCACCAACCACACAGCAGATACGTTTGACCTTGCCGCGCGCATGGCAGACCCGAGCGAGTCTGGCCCCCCTACCACAACTTACGCAGTAAAGCCCGGTATGTTTGCCCCTACCGCCGCGCGCATAGCAAGACCTCGCACGTTTGCACTCCCACCGCCGCCTACACAGCAAACGCTCGCATGCCCCTATCGCCGCGCACGCCGCAAAACTTGGCGCGTTTGCCCACCGACCGACGCAAACGCAGCAAACCTCAGTACGTTTGATACCACCGCCTATGCAGAAGACCCCGGCACGTCTGCCCCCACCGCGGCGCGCACAGCAAACCCCGGCATCTCTGCCCTCCGACCCCCGCCTGCACAGCAAACCCCAGCACGTTTGCCGCGACCGCCGCGCGCACGGCGAGCCCCAGCGCGCCCCCTCTTATACGCGACCACTGGTTAGGATAGGAATCACGGATTTTGGAAATACTGGGGCCTTTTCATTTGAGTTTTACCCACTCCATATGTGACCTGCCTAGTCTATGATTACTTCGCGAGAATATCCGCATCGTAGACTCGAAATCAAGTATCAGAAAGATGACTTGTGCATTATGGCGGTGGCGACGATGACGATGCTGGAATGACGGCACTGACGGCACTGACGAGTTCGGAGCCCTTGGAGTCTTTGTCGCGTCGTTTCGAGGCCTGCCAGGAACGGTCCCAAGCGATATCAATTGAAAAGTCCCTCCGAAATCGATTTGCAAAGGATGCGTCCAACAAAAAGTCTGTTCAATAGTACAATAATCCCCTTCCGAAGCAGATGTTCGGTGGACGTCTCGAGAGTGGGTCTCTTTTTGGATGAGAAGTTAAAGTAACAAGCTCAATCAACTTCCCCATTTTCCGGGGATGTCTCGAGCGAGAGCTCATTGTTTAACGTACGACGTCTTAGAACAACTCGTTCGACATCTAATGTTTGTTAGGATGACTCAGGTGGAACGGCCATGTTTGAGTATTCGAACAACTTCGCAACCGACCTTAACATGCCAATCTTCTAAGGATGTCTCGAGTGGGAGCCTCAGTCTTCACACAAGACGTCTTAAACCAACTCCTCCAAGATCTCGTTTATTTGAGGATGTCTCACGCAAAATCGCAAATTTTGGGGGAATCCGACAAGCGTTCAGTCTTTGCGATCCCGAACTAATTGCCCCTCGCGTCTTTACGTTTTATTAGTCCCTAGTTAAGGGAATGCCTAGCAACCTCTCATCACCTTCTCGTTAATCACCTTTTGCGGCCAGGAGCCAGTTGTCCCTCGTGAGTTTGTTCTTTATTGATTCCTTATTCATCATAGCCTAGCAAACTCTCATTGCCTTCTCGTTCCGAGAAGGCGTTTCCCGTCATCCGCCAAGCAAAAAACCTCTTGCGATCGCGAGCCAGTTGTCCCTCTCGAGTGTGTTCTTTATTGATTCCTTGTTCAGCATAGCCTAACAAACTCCCATCGCCTTCTCGTTCCGAGAAGGCGCTTCCCGTCATCCGCTGGCCCCGTTGCGGAGCCATGAGGCTACGAGAATCAGGCTTGCTGCTCCCTGCTCCAGTTCCAGGTACAATCCTGCTTTCTGCTCCTATTGTAGATTAAAGTCCGCGCGAAGGAGGGGGGGCCCAGAATGATCAAATTTACCACGCCCGGATCGCGTTGCCTGAATTCGTGTCCCCGACGCCGCACACCCTCAGAAATTACACAATTGTTGCGTCCCCAGCAAACCCTAGTACATTAAGCAATAGTAGCGTCCCTGAGGCAACAAACTGTTGTAGATTACGCCGTACTCGCGTCCCCGGAGCTAAGAGTGCTCCAAGGCA
>CAUYUJ010014582.1:767724-772724 GCA_963575745.1 Prorocentrum cordatum | reverse complement strand
GCAGGCGAAATGCGAGAACGCAACAATCACTGATCGCCCCCAGGTCTTTCTATAGCTTGGCTCTCTCACGGGTTTCCTTGGGCCTCTCTGGCGCGAGGTTGGAGGCCTCTCAGAGGCCATGTGTGCACTGTCCTGGGGGTTCGCGGGGGTCACGTGGCCGTGGGGATGGTGTCCTGGGCCGTCTGGAAGCTCTTGTGGGGTGTCTCGGAGCCGCCCTGGGCCGTCCCGAGGCCATCCTGAGGCTCCCTGGGAGGCCCGGGAGGGCGGTACCGGGGATGTCCCCAGATGTCATCGAGGTGGGCAATGCCCGCTTCGTTTCGTTTGAAAAATATCTACACTTTTACACATAATTCTCCGACACGCTTGCACTTAGGATTTTGTCCTTTCTAATGAGCTAGGCCTGTCTGTCGGTCTGGCGGCCATGTTGTCGTCGTCGCCGCCCGTCGTCTTGGTCTGTCAGTCGGTCTGGTGGCTATGTTGTCGCCGTCGACGCCCCGTCGCCGCCCATCGTCTGGGTTTGTCTGTCTCTGGCGGCCAGTTATGTTGACACCGTCGCCACCCCGTCATCGCCTTAGATTGTACAGCATACGCTGCACTGCATAGATTGCACCATACGAGTTGCACCCCATAGGTTGCACCGCCTTGGTTGCATCATATAGCTTGCACAACATCAGTTCTCCCCTCCCAAAAGAAATTCGATTATTTCCCCCCTGGGGTTATCAGCTCGGCGTCGCGTGCTGCAATTTACATGTGATGTCGCCTCCTTGCAAATTTTCCCTGTGACTTCACAGCACCCCAGGCAAGTCGGTATCCGTCCCTCCCGCGATCCGTTGCAAAAACACATGCGCGCGCATTCGTTTACCAGCAACCCTTAAATTCCCCAAGCCCTTTGCAACAGAAGAAGACGACGTGCACGCGCGCGTCGTCGCGCGCGCATGCCGAAATCATTCAAACACCTTCGGTGTCCTAAGAATTTCAATATCGAATGACCAAAACCAGACAACCATATGTATGTTTGTTTTTTTGTTGTTTCCACAAACAGCATACAATGCTACCAACAAGGCTTCGGGCGCGCGCATGTTGAAATCGTTCGGACGCCCTTGAGCGGGTGCTGTCGCGAGAACCCGTTGCAACAAACGGGGCGGAGTGCACGCGCGTGCGCGTCGTCGCGCGCGCATGCCGACATCCGTCAAAAACCCAGAATTGCGTCGCGATGTCAAAACCGAGTGTCCAAACGCACATACAAAAAAACACGGTTTCGCAACATCCGTTTTCAAACAAACCTGCGCTCGCGCTCTTAACAAACACAACGTTTTTTGCAACCAGCACGGTCATGAGCAACTGCCAAAACGGGCCTCACGCGCCGCATGCCGAAATCATTCGCACGCCTTTGCGCGCGCGCTGGGGGGATACGGCTCTTGTCGAATAGTCCCATGCGGGCCACTCTCGCGCGTAGGCGGCGCGCGCATGCCGACCTCTTTCCAACACCTCCATTACCAACGCGAGGACGCCGTCATCGTCGTCGGCGTGATCAGCTTCGGCGCCGTCGCTGGCCGCGCCGCAGTCGTTGCCAGTATCGTCACCAGCACCGCTGATATCATCATCGTGTCTATCGTTGTCGGCGTTGCCATGATACCGCGATGCCGCGCCCGCCCAAGTCGCCGACTCGCAGTGGAGTGCCCGCTGGGATGTGCACAGCGGTCAGCGCCAACGCGGCCGCGTCGGCCGCGACAAACTAGCTGGCCGCTGCGCGCGCGTGTTTGGGTCGGTGCGGCCGCAGAGATGCACCAGCCAACGCCAAGCACTCATCGCAATCGCTGCCGCATGGGTTTTGCAAACCAAATTGCGGGCGGGTGGGTGGGATATATGCAAGAGCATGGGATGTGTCAACTGATTTGAAAAAAATCACCGCATAAGCTGCACCACGCGGGTTGCACAACATGGGTTGCACCGCGTATGCTGCACCACATAGCATAGGTCGAGCTACGCCTCATATAATGCACCACATAGACAGCATCACACATTTTGCACAACAAATGTTGCACACCTTGTACTAGATTGCATCACACAGGATGCACCACACATATGGCTCAACGTAGAATGCATTACATCATGTGCAACACGTAGATAACACCAGAAACCGACCGTGATATATACGTATACATGTATAAGGAATCGAATTTCTTTACATGGATCCATGTTGCACAACGTAGTGCACCTTACAGACAGCACAGTATCGACTGCTAGACACAAACTGGTTGGGGCCCCTGTTCGGGGCCCACGTTGGCTAACATGTTCAATTATGCTTATGCCATCCAGCTGTAGATACAAACATGTGTGCGTTCTCGCTCGCGCGCCCCAGCGGCAGGCTCACGGTGATTCTGCCGCGCCCGCGCGAGCTGGTGGCCGCGGCCCGCCCCACGTCCACGCCCGAGGGCAGCGGCACCAGGCGCCGCCCCCCCGCGCAGGACCATAGCAGCCAGGCGGGACAGATGCTCGGAGGAGGACCAGCATGAGAGGAGGACGAAGAACAGGAGGAGGAGGAGGAGGAGGAGGAGGAGGAGGAGGAATATTAGGAGGAGGAGGAGGAGGAGGAGGAGGAGGAGGAGGAGGAGGAGGAGGAGAACGAGGACGAGCAGGACGAGGAGGACGAGCAGGAGGAGGAGGACGAGGAGGAGGAGAAGGAGGAGGAGCAGGAGAAGGAGGAGGAGGAGGATGATGAAAAGGAGGAGAAGCAGGACGAAGAGGAGGACGAGCAGGAGGAGGATAATGAGGAGGAGGAGAAGGAGGAGGAGGAGGAGAAGGATGAAGGGAAGGAGGAGGAGAAGAATGAGGGGAACATCGGTGGAGCATCGGTGGCCTGATCCTCACTACCGCAAGCGTGGGCAACAGGGGCGACGAAAAGGAAACTGCACTATCCCCGAAGCCTCTCCTGGGCGACACGGTGCGAGGAGGAGGAGGAGAAGGAGGAGGAGAAGGATGAGGACAACAAGGAGGAAGAGGAGGAGGAGAAGGAGGCGGAGGAGAACGACGAAGACGAGAGGAGGAGCGTGGAGGAAGGAGTGAGGAGAGTAGGAGCGGGGAAGAGGACCAGGACCTGGGATGAGGACGACGACGAGGGCCAGGCTGCGCGCGCAAGGGGGCGCGGTGGGCCAGCAATAGCGGCTTCCCCGCCCAACCAAACTCCGCTCAAAATCGTCGGGAAACAAACGTTGACATAAGCATGGGAACTCGGAGGTCCGCGCGGACTCTTTGGATCGGCGCTGGAGCCCCCTGGCGGCGCCTCGGGCGCCGCTCCTGGCGCGCGGAGCGAGCGTAGGGAGGGGACCCGAGCGCCGATCCAAAGAGTCCGCACCCCTCCCGGGCCTGTCTGGGTATCGTTTTCATCATCCGGCGATAACCCAGGTTATGCGATGGGTGTGGGGGGGGGAACGGTGCCAGCCGAAAACCCAACCTTTTCGCCTCGGGCAGCCCCACGCGTGCCCGCGCGCGGACCTGCGCAACCGACAAGTTCGGGTTATCCACGGGCGGAGGGGGGGCGGAGATGGGCGGGCCCGCTAATCCGGGTCATCGCCGACTTATCCCCGGAACCTGAAACAACAGCTTACCTTCTCCTTTTCCCCCAATCAGTGCTTGCACTGAAGGGGTCCTCTCAGAAGTTGAAAGATTTGGCCAAAATTTTCCGCCGATTTTGGTGGCAAGCCGGGTTCCCGGGTTCCCGGGTTCCCGGTTCCCGGTTCCCGGGTTCCCGGTTATTGGTTCCGGGCCGATGTCGGTGGGTTCTATAGGTTCCTGGGCTCCCAGGTTCCCGGTTGATCTCCTCAGCGAAAAGCATCCCCTGCTTGGGGCTTCTCTCTGGCGTACTTCCGCGCCCGAGCCCGCCGTGGCGAGGAGAAGCTTCCAGCAGGCCCGCCGAGGGCGAAGAAACCATGCTGGGGCCGAGGCCGGCGCCGTCTCGACTCGCCCTCCTCCGAGGATGTCCACCGTGGCCCCGGGGCGCGCGCCGAGCGTCAGGGCCCACCCGGCCGGCTCGCCGCAGCCATCGCGGCGGGCCGCCAGCGAGTAGCTCCCGGGCTCCGCCACGGGCAGCCAGCATCCGAGCCCCGGGGCCCAGGACCGCACGCCGGCCACGGCGTCCTCCGCCAGCGGGCCGGGAGGCCGCCACAGGCGCAGGAGGGAGGTCTCCCCGTCGTCGAAGCCGGGGGCCTTTTTCAGAGGAGGGCGCGCCGAGGCAGCGCGGGGGGGCCCTCGTCGCCACGGCCGGATGCAGCTCGGGAGACTGCTGCGTTTGGGCCCCGGGAGGGGTCTGGAAACCGATTTTGAGCTGTCGTTGTCCCAGCTCGCCCTGCTCCGAGCCTTGAGGCTCTCGGGGAGGAGGTCCAGGCGCCAGCGGGTGCCGCCCAGGGCCTCCTGAGAAGAGGTCGACTAAGAGGAAACAAATAATAGTAATCCGCCCGATCCGGCGTGTGAGTTTCTGAGAGCGTGGACTTGAGCTCGCTCAAGCTTCGCTCTGCAAGGGGGGGCCCGACGCCATTCAGTGCTCGGGAGCGGGGGGGGTGTCGCGGGGTCGCTCTGCAAGGGAAGGGGGGGGGACGCCATTCCCGACGCCATTCAGTGCTCGGGAGCGGGTGGGTGGGTTCGCTCTGCAAGTGGGGGGGGGGTGGACGAGTGCTCGGGAGCCGGGAGGGTTCGCTCTGCAGGGGGGGTGGGGGGGGGCGCATTCCCCGCCAGTCAGTGCTCGGGAGCCGCGGGGGGTTCGCTCTGCAAGGGGGGGAGGGGGGGGGGGGGGATGCCATTCCCGACGCCATTCAGTGCTCGGGGGGCGCGGGGGGGAGGGTTCGCTCTGCAAGGGGCGGGGGGGGTGGACGAGTGCTCGGGAGCCAGTGGGGGTTCGCTCTGCAAGGGGGGAGGGGGGGAGATGCCATTCCCGACGCCATTCAATGCTCGGGAGCCGGGAGGGGGGTCGCTCTTAAGGGGGGGGGGGGTGGACGCCATTCCCG
>CAUYUJ010014582.1:752724-760224 GCA_963575745.1 Prorocentrum cordatum | reverse complement strand
AAGGCCACGCCTGTCAGGCCCTGCAACATTGGCGCGTATAGACACCGCGCTGAGGGACCACCCCCTGCGCACGCCCCTTTGGTGTCGAGAAAGTGGTACGCCTGCCAAGACCTGCGACATTGGCGCGTATAGACACCGCGCTGAGGGACCACCCCCTGCGCACCCCCTCTGGTGCCGAGAAAAGGCCACGCCTGCCAGGCCCTGCGACATTGGCGCGTATAGAAACCGCGCTGAAGGCCGCACCCTCTCTTGTGCGGAGAACATACCACGCCTGCTAAGCCTTGCGACATTAGCGCGTATAGACACCGCGCTGAGGGACCACCCACTGCGCACCCCCTCTGGCGTCGAGCAAGTGCCACGCCTGCTAAGCCTTGCGGCATTGGCGCGTATAGGGGCCACGCTGAGGGACCACCCCATGCGCACACCGTCTGGTGTCGAGAAAGTGCCACACCTGCTAGGCACTGCGACATTGGCGCGTATAGAGACCGCGCTGAGGGACCACCCCTTGCGCAGCCTCTCTAGTGTCGAGAAAGTGCCACGCCTGCTAGGCCCTGCGACATTGGCGCGTGTAGAGACCGCGCTGAGGGACCACCCTCTGCGCACCCCCTCTGGTGTCGAGAAAATGCCACGCCTGCTAGGCCCTGCGACATTGGCGCGTGTAGAAACCGCGCTGAGGGACCACCCCCTGCGCACCCCCTCTGGTGTCGAGAAAGTGCCACGCCTGCTAGGTTTTGCGACATTGGCGCGTATAGAGACCGCGCTGAGGGACCACCCCCTGCGCACCCCCTTCGGCGTCGAGAACGTGCCACACCTGCTAGGCCCTGCGACATTGGCGCGTATAGAGGCCACGCTGGGGGACCACCCTCTGCGCACCCCGTCTGGTGTCGAGAAAATGCCACGCCTGCTAGGTTTTGCGACATTGGCGCGTATAGACACCGCGCTGAGGGACCACCCCTCTGGTGTCGAGAAAGTGCCACGCCTGCGAAGCCTTGCGACAGTGGCGCGTATAGACACCGCGCTGAGGGACCACCCCCTGCGCACCCCCTCCGGCGTCGAGAAAGTGCCACGCCTGCTAGGCCCTGCGACATTGGCGCGTATAGACACCGCACTGAGGGACCACCCCCTGCGCACCCCCTCCGGCGTTGAGAAAATGCCACGCCTGCTAGGCCCTGCGACATTGGCGCGTATAGGGGCCACGCTGAGGGACCCCCCCCCCATGCGCACCCCCTCTGGTGTCGAGAAAATGCCACGCCTGCTAGGCCCTGCGACATTGGCGCGTATAGACCCCACGCTGAGGGACCACCCCTTGCGCACCCACTCTGGTGTCGAGAAAATGCCACGCTTGCTAGGCCATGCGACATTGGCGCGTGTAGAGACCGCGCTGAGGGACCACCCCCTGCGCACCCCCTGTGGTGTCGAGAAAGTGCTACGCCTGCCAAGACCTGCGACATTGGCGCGTATAGACACCGCGCTGAGGGACCACCCCCTGCGCACCCCCTCTGGTGTCGAGAAAGCGCCACGCCTGCTAAGCCTTGCGACATTGGCGCATATAGACACCACGCTGAAGGATCACCCTCTGTGCACCCCATGTGGCGTCGAGAAAATGCCACTCCTGCCACCATCTGCGAGCGTGTCACGGATAGAGGCCGCGCTGAGGGACCACCCTCTGCGCACCCCCTGTGGTGTCGAGAAAGTGCCACTCCTGCCACCATCTGCCTG
Source organism: Prorocentrum cordatum (assembly GCA_963575745.1). NCBI lineage: Eukaryota > Dinophyceae > Prorocentrales > Prorocentraceae > Prorocentrum > Prorocentrum cordatum. The sequence goes on along the minus strand of CAUYUJ010014582.1, from coordinate 758,505 downwards.
TGTTGTCTGTGCTGCGGTGTGCTGTGGTGTGATGTGGTGTGCTGTGCTGAGCTGAGCTGAACTGTGCTCAGCAATGCTGTGCTGTTCTGTGCTGTGCTGTGTGCGTGAGGAGGAGGAGGTGGAGGAGGGGAGGAGGGCGGGTGTGGGTGACACGCGGGTGCGGCGCGGGTGGGAAGAAAACCAGGACCCCACGAAGCATGTGGGGAACAAGAATTGCTGTGCTGTGCTATGCTGTGTGTGCGGTGTGCTGTGTGTGCTTGTGTGTTTGTGTGTATGTGTGTATGTGTGTATGTGTATGTGTGCTGTGCTGTGCTGTGCTGTGCTGTATGCTGTGTGTGTGTGCTTTTGTGTTTGTCTGTATGTGTGTATGTGTGTATGTGTGTCCTTTGATGTGCTGTGCTGTGCTGTGATGTGGGTGAGGGAGGGAGGAAGAGGAGGGGGAGGAGGAGGAGGAGGAGGAGGAGGTGTGAGACGCGGGTGCGTTAGACGCGGGTGCGGCGCGGGTTGGAAGAAAGCAATAGCCCCACTAAACATGTGGGGGAACAAATAGTAATAGAAATTAGACCCGTAGTAGTAGTAGTAGTAGTGGTAGTAGTAGTAGTAGTAGTAGTGGTGGTGGTGGTGGTGGTGGTGGTGGTAGTATTAGCAGTAGTAGTAGTAGTAGTAGTAGTAGTAGTAGTAGTAGTAGTAGTAGCAGTAGAAGTAGTAGTAGTAGTAGTAGTAATAGTAGTGGTAGTAGTAGTAGTAGCAGTAGTCGTAGTAGTAGTCCCAATCGAAGTAGTAATCATGCTAATAATAAACGTAGAGGTAATAATACTAACAATCGTAGTCGTAATCGTCGCGGTAGTAATGCTAATCGCCGTCGTCGACTTAGTAGCAGTAGTAGCCACAACAATCGTAGTTGTAGCGAAAGCAGTCGTAACAACCATAGTCGTAACAATCGTAGTCGTAGTGATAACACTAGTAGCCGACCTACTCGTAGCATTGGGAATCTCAATCGTAGTCGTCGTAGTCATAGTCGTAGGAGTATTAGGAGTCGTACCAGTCGTAGTCGCAGTAGTAGTAGTCGCATTCCTAGTGATAGTCGTAGTCGTAGTAGGGGCCGTAGTCCTACTACTTCTACTAGCTAGCACTAGTAGTCGTAATCGTAATCGGAGTAATACCAACCGTCATCGTAGTAGTAGTAGCCGTAATATTGGCAACGTAGCAGTAGTAGTAGTAGCAGTAGTAGTAGTAGTAGTAGTAGTAGTAGTAGTAGTAGTAGTAGTAGTAGTAATAGAAGTCGTAGTAGTAGTAGTAGTAGTCGTAGTAGTAGTAGTAGTAGTAGTAGTAGTAGCAGTAGTAGTCGTAGTCGGAGTCGTAGTCGTAGCCGTAGTCGTAGCAGTAGTAGTAGTAGTAGTAGTAGTAGTAGTAGTCATAGTAGTAGTAGTAGTAGTAGTAGTAGTAGTAGTAGTAGTAGTAGTAGTAGTAGTAGTAGTAGTAGTAGTAGTAGTAGTAGTAGTAGTAGTAGTAGTAGTAGTAGTAGTAGTAGTAGTAGTAGTAGTAGTAGTAGTAGTAGTAGTAGTAGTAGTAGTAGTTGTAGTAGTAGTAGTAGCGAACGTATTTGTCGTAGTCGTGGCAATACTAACCGTTGTCGCCTTAGTGATAGTAGTCGTAATACTAGTAGTCGTCGTCGTAGCCGTGATATGAACGTAGCAGTAGTAGTAATGGCCGTAGTAGTCGTAGTAGTACTGAACATAATAGCGGTCGGAGTAGGAATCGTAATCGCAGCCGCATTCGTAATCTGAAAGTAAGAGTCATAATAATACGTATGCTGCTCGGGGTAGTCGTAAAAGTAATCATGATACGAGTAGTAGTGAGCGTAGTAGTAGTACTAGTGTTAGTCGTAGTAGTCGTAGTCGTAGTAGTCGGTGGTAGTAGTAGTAGTAGTAGTAGTAGTAGTAGTAGTAGTAGTAGTAGTAGTAGTAGTAGTAGTAGTAGTATTAGTAGTAGTCGTAGTAGTAGTAGTAGTAGTAGTAGTAGTAGTAGTAGTAGTAGTAGTAGTAGTAGTAGTAGTTAGTAGCAGTAGTAATAGTAGCAGTAGCAGTAGTAGTTGTAGTAATAGTAGTAGTAGTAGTAGTAGTAGTAGTAGTAGTAGTAGTAGTAGTAGTAGTAGTAGTAGTCGTCGTTGTTCGTCCGTCTTAGAAAGTTAGTAGTATAGTAGTAAGTAGTAGTAGTGCTATAAGTAGCACAAGTAGTAGTAGTAATAGTTTGTAGTAGTAGTAGTAGTAGGAATCGTCGTAGTAGTATAGTAGTAGTAGTGTAGTAGTAGTAGTGAGTAGTAGTATAGCAGTAGTAGTAGTATAGTAGTAGTAATATCAGTCGTAGTATAGTAGTAGTGGTAGTAGTAGTATAAGTATATAGTAGTGGAAAGTCGTAGTAGTGGTGCGTAAGTTGGTAAGTAGTAGTATTAAGTGATGAAGTATGAGATCGGTTGTTATGAGTAGTAGTAGTAGTAGGAGTATTCGTGGGTAGTGGAAGTAGTCGTAGCAGTCGTCGCCGCCGTAGTAGTGATAATACTAGCACTGCAATTATCTAGTAGTCGTGAAAGTAGTAGTAGTAGTAGTAGTAGTAGTTGTTGTAGTAGTTGTAGTAGTAGTAGTAGTAGTAGTAGTAGTAGTAGTAGTAGTAGTAGTAATAGTAATATTAATAGTCGTCGTCGGTCGTAGTGGTAGTAGTAGTCGTAGTCGTCGTCGTAGTACTAGTATTGGTAGTAGTCGTCGTAGTACCAGTAGTAATACTAGTAGTTGTAATAGTAGTAGCAATAAAGTAGTAGTGGTGGTAGTTGAAGTAGTGATATTCGTAATAGTAATAGTAGCACTAGTAGTACTAGGAGTAGTCGTAGCAGTAGGAGTAGTAGTCGTAGTAGTCGTAGTCGTAGTCGTAGTCGTAGCCGTAGTCGTAGTCGTAGTCGTAGTCGTACTCGTAGTAGTAGTAGTAGTAGTAGTAGTAGTAGTAGTAGTAGTAGTAGTAGTAGTAGTAGTAGTAGTAGTAGAAGTAGAAGTAGAAGTAGTAGTAGTAGAGTAGTGGTAGGAGTAGTAGAAGTAGTAATAGTAGTATAATGCGTTGGGGTGTCGCCGATGCCAAAATTGCCCTGGGCAAGCGCAACCTTCCGCGAGCGCCGCGTGCGACGGCACTACTCTGGGGGCCCGCGTGCGCGGGTGGGGCCCCTCCGCGAACCCCGGCAGCCGCGCACCGAAGGCCCCTCCGGCGATGGGCCACACTTACGCGGTAAACACCAAAAAAAACCTTAACCCTTTGGGAGAGACGTGTGCGGCAGTTCGCGGAACCAGTCCTGGATTTTTCCGAAGGAAGGTTTTCGGAACGTTCCTCCCGGGCTGCGGGGGGTGGGGAGGGAGGCCTCCTAGATGGGGTCGGAGTAGATGTGGTCGGAGGATCGCGCCGAATCGCCGATGCATCGGCAACGTATTGGCGATGCGTCGGCGATGCACCGACCCCATCTACTCCGACCCCGTCTAGGAGGCCCAGACTTACGTGCAGCCGAGTGCCGCCCGCCGCGCCGCGCAGCTCCTCGGCCGGCCAGTTCCAGTCCAGTGCGCGCACCTCCACGGTGGCGTGCCCGAGCCGCCGCCGGTTGAGCGCCAGGCCGCGCTGCAGCAGCGGCAGGCTCTCCTTCTTCGGCGGCGCGCCGCGGCGGCGCGCCCGGAGTGGAAGCTTGGGAGCTTCGGGTTCGAGGCTCGAGATTTTCATGCATGTTCGTCAGCTGTCTGCGGGCCCCAAGACTATACACCACCACCACCACGTCGATTCCTCTCCCCTCCAGCCTCACCTTCCTTTCCTTTTTGGGGCATTTTCGTAGGTTCTCGGCCGTTGCCCAGCTTCGGGATGCGTTCCAGCGGCTGCGCCTCGTCGAGAGCGTTCCAGGGTGGCCACGATCGTGCCGGACGGCCGACGGGGGCCCGAGTTATGACCCGAAGAGACCACACACAGGGCGGCCAGAGTTGGGCAGGCCTTCTCAGTGTCGGCGGCAGGGCTTCCCAGAAGCCCTTGGCACCCTCTGAAGAAGTCTTCTCGAGTCTTCTTCGGAGACAGGGACGGCTTCTCAAGAAGGCTGGAGGGAGGGCTTCTGAGACGCCCCGCCGCCTTCTGAGAAGGCCTGCCCCCGCTCACTTCCTCCCTGGACTCGCCACTGACGAAGGGCCCTGGACAAGAGTCGCCTGTGGTGCACGGCTTCAGGGGGCCGCGGGGACGCCGAGTCCAAGTGTGCAGGCCATTGCTGGGGGGACCCGTGTCCCTTGAGGAGAACAGTTCACGTGTTGGGAGGAAGGGGTTGAGAGGACGAATGGTATGAGCAATAGCGTTCGGATGCCATGTGCGATATCTTCTACCTCCTACGGGTAATGACATCCTAGCAGTCGGATGCCATGTGCGATATCTTCTACCTCCTACGGGTAATGACATCCTCGTTCCTCCCAATCCCCTCCTCCCAACCCGATCACTGTCTTCCTGATCTCTGGTGGGCCGGCACCACAGGTCACTCCAGCGAGGGGTGCCTGTTGCGCGTGGCCGACTCCTCCAGCTCCGTCAGGACCACCCGGGAGGCGCCGAGGGCGGCGCTGACCAGGCCTGGGAGTCCCAGGCCCGCTCCCAGCTCCTGGAATGGGGGCCCCCAACCGGAAAAACAGTCATCGTGCTACTGTAAGGAGCCGCCGAGAAAAAATTAATAACGAGGAGGCTTTTCTGGCCACCGCGGGCCTCGGCCGCGACTGGGCTCCCGACCCAGAACGAGAGGGAACGGCCGGAAGCCACAGCCCCTTCTTGAACCCCCCCAAAACGAACCTTGACCGTATCAACGACGCGCCGCCGTGGGGAATCCATCCGAGAGTCGCCGCAGAAGAAGCGCCACGTCTTCGAACGCCCTCCAACGGGATCCCGACAGACTCCCCAAAGCGGCGTGCCACTGATGCGTTGCCATCCCGAGCTCCAGGACAACCCTGCCACTTACCTAGGAGTAACAAAAAGCTGCACGAACACAACCGTTCGGAGATCCGCACAGGTCTCTCGGACCAGCTCTGGCTCCTCTCGAGCGCGCCAGGGACGGCGCCATGGGACCAGCGCCAATCCTAGAAATCCGCGCTGGCCTGCGAGCTCTTGTGCTTCTGCCGTCTTCTTTTTTCCGATCGCCAGGGAGGGGTTGCGGTCGAGCGCGGCGGACATGATGATGGCGCCCTCCCAGAGGGAGTTCGCGTAGGTGGAGTAACGCTCCAGGCCCTCGAACACCTCCTCTCGGGGGGAGCAGCAAGATACCTATACGACCACCCTTCGGGTGGAGGTTGGGGGGTGGGGGGAGGAAGAACCAACTGCTGGCAAATTCGATTGGTGTGATGATGGCGATGCTGGTGACGCGCCCTCGAGTTAGCGACGACGCGTGATGACGATTCTGCTATGCGGTGTAATGCCACTATCGTCCACGCTGTCGATCTCACTCGATCGATCACAATATCGCCCTCACATGATCGATCACACTCGATAGATATGGCGATAGTATCACTATCGATCTTCTTATACATCTCACTCTAGAACTCGCTTTCGATCTCACTATCAATACACTTTCGATCTCACAATCGATTCCTCTCTCGATCCCACTATCGATCTCCCTATTAATCTCACAACCAATGTCGCAATCGACCTCATTGTCGAACTCACTCTCGATCTCACTATCTTCTCCTATTCCAGCGACCTCATCATCGATCTCACGATCGACTTCGCTATCGATACAAA
>CAUYUJ010014582.1:742724-747724 GCA_963575745.1 Prorocentrum cordatum | reverse complement strand
CCCATCTTTTCTGTGTATCGACGATGGATTGTGTGTGCGTGTGCGTGTGTGCGTGTGTGTATGTGTGTTTTTCCTTCTGACTCAAAAAGGGGGTGGGGGTTCACTTCGTACTTCGTCTGGGAGGTCCCGTGCGGAGTGAACCCCCCCACCCCCTCCTCCGAACTCGTGGGTGTCTGGGGTGGGATTCACATGTGGCCACCTGGGGCGTTCTGCCCAAGATTTCGAAGCGAATCCGGCGGTGGCGACGAGAGCCTCCCAGGAAGCTCAAAGAGGCGAAGACGTGGAAGGGGGTAGGAGAAGGAAAACCGCCATAAACATAAACTTTTGGCGCTCCGCGCGGATTTCTTGGATCTGCGCTGGGTCCTTTCCCTGGCGCGCGGAGCGCGCCAAAGGCGGCGCCGGAATCGCCGCCGGGGGGGCCCAGCGCGGATCCAAGAAATCCGCGCGGAGCGCCAAATGTTAATGTTTATGGCGTTTTTCCTCCTTCGAAGGGTCGCGGTACTGGTGCCTTTTCCTCCTCTGAGCTCTCGGGGTCTGAGGGAGGCGCTGACTTGCGAAACAACATGGTATCCGAGAAACACAGAAAGAGTGAGAGAGAGGGAAATAAAGAAAGAGCAAGAGAGAGATAGAGAGAGAGTGAGAGAGAGGTTTCTCGTCCCCCCGTGCTTCCAAGGCCAAGTAATGATGTGGGTGGGGTGGGTGGCCCAGCGGCAACGTGGCCATCATAGGACGACGTTCTAGCCAACGCATATATGTGAAGATGCGTGCGCCCTGTTGTTGATGTGTATGTATATAGATACCCAGACATGTACAACTATGTGTATATATGTATATATACGTATGCATATACGATTGTGGGCATTTATTCAATCAAAAAAGACTTCTATATATGTGTGTAAATGTACCTCTATACATACATATCTATATCTATATATATATACGTCCAGACGTTGTGTATATATGTATAGATAATGCCAAGCTCAATTGACGTTCGGCGGCGTAGCACGATCCTAATGAAACAGTAGAAGATCAGAAAGCCCGCCTCGGAGCAAGGCCAAGGACGGCGAATCTAACTGCGCAGGCACTGCTGGGGTGCGCAAGTGTGATTCATGGCTCCCGCGAGCATCGGATCGCGCGAACCGCGCGCGAGGCTTTTGGTGGAGGACCTCGCGCAGGGGGTCGCGATCCGATCCAAGCAAGGGTCATAAGAAAACCGCCGCATCCCAGCAAAGTCGCTCCTCTCGCGCTGACATATGCCATCACCAATGGGTCCATGGGTCGGGTGTACTTACAGTATGCATGTGTACGGGTCGTGGAAATAACATAAGACAGAAGCCATAAGATCATTTAGACATCAGGACGTGGTCGTTACATCAGGACCTGGCCGTTGCCGCTCTGGCCGCGCCGCAGTCGCCGGTGTGGACGCGCCATCGCAGGTATGCCGCGCCGTTGATGCTTGCTTCGCTGCCGCCGGTGGGCGTGGTCCTTCTCTGCCAGGCTCTGCCGAACGAGGTGGACTGGGTCTGCCAGGCTCGTGCCCTCCGGCGCCGCCCCTCACTCGGGCGGGCGCGCGGGCGCCATGGCAGTTAAAGCGTACAGTCAGGGCGTTGACCTAAGGAACCCTAAATCAGGAACGAGGCCCCTTTTTTTCCATAAGTTAACCTTCGATTTCCGATCGAAGAGATAAGGAAAACCTGAGGCAAGCTGTGAAGCACTTGAGGAACACGGAGCCCCTCCCCAACGAAAAGGGTTCCTTCTTCAAGGCCCCGACTGTACCTCTTGGAGCATCGCGCCAACAAGATCTCGTGGCACACGGTGCTGAACAACCATGCACCCACGCGCACGAAGCGCTACGGTGGGAAGATAGTTGAGCCCACGTCGGCGTGAAACGAATCTTCGACACCACGCTCTGCCAGCGCCGGCTTGCAGTGCACTTTGGACTTGCCGCGCTCCGTTGCCATCGGAAGTGGCCGCCGTCTCGTTCTGCACGCCGAGGGCAAACCGAAAGACCAAGCTTCTGAGCTCGCATGCCTCCGCGCGGTTGCCGCTCCCATCGGGCAACCGTCAAAGTTCTGTCGCCGCCCAGTGCACTGGGCAGTCACTCCAGCACAGATGTTGAAAACCTACCCGGCGCCACCCTGGGCACCAGGCCCTGCTAGTGCACCTCTGAAGGGGCCCTGGGACACACAAATAAATACACACAAATAAAACTGTTTCCCATATTTTCCTATATTTTCTAGGTTTCTGTCTTCCCCCCCTCTTCCCATATTTTCGCATACTTTCCTGGGGATCGACGATGAATTGTGGCTGTGTGTTTCTCCCTCCTGAACAGCATGCAGCAGCGGAGGCTGCGACGCCCGACGCCGACGCGTGCACGGTTCTAGCCCTGTGCGCCGGTGTCTGCACGCGCACGGTGGGGAGTGCGACCCGTCGTGCATCGGCCACGAGAGGATGGGGTCCCCACCGGGCGACGAGCGCGTGAGGAGCCTGCTCGATAAGCTCCTGGCGCCGGGGGGTCTCCAGACTTTGATCCCGAGCCACCCCGAAGGCAGCTGGATCCCTCGAGGCACGCAGAGGAATGACCATCCCACGGGCGGAAGGTGAAGTCGCGCGGGAGGCACGCACGGAGGTCACGGCACCAGACTCTGCCATTGCCTCGGGCGCTTCTTCCTCAACCAAGGTCGGCGGCGGGCGCCGCAAGCAGCCACGCGGAGGCGCCAGCGGCACCAAGCTCTGCCAGTGCGTCGGGCGCCGCCGCTGGCTCGGACCAGTCCAGCATGTCCTCGGCAGTGGACCAGGGCTGAGGTCCGCGCTGTGTGCTGCCCTGACACACTGGCGTGGGTACTGCATTTGGCGAGAATCTCGCGGGCGCGTCACCAGCATCATCACTATCACACTCATCGCGGTTCTCATCAGTTGGGCCCTCCACCTCCCTTGATCACCCGAAGGGTGGTCAGATAGGTAAACAGCATCCCAAGCAATATGCAAACCAATCTCCTCGTTGGCATCCTGAGCAGCATCCTGAAAATATCCAAACCATGTCTTCAACATTATCCTAAATAAGATCGTCACTATTACTCTAACCATCAACTCCGAATCGATATCGTGAAAAACACCAGAACCGACATAATAAACAATATCATAAGAACAATCCAGTACGCTGTCATGAACACCGTCATAAACAATATCTTAACTACAGTCCCCAGCGATAGTTTACACACCATCCTCAACATTAGAAATAAAAGGCGCATGAGGAATATCATAAGCGGTCTCATTAACAAAATCCTGAAGAGCGCCTTACCAAGCAACATAGTGAATAATTGAAACGGCACCACCAACAGTATCATCAACAATGTTCTAACCAGTCCGTTTCTAAGGTGTAAATGCGTGTAGCAGTGCTTGCAGGGCTTGTGTCTCTACGGCTTAAGTGCGTGTAAATGATTTTTGCCTCCAAGGGACAGGTGCGCACTGCGTGGGCGCAAAACGGCACAAGGAGCGCCGCGCGCGAGCGGTCGCGCGCGCGGCGCACGGGCCGCCAGGAAGTGGCTTCTGGATTATGCGCTTTGATACTCAAACCGTCGAACGCTGTAGGATTTCTCTTCTCGCCGATTGGCTTCCCATGGGGCCCTTATGCCTCAATATGGCTCCAAGATGGCCTCTCCATGACCCTAACATCACCTCGAGGAAGCTCCGAAATGTGCTCAGGAGGCGATTCTTCGAGCCCCTGGGGGGGCGACGCTGATCACGGACTTCGATTCTCGATATTCCTCATCCCCCTCCTCCACTTCCTCCTCCTCCTCTGCAGGCCTCCCAGGTGGGATGAAAGTAGATGGGCCAGAAGACCGCGCCGCATCGTTGATACATCACCGATGCATCGGCGATGCATTGCCGACGTCGGCGATGCATCGCCGACATCAGCACCGATAAGATCGGGCTCCACATCGAGCCGCGCTGCCGATGCATCGGCGATGCGACGCGATCCTTCGATCCCACCTACTTTGACCCCATCGGGGAGGCCTACGACCTGGGACCCTCCCCACCGCTGCAGGGAGTTGGACGCCCGGCAGGGCGAGAGTCCGCCTCTGGCTCCTCTCCCTGCGGCCCGGCACTTCTGCTCAGCGCTGCGCGGCGGCGGGCAAAGAGCGGGCGATGGCAGGCGGCCCCGCGGCGCTCGCAGAGGAGAGCGGCGAGGGTGCACGGCTGCCCCCGGCCGCCGCGGCGGCGCGAGGGGCCTGCGTGCGGCCGGAGCGCGTGAGGCTCATGTCCTCCAGCGGCTCGGCTCCGCTGGGCATGCTGGCCGCCGCGGGAGGGGGGGGGGCGGTGCGCCACCACGCAAGGGCGAGGAGCGCGGGCAGCATGAGGCGCAGCGGGTGCCGATCTCATCTGCATGCTGGTGGCCAGCTGGAGCTGCGCGCCAGTTTAAGTGAGCGCAGGAGGAGGGGTGGGGAGTAGGGGGTGCAGCGTGCTGCGCTTCGTCATGGGAGTGGAACGACAGCGCCGTGCACGCACGAGCGTGTTCTCGCTCGCGCGTGAGGGTGAGGTGGCTGAGGGAGAGGATTCGCATGGGAGGGCTGATGAGGATGAGGCTGAGCATGGGGAAGAGGATTAGGCTGCGGTCAGGAACTTCTGGATAGCGTGTCGCCGCGGCGGCCCCGGCGACACGCTGTGCCGTGCCAGCGGGCAGCGCTCTGCTCCGCCCCGCGGGGCGGGAGGCTCGAGAAAGCTCGGGGCGCTGACGCTCGGCAACGGGGACGTGGCTGGCGTGTCGCACCGCAGCGCGGTGGGCCGGTGCCGAGAGCTTCCGACCGCAGCAGCGCAGCATGGCCTGCCCCTGGGGGGGCTCCGACTTCTCCTCCTCCTCCTCCTCCTCCTCCTCCTCCTCCTCCCTCCCCCTCCCCCTGTTCACGGCCCCCTCCTCCTCCCTCCTCCTCATTCCTCTATCCTCCCTCCGCCTCCCTCCCTCCCCCCCCTTCCCCCCCCCCCCCCCTCCCTCGCTCCCT
>CAUYUJ010014582.1:620224-737724 GCA_963575745.1 Prorocentrum cordatum | reverse complement strand
CCTCCAAGATGGCCCCAAGAGGGCCTCCAGGGTTCCCAAGAGAGCCCCAAGAGGGCCCAAAGAGCGCCCTCAGAAGCCCCAAGAGGCCTCCAAGAGGCACCCGAGAGGCCCCCAAGAGGCCCCCGAGCGGCCTCAGAGCCCAAGATGACCTCCAAGATGGCTCTGATAGCCCAAGCTGGCTCAAGATGGTTCCCGAGATGCTCCAAACGGCCCCAAGACTGCTCCAAGACGGCTCGAGATGGCCACGGAGCCTCCCAAGCCTCCCTCGCTGTTTGACTATACGGCCTCTTCCTCTCTCCCCCCGTCAACTCTCATGGAAATCGTTTCTGGATGGGCTGGTGGGGATACTTTTTTTGGTCGGCGGCCGCGCGACCACGGTCTGGCGGCAACATGCGATGTCCGGGACTACGGATCAAGCTGGTGGGGATACGCGAAGCGTCAAGAATTTCAGAGATGGATGGCGGGTAGTTTTCAAAATGTGGCTCTCGTCTCAGCGCCGCGCATCTGTGTCTCGAACTTTTGCGACAATTTGAAGAATTCGTAGGGTTGAAAATCCTAGGGGCGATGCGATGTTCGGGAACGGTTTAGGATTGCCTGGATGCAACAATCACGTTGGCTCGCGGTGTCAAAGTTCCGAGTTTGGTGCTCTGGCACAACTAAGGCTTGTTAGGACGCAACGCTCGCGTTGGTTAGCGGCGTTGAAGTCCCAAGAACGGTGTCCTGGTTCAAGTGGGGATTTTCAAGCGGTTGTCTTTGAATGGGGCACCTCCCGCACTCAAAGTAACTTGTGTATTGACCTGCGAAGAAGGGTCTTGAAGGAAGGGTATATTACAACATCGCTGACGCGCCTTGGTTTTACACGGATTCTCTTCCAGCTTATGTTCCTCGTAGTCTTACAATGATGAGAATGATTCGTAGTATGTCGCCTTCTCCTGCTCCTGCTCCTCCTCTTCCTGCTGCTGCTGCTGCTGCTCCTCCTCCTCCTCAGGACGAGGAGAAGGATCGAGGCTTTTCATGTACGATATGTGTTTCATCCCCTTTTTGGGGCCCAGACGATGGGGGAGAAGGGGGGGGGGCGGGAATCGCAGGATGGGGGGCGGAGGGGACGGGAAGAGGATGTTTCCTTCATCATCATCATCATCATCATCATCATCATCATCATCATCATCAGCAGCAGCAGCAGCAGCAGCAGCAACAGCATCATCATCATGTGAACAAGGCCACGTGAAACCTCCACCGGGTGGTGCACACCTGTTGAGCCACCAGGAAGGCCAATCCAACGGCCATCCAGCCTATGTTGGGGAGAGGCCCCCAACCTCCTATTCCCTCTCCCCCCCCGAAAGGTCAATTTCTGTCTTGTTTGCGCCCGCTTTCTGTCTGTGAGATATGATGCATCCATATATATATACACATACAAGGGTGTTGACAGTCTTATAGATTTGTACTAGACAGAACATGCACTTAAGGGTTCTACTTCTGGTCTAAGAAACCGGGCCTGACCGCCGGTCTGGCGGCTATGTCGACGCCGTCGCCGCCCCGTCACCGCCTCGTCGCCGCCCGTCGTCTGGGCCTGACCGCCTGTCTGGCGGCTATGTTGCCGCCGTCGCCGCCGCCTCGTCGCCGCCCGTCGTCTGGGCTTGACCGTCGGTCTGGCGGCTATGTTGTTGTTGTCGACGTCGCCGCCCCTGCGCCACCGCCACTTTGCATTGCGCTGCATGCTTTGCGCTGCACTGCTTTGCGTAACAGAAATTGGGTCGCATATAGTACCCAACAGAGGTTGCACCACAGACATGACACTACAGTGATCGCACCGCGTATACCGCACAATGTGAATTCTCCTCTCTAAAAACAGAATAGGATCTCCCCCCCCCCTCCCGGCGTTATCGGTTCACCTTTCGGGTATGTAAATCAAATATGATTCTGACCACATGTCCATCCTAAATATGAATTTGCACTATCCCCGGGGGGCCGGTATCCCCCCCCTGAGGTTCCCTGGTTAAAAAAAACACTATGCGGTGACATTTTTGTTCCAACATAACACTTGTTCACGAATCCCTTGCAACAAAAATGCGACGAAGTGCACACGCGCGCGTCGTCGCGCGCGCATGCCGAAATCCTTCGAAAACCTTCGGTGCGGGAAGGATTTCGCAATCGAGTTTCCAAAGCACATACAAAACCACAGGGTTTCGCAACACTGATTTGCTAAATTAGCTTCCGCGCGAGCTCTTGCGAAATCTTAACAGAACCATAGGTTTTTCACGGTTTTCACAAAATGCTATTAAACGGGCTTCGCGCGCGCATGTAGAAATCTGTCGAACGCCCTTGCGCGTGTGCCGTCGCGAGAATCCTCTGCAACAAATGGGACGAAGTGCAGCCGCGCGCGTCGTCGCGCGCGCGTATGCCGAAAACCTTCAAAACCCATCGGTTTCGGAAGGATTTCAAAATCGTGTGTCCAAAAAACCTACAAAAACCCAAGGTTTCGCAACACGGATTTTCAACGAAAGCGTGCGCGCGCGCTCTTGCGTCGTCGTCGTCGTCGTCGTCGTCATCGCCGTCCTCCCTCCTCCCGCGTCGTCGTCGCCGTCGTCGCCTACGTCGTCCTCTGTCTTTCCGCGTGTTCGTCGTCGTCGTCCTCTTTTGCGTCGTGGTCGTTTCCGTCGTCGTTGTCGCCGTGGTCGTCCTTCCTCCTCCCTCGTCGTCGTAGTCGTCGTCCGTCGTCGGCGTCTCGTCGTCATCCCTCCTATCGCGCCGTCGTCGTCTTCGTCCTCGTCGTTGTCGTCGTCGTCGTCTTCCCTCCTCCCTCGTCGTTGTCGTCGTCGGCGTCGCCGTCCTTCCTCCTTCTTCGTCGTTCGCGTCGTCGCCGTCATCCCTCCTCTCTCGTCGTTGTCATCGTTGTCGTCGTTGTCGCCGTCGTCGTCCTCCCTCCTCCCTCGTCGTCGTCTTCGTTGGCGACGTCGTCGTCGTCTTCGTCGTCGTCGTCGGCGTCGGCGTCGTTCGTCGTCTTCGTCGTCGCCGACGTCGGCGTCGTCGTCGTCGTCGCCGCCGTCCTCGTCCTCGTCGTCGTCGTCGTCGTCGGCGTCGCTGACGTCGTCGTCGTCGTCGTCGGTGTCGTCGTTGTCGTCGTAATCGGCGTCGTCATCGTCGTCGTGGGTTTTGCAAACCAAGTTGCGGGTGGGTGGGTGGGATGTTTGCAAGAGCGCGGGATGTGTCAACTCGTTTGTTAAAATCAATTGCACACTATAGATTACACGACATATAGTGCCCCACATAGAATGCGCCACATTGTTTGCTTCACACATGCTGCATCACATAGAGCGCACAACATATACTGCACGGAAGATCGCTTGTGAACTCCCCCCCCTGACACTTCCCACGCTACAATTGTAATATGGCTTTGCTATCGTCCTATCCTCTCCCACACATGCCGAATACATAGAAAAATCGCTCCAGAACGCTGCCAGAATGTGTTCCGGAGCGCTCCTGGAACAGCCGCCGCGGCGCACGATCCGTCCCCGAACCCGCGCCAGCCCTCCGAGATCTACGGCTTACCTCGGACGAGTGTGCTATCTTCGCCCTGGCCTCGCTGCCTGATGATCGCGAGGCAGTTTATTTGTTTTACAGATTCAAGCAATTTTGCTTGCATAGGGCTGTGCGTGGCGAGGCCCGGAGAGAAATCTGCACTTCACGTCAGTGGAGACCCCATTGCACGTCCTTTTCGGCCGGCCCGGGTGCTGCGCCGTGTCTCGGCCCCCCGAGGGGTTCGCGGGCCGATCCGGCGGCCGAGGGAGTTCCGGCCGCCTTTCTTGGTTGCAGAGCTCTTCTGAATGCTTTTGGTTTCGTATATCAAAATATACACACGCCAACCTGCAGATGTATATATATATATATATATACAGATGCTCACATCGATTTGGTCAGGAACTTTTGCTTAGCGTGTTGGCAGCGGTCTCTGGCGACACGCTAAGCCTTACAAGCGGATAGCGTGTCGCTCCGCCCCGCGGGGCGGGAGGCTGGGAACAGCTCGGGACGTTGACGCTTGGGAACTGTGAAGCGGCTAGCGTGTCGCGCCGAAGCGTGATGGATCAGAACTGGTGGCGCGACACGCTAAGCAGACGTTCTTCACCGTTTGCAGCACAAGCGAAAAGCAGAGACGGCTCTTGGTGTCGCCGTCCTCGGAGCTGGGGGCTCCGGCGGACGTAGATTTAATTCGGGCGTGTCCCCCTACAGTGGGTTTTTGGGCGAAAACTTAAAAATACTCAAAAGTATTCCCAACTGGCCGAAAAATATTAAAAACATAGTCCCCAGACTATTTTTGGCTATTTTTGAATATTTCCTCTGTAGAGGGACAGGCCCGACTTAAACGTAGATGTCTGGAAACCTGCCGCTTTGGGGGCGGCCCATCGACGGTCCCAGCTCATCGATCACTGCGGCCACGAGCGCGGTCACACTGCTCGCCTTCCCATGCTCCAGAATCGTACACACGCCGAGGTCGACGGTCTGACAACCCCAGCTTTTCTAGAACCGATGCTCGTCGAGCTGCCTGTGCCCATGGACTGTTTCCCCTCCTGACCAGGCCCACTCGCTCACAAAACGTTCCTGCGAACCAGAATCCAGACCTCCTCTGCAATACGCTTCATGCTGGCCCGGAACGGCTGTGACCACCGCCATAGCTGCGCGTCAGCGCTTCGTCGATGCGGTTCTCGCAGGTCACCGCCAGGCACCGCTCGATCCGCTGCTCCAAGGCGTCGACCACCTGTTCCACGGCTTCCCTCCCGTGACCCTTATGCTCCTGTGGCCGCTGATGCCCGCTGGCAGTGCAGGAGAAACCGTTCACTGACACACAGCAGCAGCACTATTGGGGTCTCCACCACCTGGTGACAGGGTTGGTTGCGTGATGCCCAATGTCCCACGAGATCCCCCCACTCCCCCATTCCCCACTTTTCCCCCTCCCCCTTCACCCCATTCCCTCCAGGTCTCCCCCTTCGCCCTATCTGGTTCCTGGCCCCCCCCCCCTCGTCCTCACCACCGCCGCACTCTTCGAGCAGTTCGGTGCCAGGGGCCCAGAGATGAAGAATTCGAGGCATCCTAGATGGGGTCCGAGTAGATGGGGTCGAGGGATCGCGTCCCATCGCCGATGCATCGGCGATGCATCGGCGATGCATCGACGATGCATCGGCGACGTCGGCGATGCATCGAAGACGTCGGCGTGGGGAAACACGGCCTCCACATCGAGCCGCATCGTCGATGCATCGGCGAGGCGGCGCGACCCTCCGACTCCATCTGCTCGGACCTCATCTGGGAGGCCCAGAAGAAGACTTTTCCTCGAACGAAGCAGCATTCGCAGGAGACCAGGGCTCAACAAGCGACTAAAGGACAATGCTTCCAGACAGCTCCATTTTTATTTCTATTCGTTTCAACCGTTTAACGTTCGTGTTTACCAGCATAGGCCACGGCGGAACCACTGCTGGACTCAGGTAGAAGGCAACACTGGTGGCTGACAACCTCTGACGCCGAGTGGGGGAGGCGCCAGGGCTCTCCTCGCAAGAGGCCGCCCCTCTCTTCGGCTCTCGCCCCCCCGCTCCGCCGCCCCCTCTCACGAGGACCCTCCGGGAGGCCTCGCGCGGCCGCTTATGCGACCCACTCTGCGCCTGACCCGCGCCGCATTCGCGTCGGCTCTGCGTCGGACCCACGGTCCGGTGTGTCGGACCCGGGTCGGAGCATCGCCGCGCGAGCATCGTCCCATCTGTGGCGGGCCGGACGTGCGGACTGGATGCTACAACCAACTGCGCGGCGCGGGCGGCCTCCCGGACTCGTCCTCGCGAGCTTTCCCGACACCTTGGGCCCTCTCGGCACTGCCCCCGTCCGCTCCGCCTCCCGGAGGGTGGTGCGGGGGAAGGGCAGCGACGGCGGGAAGCAGATTTTTTTTCTTATTCGCCAGCGTTTGCTGCTTCAGGTCTCAAAGCGCGAGCTCACCCAACTAGCCGCCGCCGCTCCACGGCGGCCAAGAAGCCCGAGCAGCGACGTGCTATCAAAGGCGGCCAGACAAGCTACACAAGTCGGGTGAGGGGTGAGAGGGGAGGAAGAAGAGGAGAGGGGAAAAGGAAGAAGAAGAGCAGAGTCATCGGGTGTGCGTTCACGGGGTGAGATCCACGGTTGGTGCAGCAGCGTGCACCCTTCGTGCCAATCTGGGGTCCGCGGTGGCAGTTCAGGAGTCATTGAAGGCCCCTTCAGGTTGGAGGCGGCCAGGGGGTCTGAACTGGCTGGGACCACGGAAAATCGGTCAGGAGGGGGAGATGAGGCCAAATCTGGTCAAAACTTCTCGGACCCGGAGCCGGCTCGAACCTTCAGGGCCGTCTCCCTGCAGTCCTCGATCCCCCCACGCTTGCTGCCCGTGGGCAGGGACCGACAGTCCCTGTAGTCCTGTAGGCCCACCACGAACGCCCAAACCTGGCGGGCGCAAGCCTGGAAGGGCCGCGGCGCCCTCTCGAGAACCGAAAACGGACAATCCACTCATCGACGTGTCAGGGTGCGGGGTCTGTCTGCTCCCGACCTTGGTGGGCCTATACGGCCCGACCTCCGTGCAAATCACGAGAGGTCCTGACAGCTAAGAACCAAAACATTGTTCTCGGAACATTTAGAGCCTCCTCCTCCTCCTCCTCCTCCTCCTCCTCCTCCTCCAAACAAGGACGGTCTCAGCCAGATATGTTCTAATAACGGCCCGTGCACACCACAAGAGGTCCTCAGACTGTTCCTGGGTGGGCCTACGGGCAAGCCGGGACGCCTCGCCACTGCCTGACCCCCGGTCGCCGTCTGCCCGGCCTCTGGCGGCCTCCTGTCTCCAGATCCCCTGGGATGGCCTCCGGCCCCCGGACTCTGGAGGCCTCCGGCCTCCGTGCCTTGGGCTTCCCCGGGGGCCTCCTGCAGCCCCAGAGCTCAGTGGGCCCTGGAAACGACAGGGCCGTTTTTCTACCGGTTCCGTCTTGCTTTTTCTTGCCGGTTCCGACGCCGTTTTTTTACCGGTTCCGTCGCTGTTCTTTTACGGGTTCCCGCTCTGGTTCCAATCCTGGCGCCGTTCTTGTTGCCGTTTCCGGTCGCCGTTTTTTTTTTTGCCGTTTTCATTTTCAAGCCGTTTTTTTTTTGCCGTTTTTTTGCCGTTTTTCATTTTCTTGTTGCCGTTTTCAAGCCGTTTTTTTTTCATTTTTCTTGTTGCCGTTTTTTTGCCGTTTTTCGGACACGGTGCAAAAACGGCCCTGCCGCTTCCGGGGCCCACCCCGGAGAGATCCTGGCGCCGCATGCCTCTCCCGAGCCAGGCGGTGGCTCGCTCGACTTTTGGGCTCCGAGAGACCCTCGCAGAGATCGATGCGGCTCGACGAGCGGCGCAGGAAGCGAGAGGGTTACACGCCGGTCGGAAGAAGTAGGTAGAAACAGGAAGTAGGAAGGCGGAGATAGTAGATCGGGTCCAGGTCCTCCCAGAGAGTAACAAAACACAGCAAAAAAGCATGCCGATTCTTGAAGTAGGAAGGCGCTTGAAGTAGATTGGGATCTGGGAATCCAGAAATGCCTACTTTCAACGACCAGCGTGTAGGTTCGTTCGTGCCGAAGGATCGGCGACTGTGGCTTCCCCGCCCACCCTGCCCCCTCCCTGCCCTCTCCTGGTGTGCACCCCCCCTCGGCCCGGCCCTGCTCCCTTCCCTTTCCCGCCCTGCGCCGGGCGGGAGGAGGGGGAGGAGGAGGTGAAGGAGGAGGAGGAGGAGCAGGGAGGAGGAGGAGTGATGATGATGATGATGATGAGGAGGAGGAGGAGGTGGAGGAGGAGGAGAAGGAGTAGGAGGAGAAGGAGGAAGAGGGAGGAGGGGGGAGAGGAGGAGCAGGAGGAGGAGGAGGAGGAGGAGGAGGAGAGGAGGAGGAGGAGGAGGAGGAGGAGCAGCAGGAAGAGGAGGAGCAGGAGGAGGAGGAGGAGGTGGAGGAGGAGCAGGGAGGAGGAGAGTGATGATGATGATGATGATGATGATGAGGAGGAGGAGGAGGAGGAGGAGGAGGAGGAGGAGGAGGAGGAGGAGGACGAGGGGGAGGGGAAGAAGGAGGAGGAGGAGGAGGAGAAGGAAGAGAAGGAGGAGGAGGATGAGGAGTGAGGAGGAGGAGTGAGGAGGACGAGGAGGATGAGGAAGAGGAGGATGTGGAGTGCCCGCGTGGAGGGCAGCACCGGCTTCCAGGCCATCACCATGAAGAGCGCCCAGAGGAATGGCTCCAGGATGGACTTCAGCTCTATGAGTATCCTGGCGGGAAGAGCGCCCCCTCCGAATTGTCTGCGCGCGTCCGTGCGGAAGGCCAGCAGCTGCCTGGAAGCCGGCACGCTGAGACTGATCACCCCCTTGGATTCGTAACCGCAGGCGGGCACCGGTTTCGATGAGTGGTACGCGATCGCACTTAACAGGAATATCACATAACGGCTTCAAGATCCACACCAATACCATAACTAGGGGAACAAAAAATGACATAAACATCAAAACTCGGAGGTCCGTGCAGATTTCTCGGATCGGCGCTGGGACCCCCCCGCGGCGCCTCAGGCGCCGCTCCTGGCGGGCGGAGATTTCTCGGATCGGCGCGGACTTCCGAGTTTTTATGCTTATGCCACTTTTTGTTCCCTAACACCATAACATCCACAGAGACGGTGCAGAAAGGTTGAACCACGCCGAAGTCAAACAGCAAAGTGGCCTCCATGCTTGGCGTCTCCTTCGGTCTGGTGGGAAAGCCCTCCCTCAACCAGACTTCCCCCCCAAGGAACGGCCATCGTGTTCTACTTGAGGCAATCACGAACGGCTTCCTGGAGATCTGATGCAGATGACCCACGATCGAGACCTGACCTGCCGATGACCTCCAACAGAGAACAGTAAGAATGACTATGAAGGGGATGAAAGGAAGCACAGAGCGGTTGTACACATGCCAAGGGAAGTCTACGCCGGAGTCCTCATTGCACAGTACGCGCCAACGACGCAGAGGATGAGGAAGCCGACGCGCTCCTGATGTGCGACCCCCGCCGAGCGAGACTGCAGGGGCATACAGTCCCACGAATGGATACTCTGATCGGGGCTCCTCGCAGAAACCATGTACTAGTTTGTCTCCAGGGACGCTGGTCATGAGCAGACAGCAAGTTGATTGTGAGATGGTTCCAGCATGAATGGCATGTTTGCTCAGAGGCCCGCAAGCAGGGCAGGTGGACAAGGGACGGCCTTGAACTTGCCACGTAGCTAGGTCATCAAATTGCGGGGCCTTGGCGCCCAACACTTGAATTGAGATCTCCTTTAAATCCGCCGACCCCTTGTGTGTCTCCAGGCTTGCGAGAATCTTCCCCCCCTATAATTCCCACCAGGGCCTCGACACCGAACGTCGAACGTTGAACCCCCTCCCACAGGCCTCGTACGACCCCCGGCCGAATTCGCTTGGGGCTTGGGGGGGTCCCGCTCCCTCGCTGCCCCCAAATAGACCCTGAAAGCTCCAAGGCGACTTCGAAAACCTCCTCACACCCAAGATGGCCCCCAAAGCGGCCCAAGAGGCGCCCAAGAAGTCCCCAAGAGGCCTCCAAGACAGCTCATACGAGGTCCCCAGGAGGCCCAAATCGTTAACTTCTCATGGGGCAACGCACATTTTCAGCGCATCCGGCTTTTACACTTTCCGACGCTCCAAGACGGCCCAAGAGACTTCCACAACCGCCCCAAGATGGCCCACGAGCCCCCGAGAGAGCCCCAAGACGGCCCACGAAGGTCCCAAGACGGCCCAGGAGGCGCCCAAGACGGCCCAAGAGAGCCCCAATACGGTCCCAAAGGAGACCGAACGCACAATACGAGCCTTCCGCCCCAAGATGCCCCCAGGAGTCCCCAAGAGGCTCCCAAAAGGCCCCCCAGACGCCCCAGGAGGCCTCCTGAAACGCCTCCCGAGAGCTCAGAACTGCCCACCCAGAGGCTTTCCTGAGGCCCACCCCGCGACACCCCAACGAACATTCAAGAGGCCTCTGACTCACAACCCCCGGCACGGTGGCGGGATGGGCCGGAGGCCACAACGGTGAGGCCACCAAGTCGGGCACCCCGCCGTTCTCTCCGCTCCCGCGGGCTCCCACGATAACCAGCCTCGAACTTGTCCCTATCCCTAAGATGGGCGAGCAAAAAGCGAGGACAATCTTAGGGACAGGCCCTCAGAAACTGAGGGAATCCTTAAGATCGGCATCGAGGTGAGTTGATGTCAAACATAGGGATCGGGATATGTTTCAAACTGGTAACACGAGTCACCCTCGAACTCGCCCTTCAGCCTCCGCTGCCCTCCCGCCCTTCTCCTCCCTTTCCCTCCCCCCCCGCCCCTTCTCCTCCTGGCTGCCCTTGCCATCATCCGTGCCCGAGGGGCTCCCACGAGTTACTTCCAGAGCGCACTTCCTCCCCCTCTCCCCCACGTCACCCCTCTCCCCTCTCCCTTCCTTCCCTTGTCTCCTGCCCCTCCCCCTCACTACCCCTTTCCTTTCGCCATCGCTCGGACGTCCATTCCCTGTGTTTTTCTCGGTTTCGTGCGTGGTTTTTCGCCGAATGAATAAGGATGCTCCTCGATGGTCCTCGCCGGAGGAAAAATTCACACGTCCGAGCGATGCCAAGTCCTTTCTGCCCCCCACCACTCCTTGACAAACACGTTCCCCGATTTGCGGCCGCCGCGATCGCCGCGGCGACCTCCCAAATCGACCCAGCGGCTCGGTTCGGGACCGGGTACCACGCAACGACAGACCTCCAATGTTCTGGCAAAAGACACCACGGGTGCTCCTCCCCCCCGGGGGTCACCGCGAGGCCCCAGGACCGTCGAGCGACGACTCGGGACGAGCAGCCGGCACTGGAGACGGGGTTTGGGCCCGCGGGGGACCGCGCGCTGGCACCAACCGGGGCACCGGCTGCCCGGGAGCGACGAGCGGCAGGACCCTCCTGGCCACGGCGAGCCGCGGCCACGCGGGGGGCTCCCGGGCCCAGAGGTCCGAGGAGCGGCCCGCATGGGCAGAGCACCCCCCCCCCCTTCCGAACAGCGGATCGATCCAATCTGTCGGCGCCCTGACTGCACGTGCGCGCGAGGCGATGCATATGAGACGAAGCCAGGGCGAGGATGAGATCGGGTGAGGGTCAATCCGCCGACCCCCCGTGGGTCTCTAGGCAGGTGAGACTGCTCCCCCCCCCACCGCCACTATCCACCCCCATTGACCGCCCCGCGATGGGCGGACAGAGGGCTCCCCGACGACCCAAGAGGGCCCCAAGACGGTCCAAGAAGGCCCCGAGTCGCTGCAAGATCGTTCCAAGACGCCCAAGACAGCCTCCAGGCGGCCCAAAATGCCCAACAAGACGCCCCCAAACCCACCCTCTCGCATTTATCTGCATCACCATCACCCTGGACGTCCCCCAAAGCCATCGGAAACAGTCTTTACTCAGGGGGGTCGGCGGATGTGTCGCAAGCCTATATAACCTTTCGGAATAATGGTTGGAAAACTGAGGCTATCCTGCCGTGACTTGTCTGATGGCTCGCACGCACTGTCAACTTGTTACGTCCGAGCCCTGCTCGACATGGTAACCTAGCTGAGACCCCATGGCATCTCGCAGTCGCAACTCGCCGACTCAACGGGTCAACTGCATAGTGGAAGAAGGGTACCCAAGGGGCCCAAGCGTGCTTAGTGTCCCGACGTCTCCAGCGGGCCCCAAGGAGGCCCCCCAGGGGGTCATCAAAAGGCCCCCCCAAAGACCCCTTGGAGCCTTAAAGCATTGAATGCTCTACTACTGCCGATCGAGGACATGAGCACATACGCCGGACGGCAATGTCCAATGGAAATGCCCCAAGTCGAAGAACGATCGAAGGTGGAGAGCCCAAGACAAATGACATAATGATGCCCCATCTGCAGCTAGGGTTGTTCTTACCTCTCATGCCAGCTGGATGATTTGACTCTTCTGACTCACAAGGCTTCCTCTCTAAAGCTGGCTTCTGAACGGCCTCAAGACTGTCTTCTGGTTTTCCGGGACGGCCCCCGAGATGTCACAGAGACCTCCTGGGGAGGGCCCCAAGATGGCATCACGACAAAACAAGACCGCCCCCAGACGGCTCAAACAAGGCTTACGACTGGCCCAAGATGGCTCCCAGACCGCCCCGAGACTCCCCCAGGCGGCCCCGAGACCCTTCCAGACGGCGCGAAAACCATCCGAAACGGCTCCAACGCCCCCAGCATGCCCCAACAGAGTTGTACGCCAGATCCCAGGGTCAATGAGGCCCTCCACAGGCACCAGATACGCACAAAAGTTCAAAGAAGAAGGCGTCAGTGCGTTTCGAGGGATTTTCCAGATGGCCTCAAACTGATTTTCTGCCCAGACGGTTGACGTGAATCAGTACCCCCAGACACCACGAGGTGTAGCGTCAAGGCGATAGGAACTAATACAGTGACCAAGTGTGAAACATGCTTGCCAACATGGACCCAGCAAGCCGATTTAAGAAATCCGCGCAGACCTCCGAAAACCTATATTTATGCTGTTTGTCTTCATTGAACCGAATACTGTCTCATGAGTATCCAGGCCAGCTAGAGTGGTCGATCGCTGGTTTTCGGCAAAGTATGGTTTACGAATGGAAAAAGTACGACATTCGCAAGTAACGAAAATACGAGTGTGAAAACAGTGCGAACCGAAAGAATAAGAAAAGTGCGACCGCACCGACTCAGTGTGAAACGCGTTGTGCAAAGTGGAAGTACGAGTGTGAATTGAGTACAAACTGAAAGCATGAGTGTAGTACGGTATCCGAATTGTGAAAAGCGTATGGGAAAAGTATGAACACAGTACAAACCCGGATCCGAAGTGTGAAACAAGTAGGGGCAAGTACGAACAAAGTACACACCCAGATCCGAAGTGTGAAAAAAGTATGGAACACTATGAAAACATACATACCCGGATCCAAAGTGCCTCCCGCCCCACGGAGCGGAGCGACACGCCATCCGCTTGCAAGGCTCACCATGTCGCCGTGGCCGCCGCCGCGACACGCCAAGCAAACGTTCCTCACCGCAGCCTCCCTCCACCTCCTCCCCCTGCCCCTCCCCCTGCCCGGGCCCCTCCCTCTTCCCCTCCTCATCCTCCTGCTCCTCCTTCTCCTCCTGCTCCTCCTCCTCCTCCTCCTACTCCTCCTCCTCCTCCTCTCCCTCCCCCTCCTCCTCCCCCTCATCCTTCTACTTCTTCCCCTCCTCATTCCCTCGAAATCCAGCTCTCGGACCTCAACGGGGGTTCTGACCAGAATTCGAAGCGTAATCCAGCCGCGATGACGAGGAGTCTGCCGGAGGCTCCAAAAGGCCAAAAGACCCCATACTTTGGAGTCCCGAAACGGTGCGGTGACGCACCGTGCGGTGACCTCGAAATCCCCCAAGACCTCACCGCACGGTCCGTCACCGCACGGTCTTGGGACCCCGGAGGCCCCTGTCGCCCGAGACGTCCTCGGAGAACAACCCGAGTCCCAAGACCGTGCGGTGACCCCGAATCCCCAACGACTCACCGCACGGTGTGGTCACCGCACCGCTTGGGGGCCCCATACATCCGACGTCGATGGCCCCGCAGAGGTTTGGACCTCCTCCTGGGGACCGTGTTGACGGCCCCAGGGCCTGGCGCCAGGGTCTTCGGCTACCGAACATGACGTCGAACCCTTTGGCTTATGTTTGCTTCAAGACTAGAGGATGCCAGGCATATTGTCCACAGATCTCGATCCTCGAAATTCGCACTTCCCCCCGAATCCTGGGGGGTGGGATGCCAGGCAGCAGTTGGTCTGCTCTCGGGTGTTGCCAAGCGGTGCCCCTGACAAAGGGTGGCCCCAGCATGTCCACGGAGGCCCAGATTCCCACCAGAGTACCCCTCGCGAGGCCCAGAGGGCCCCAGGGGTTCGAAGATGGCTGGACAAAACTGGGGGGGCACCTGTGAACGGTGGAACGGTTTGGGGGGACCAGCCCAGGGGGGGGGGGGGGCGGAAACATCGAGCTGGAATCGGCGATACGTCGCCGACAGATCGGCGATGGGCTCCCGCCGACGAATTCGCACGCTACTAGGCGGGCGGGGTGGGCTGTCGGGCCCCCCATTGGCGACGCATGGGGCGATTGGGAGTCGACGCGTGCCCCCGCCCGAGCAAGCCCACCCCCCCGGGCTTTCGGGCCATAGCTCGGGTCTCCGGCGGCCGTTCTGGACGATCCCCCCGGAACGAAGCTGGGACATCGCCGGGCACCGCAAGCGCCCGAAGGCCTCGAAGCCTCAATCCTCGAGGCTTCGCCACCGAACCCTGGGGCCGAGGGCACTTCTGGCAACCTCCGATCGGATGGAGGGCGGCGGGGGCTCCCGGAAGACCTGCCCCTCTGTGCGGGCCAGCATGATCTCTTCCGGAAGCGCCAGCCGCTCGCGCGTCCAGCGACCTGTGGAAGGAGGAGGGGAGGGGGTGAAAGGTAGGAGGGACGGAGGGGGGAAGGAGGAGAGAGGAGGGAGGGAGGAAGGGAAGATAGAGGAGGAAGGCAAGAGGAGTGGGATATAGGGAAGGAGGAGGATGAGGAGGAGGAGGCCGGGGAGAAGGACGAGGGGGGAGGTGGGAGGAGAGTGGGTACGTGTGGGGGATCAAGTATTTTTTGATGTTTGGATCCTTCCCCGCCTGTTCGGGGGGCATCGTGGGATCTCTGGACACCCTTCGAGACACAGCAGCAGCAGGAGCATCACGATCAGGTGGGATACAGAAGAGCAGGCGGAAAGCAGGAGCGGGAGAGGGGAAGGTAGAACGAGAAGCAAAGGATGCATAGGAGACGGAGGAGGACGAGAAAGGGGAGATATATGAACAGAAGAAGGGAAAGGGAAAGGCGGCAGGGGGAGAGGGAGGAGGAGCAGCACCAGCAGGAATGGGCAGATGATGAGAAGGATGAACACGAGGAAGAGAAGGAGGAATAGGAGGAGGAGGAGGAGGAGGAGGAGGAGGAGGAGGAGGAATAGGATGATGAGGAGGAATAGAAGGAGGAGGACGACGACGACCCGTGGCGGACCATGAGTTAGTGCCTCGAGAGGAGAAGGAGAAAGAGGAGGAGGAAGAGGAGGAGGAGGAGGAGGGGGAGGCGGAGGAGGAAGAAGAGGAGGAGAAGAGGAAGAGGAGGAACGGCAGCATCAGCACAGATGATGTGGACGAGGATGATGACGAGGATGAGGAGACAGTGGAGGAACAAGAAGATAATACTGAGGAAGGGGCGGAGGAAGAGGGGGCACATCAGGATGAGGACTCGGGTGGGGAGAATAATGTGAATGGAGGAGGCTGACGCCAATGCTGCTGCTGCTGATGCTGACGATTGTGATGGTGATGATGCTGCTGCTGCTGATGATGATGACACTGATGCCGATGCTGATGCTGATGCTGATGCTGCTGCGGATGCTGATGATGGCTGATGCTGACAATTATGCTGCTGCTGCTGATGATGATGATGATGATGATGGTGATGAGGATGATGATGATGACTATGACAAGTATGATGATGCTGCTGATGATGATCAGGATGATGAGGAGGGCGCTGATGACGATGACGTTGAAGAAACGAATGATGATGCTGATGCTGGCAATGATGCTGTTGATGCTGCTGCTGATGATGATGATGATGATGATGGTGATGAGGATGATGATGATGACTATGACAAGTATGATGATGCTGCTGATGATGATCAGGATGATGAGGAGGGCGCTGATGACGATGACGTTGAAGAAACGAATGATGATGCTGATGCTGGCAATGATGCTGTTGATGCTGCTGCTGATGATGATGGTGATGATGATGATGATGATGATGATGATGATGATAATGATGATGATGATGATGATGATGATGATGATGATGATGATGCTGATGATGATGATGATGATGATGATGATGAGGGTGAGGACGATGCTGATGAGGATAATGACAGCGACGATGATGCTGAGACTGATGATGATGCCGCTGCTGCTGACGATGTTGATGCTGCTGATGGCGATGCTGATGCTGCTGCTGATGCTGCTGCTGCTGTATATGATGCTGATGATGCTGATGATGCTGCTGCTGATGATGCTGCTGCTGATGATGATGATGATGATGATGATGATGATGATGATGATGATGATGATGATGATGATGATGCTGATGATGCTGCTGCTGATGATGATGATGATGATGATGATGATGATGATGATAATGATGATGAAATGGAGGAGGAGGTGGAGGAGGAGGAGGTGGAGGAGGAGGAGGAGGAGGAGGAGGCAAAGGAGGGCCATGAGCGAGGCGCGGCCGGGCACCAGGAGGAGGCCGCGGAGGAGGGGGATGGGGGCGTGGTGAGAGGAAGGAGAGGGAGACGAGAACCGCCGCATGGGACTACATGTGTGTGCTACCTGCATGCTCACTGTGTGCGCCTTCCCTCAGTGGGCCCCGGAAGCGGCAGGGCCGTTTTTTTCACTGCTTCCGAAAAAATGTCCCTTGAGAATGGAAACGGCAAAAAAAAAACGGCGACCGGAAACGGCAGCAAAAACGGCTCCAGGAGTGGAACCGGAGCGGGAACCCGCAAAAGAACGGCGACGGAACCGGTAAAACAACGGCGTCGGAACCGGCAAAAAACGGCAAAACGGAACCGGTAACAAAAACGGCCCTGTCGTTTCCAGGGCCCACTAAGCGCCTTCCCCCCTCCCCTGACGGTAGGAATGCAGAGTGCGGAGCAGGGAGCTCGCGCGAGCAGCGGCCCAACCGAGGCGGCGGGGCGCGACACTCACCTCTGTCCTCACCGTCGGGGCATGGGCTCTCCTTGATCACCTGAACGTGCTGCTGGCCATCTGGGCTTCTCCCACCAGGCATGCCCATGCCCAAAGACTGCCATCCATAAGTGTTACACCTAATAACTTTCCAGGACGGGTCTCGCAGGAAGCACAGACTGACCACTCGAGGTCTTTGGTGGCTACGGGGTCCAAGGGATCTGAGGTAGCTTTTCTGGCTGGTGACCCGCTCTGAACTGATCGAACCAGTGATCTCATTGGCATGCGTAAGTGGAGGCAGGAACAACATAACATGTGTAGGACAAAGGTACGTACATGGATGGGGACCAAGCGGAGGATGCGAGGGCATGCGTGTGGAAAGCGGGCACGTCGCCCTCCAGGGAGGAGTGATGAGGGATAGAGGTAGACGGGAAATTGAGCGAGAGAGAGAGAGAGAGACAGAGAGAGACATAGCGATATTGAGATAGACTGAGAGCGAGAGACAGAGAGAGAGAACGATAAACACAAACACAACGAGAGAGAGAGAGAGCACAGCAACATAGAGGGGGAGGGAGGACTAGGGAGGGAGAGGGAATGCTGGGCATACGTTTGCATAAGACTAGACTTGTGTATGATTTGTGTGCGTGGGCGAAAGAGAATGAGGGATAGGGAGAGAGAGAGAGAGAGAGAGAGATAGAGAAAGAAAAAGGTATGGAGTGCGTGCGAGAGAGAGAGAGAGAGAGAGAGAGAGACGGAGGCATCCACGCGTCAGATGACGTGGTGAGCAAGAAGAGTACCTGAAAGGGAGGGCGCGGGGAAAGCGAAGCGGAGGTGCAAGCAAATGAGAAAATGGAGGGACAACGGCGAGGGAGACAATGGGGAACACGAGGAGGAGGAGGACGAGGAGGCGAGGGAGCGAGGGAGGGAACGAAGAGGCCGAGGAGGACGAGGAGGAGGGAGGTGAGGATGAGGAGCTGGGAGGAGGAGGAGGAAGATGAGGAGGAGGAGGAGGAGGAACAATGGGGAGAAGGAGGAGGAGGAGGAGGAGGAGGACGAGGAGGAGGAGGAAGAGGAGCAGGAGGAGGAGACGAGGGGAAGGATGAGGAAGACGGCAGGGGCCCGCGCGACGCGGCGCGGCGCGGCGCGGCGGGGCGGCGCGACCCTCGGCGGAGGCGCCAGTGGCCGCGGGCCCGTCCCAGACTGCGGGGGCGGGGCTGGGCGGGCTCCGCGGCCCCTCGGCCCCCCCCCCTCCCCCTCCTCCTCCTCCTCCTCCTCCTCCTCTTCCTCCTCCTCCTCCTCCTCCTCCTCCTCCTCCTCCTCCTCCTCCTCCTCCTGTCGGGGAGACGTAAGACTCGGGCTCGGGGGCCTCGAGCTGGCCGGACGGGGCCATCATGACAACGACGAGAACCCAGCCCGAAATTTGAGACGCGAACTCTCGCGGCAGACATCCCACGACACCGGGAGCGTCAAAATCCAGGACGCGCTGGGCAAGAAGCGTCTGCAAACCCGAGTTCTGGCGTACTTGCGTCTTACGTTTCCCTGACTCTGGCCGCGGAAGCTGGTCGAAAACGCCAGGCAGTCAGTAACCGTGCCACGGCGGCACATCGGTTGCAGATCACGTGCATGAGTGTACAGTCGGACCCAGGCCAGAAGGACATCCCTCAAGAACATGATGCCCTCGGTCGGCCAAAACACACCGAACATCCAACAGACAAGAAGAGCACTAGGGTACCCTCCACGAACCGACCTCGATCTTATACCTCGGTCCGGCTGCATGTGCAATGATACTCCAGCGTTAGATGGGATTGTGTAGTAATCTGCCCACGCATGCCCGATCCGCCAAGAGGCGCACATGGCGGACCACCCAGGAGAGCAGCGGCAGCAACTATGCCCGTAGTGGGGGAGTGGGGGAAGGGTTGGAGCTCCCGAAGGGAGGAGGGAGGAGTGAGGAGAAGGGAGGATGATGGTGGAGGAAGGGTGGGGAGCGAGGAGGGGGAAGAGGGGGGGAGAAGGACCTCCTCACCCTCCCTCCCTGGCCCTCCTCATCCTCCCCTACTTTCTCCTCCTCCTTCCTCCTCCTCCTCCCCTCATTTCCTTCCTCTCCTCCTCCCTCCTCCTCCTCCTCCTCCTCCTCTTCCTCCTCCTCCCTGCCTCCTCCAATCCTCCTCCGCCACCTCTCCTTCCTCCTCCTCCGCTGCTCCTCTGCTCCTCCTCATCCTCATTCCTCTCCTCATCCTCCTCCTCCTCGCCCCTTCCTCCTCCCTCCTCTCCATTCCTCCTCCCTCCTCCTCCTCCTCCTCTCCTCCTCTTCCTCATCCTCCTCCTCCTCCTCCTCCTCTCATCCTCTTCCTCCTCCTCACCTCCTCCTCCTCTCCTCCATCTCTTCCTCCTCCTTCCTCCCGCCCCTCCTCCTCCTCCTCTTCCTCCCTCCTCCTCCTCCTCCTCCTCCTCCTCCTCCTCCTCCGTTTCTCATCCTCCTCCGCCTCCTCCTCTACCTCCTCATCCTCCTACCCCCCATCCCCCTCCTCCTCCTCCCCTCCCTCTCATCCTCATCCTCCTCCCTCCTCATTCCTCCTCCTCCTCCTCCTCCTCCCTCCTCCTCCTCCTCCTCCTCCTCACCGCCCCTTCCTCCATCAGCCTCGCATCCTCCTCCTTCTCTCCTCCTCTGCCTCCTCCGGCTCCTCCTCACTCCTCTCCCCTCCCCTCCTCCTCCATCCTCCTCCTCCCATCCTCCTCTCCTCATCCTCCTCCTCCTCCTCCTCCTGCCCTCCTCCCCCTCATCCTCCTTCCTCCTCCTCCCTCCTCCTCCTCCTCCTCCCCTCCCTCCTCCTCCTCCTCCTCCTCCTCCTCCTCCCTCGCCTCCTGCGTGCCTGTCGGTGCCGCGACCAGTCGTGCACCTCCCTGCGGCCCCCCAGGGGGTGCGGCGCGGCGCCCTCGGGCGCCGCACCGGGGCCCGCCCGTCTGCTGCCCTGCCCGGCCTGTAGGGGCGGCCGGTCTGCGCGCGGCAGCGCCCAGCGACGGAGGGGGGCCGCCACGGAGGGGGCTCTCAGGAGCTCACCAGGGCGATGGTCTCCGTGGGGACGGCCTTTGGCGGCGCGCGCAAGGGGGTGGGGGGTGGGGGGGGGGGGGGGGGCTTCTTAGAAGGAGGCTGCTTCTCAGAAGGCGCCGGCCCTTCCATCTATAGATCAGGGCCCGCGCCTTCCAAGAAGCAGGGGTGCTTCTCAGAAGCCCCCCCCCTCCCCCCACCCCCCTCTGCGCGTGGCTGAGGCCTGGAGGTCCCCGCCACAGCGCTGCCGCGCGGCAGCGAGCTCGGTCGCGGCCCGGCTCGAGCCCGCGAAGTGCGGCACCACCGGGTTGTACAGCAGGGAGCAGGTGCCGCACACCTCCACGGGGGCCAGCGGCTTCGGCTTCCAGCTGCCATCCCTGTTCCTGGAGCACGCGGCCCCCAGCTCGGGGTGGCGGTCCATTCCGCACCATGCCTCCTCCTCCTCGATGCTCCGGCGTAGGAGGCGTATCCGCCCCCCCTCGCCCCAGCCTGGGGGGAACCAAAAGATAACGATATCACTGTCTACTGTGTACTCCCTGGATCTCTCCCGGGGTGCGATCTGACCAGAATGTCGAGGAGAGTCCGGCCGTAGCGACGAGGGCTCTTCAGGACGAGCGGCGGCATCGGTATCTTGTGCCTCCCCTGGCAGCCAGATCCCCAGGAGTTCGCAATCAGCCAGTAAGGGGTCTCGGCGGACTTGCCGAACCCCAGGAGCACAACCGCGTGGTCTATCTCGGCGCCCTTGCTGCAGGCGTCGAAGATGCCGCCGCCGTAGGCGAACCACGGCCGTGCCGCGAGGGCCACCACGACGGGGCCGCGGTCCACCAGCGCCCGCATCAGCGGCTCGGCGCGGTTGATCGGCAGCCTCTCGTAGCCCTCCATGCCTCGAATCAGACAGCGCTGCATGAACATAACATGTCGGAACTCCGCGCGGATGTCTTCGATCGGCGCTGTGACCCCTCCTGGCGGCGCCTCCAGGGGCGATTCAAGAAATCTGCGCGGACCTCCGAACATTTTTGCTCATGCTGTTTCCTCTTCCTCGGACACCGAAGGCGGACCCAGGCGCCGCGGGCGGCGCCTGGTAGACGCCGGGGTGAGTGTTCACGTAACCGCTGTCCACCTTGGGGAGGGCCGTGCACTGCCCGGCGTCTCCGGCAATCCAGCTGCGGTGCGCGTACTCGTGCTCCTGGTGGCACCCGTGCCTGGCGGCGTACGACATGTGCAACTCCATGAAACCTCCCTTGCACCCCCCCTCGCCGCCGCACGCCTCCGGGTTCTGGACGCAAGAGATGAACTCCTGCGGCGAGAACGTGCGCGTCTGCCCGCGGTAGATCTCGTGGTGCACCTCCAGCGCCAGGGCGACGGCAAGAGCGGAGCACGACCCGCAGGTGCCCTGGTCCCGGACGCGGTGGCTGGATCGATGCTCCTCAGGACGCGTGTTAGCGCCAACGCGTGCTTGTCCACCACAGCCCGTCAATACGACGCAGACGGCGTATAGGGCCGACGCAGGCTGCGTGGTATCGGAGGAACTGACTTCGTGGTAAGCGCACACTGAGCTATCACACGTCCTGGGGACCATCGACTGGAGTTCAGGCCTCCCCAGCTCCATTCCTCCGGCAGCTCGCAGTCCTTCCGCCGCTGGCGCTGGCCGCGCGCCAGCAGCGACAGGCCGGCCTCCGGCGGCGCCGCCGGGCCCCTCCAGCCGAGGAGCGCAGAGAGCTCCTCGTCGGTGCGGTCGGCGAAGGCGTTCCACGCGTCGTGCGTCCACCGCCGCCCCGGCTGGCTGTTGTGCAGCTCGGCGCCCGCGAGGCGCGCCTCGAACAGCGCCTGTCGGGCCTGGTACTCCGCCGACCCGGGCCCGTAGGAGCGCCCGTGCCTCCGGACGAAGCTGTCGAAGCGATCGGCTCGGGCGCGCTTGCTCGCCTGGGGGGGCGCTCGATGTGCACACCGGCTGCACGCAAGAGCGACTCCACCTCGGCAAGAGTGACCCGTGCACCGTGCACGGCATGCTGGTCGCTGCAGGCGGTGCGATGGCAGTGGGTCGCGTGCTCGGAGAGGTCCCTCCCCACGGCCACCGAACGTCGCGTACCGAAGGTCGCTCTGGCGAGGGGTCACTCTGATGCACCGAGTCGTCTGGTCGGCCAGGGAGCCCAGAGTAAAGACACCCCAGCCTCCTCCAGAGCCGCGGGGTGCTGCTGCTGCTGGAGCGTCTATACACCGAGCTCCCCCGTTCCCTCGCCAGAGGTTCCGTGACTCCTTGGTCGGCCAAACGACGTGGTGTACGGCGGGTTACGTCGCGATGTTCTTCGGCGTTGCTTTCCAACACTGGGAAGGTCGTTCAACCCTGAACGATCGCAGAGTTCCGATACCGCCGATCGCTCGACAGATCGGCCGAAGCCACGACGACTCCAGAGGAACCAAAAACAGAAACATGAAACTTTCAGAGGTCCAGTTGGATTATTGGATCTGAGCTGGCGGCGCCGGAGGCGCCGCCAAGGGGGGCCCAACACCGATCCAAGCAATCCGTGCAGACCGTCAACATTTATATTTGTGCATTTTTTTTCTTCTTCATTTTCTTCTTCGAGACTCACCACACGGTGTGGTCACCGCACCGCTTGGGGACCCCCGCTCTTCGAGCTTCGAGCCGAGCCCCTCCGGTCGCCTCCAACCCGCGGCCCACCAAGGCGCACGCGCACAGCACGCAGGCGTGGAGGCGCAGCGAGCCCGCCATCCGCCCTGCGCGCGAGTGGGGGGCTCGCGGACGCCGCCAGGGACGGCCAGGTACGCTGGAGCGGCCAGAAACCACGGGGACGAGACGCGCGTGACCTCCCTACACAACTTCTCCTCCTGCTCCTCCTCCTTCTCCACCTCCTCCTCCTCCTCCTCCTCCTCCACCTCCTCCACCTCCTCCTCCTCCTCCTCCTCCTGCTCCTCATCCTCGTCCTCGTCCTCGTCCTCCTCCTCCTCCTCCTCCTCCTCCGCTTATCCCTCCTCCTCCTCCTCCTCCTCCTCCTCCTCCTCCTCCTTTTTGTCCTTCCCTTCCGCAGCGGCAGGAGCGCCGCCCCCTATCCCGCAAGCCACGACGCGGCGCCCGCGCCAAAGAGCGCGCGCCGCACTCGCCCGCGGGGCCGTCGCGCACGCCAACGCGCAGGCCGTTTCCGGAGGAGGAGGAGGAGGAGGAGGAGGAGGAGGAGGAGGAGGAGGAGGAGGAGGAGGAGGAGGAGGGAGGAGGAGGAGGATGGGGAGGAGGAGGAGGAGGAGGAGGAGGAGGAGGAGGAGGAGGAGGAGGAGGAGGAGAGGAGGAGGAGGAGGAGGAGGAGGAGGAGGATGGGGAGGAGGAGGAGGATGGAGGAGGAGGAGGAGGAGGAGGAGGAGGAGGAGGAGGAGGAGGAGGAGGAGGCCGTAGCTCTGCCGTGGTATCAGTGGCTGAGGAGGTGGCCCCCTGAGCTCTGCAAGCGGCCCTCGCAGCTCTGCTGGTGGCCCTCGCAGCTCCGCTGGCGGCCGAAGTAGCGCAGCGGGCGTCCTCGTAGTTCCGCTGGCAGCCCCGGCGAGGTCAGCACGTGGTCCTCGTGGCTCCCGCGGTGGCTCTCGTGGCCCAGCGGTTGGCTCTGGCAGCTCAGTAGGTGGCCGAAGAAGCCCTCGTGGCTCAGCTGATTGCCGTCGTAGCTCAGCTGGTGGCCCAAGAAATTCAGCTAATGACCCTCGTGCCTCAGCTGGTGGCCCTGGAGGCTCAGCCGGTGGTGCTCGTGGCTTTGCATGTGGCTCTCGTTGATGAGCTTGTGGCCCTCGCAGCTTAGCCTGCGGCCCTTGTAGCTCAGCTGGTGGTCCACGAAGCTCAGCGTAGTTCTGCTGGTGGTTCAGCCGGTGCCGCCCCAAAGCTCTGCTGGTGGTCCTCGAATGTCAGCTGGTGGCACTCGTAGCGCAGCGGGTGGTCCTTGTAGTTCCGCTGGCGGCTTAAGTGGCTCAACCCTCGTAGCTCTGCTTGTGGCCGTCGAAGCTGTGCTCGTGGTCTTCGTAGCTCTTCGCGTGGCCGTCGGGGCTATTCTTGTTTCTGCTGGTGGCCCTCGTAGCTCGGCTGGGGATTCTCGGAGTTCTGCCTGTGGCCCTCGTAGCTCAGCGCGTGGCCCTCGAAGCTCTGTCGGTGGCTCTACTAGCTGCGATGCTGGCTCTCGAAACTGTGGCTGTTGCTCCCCGAGCTCTGTTGGTGGCCCTCAGTGCGCCTGGAGCCGGCAAACCAAACGTGAATGCAGGTTGTACGTGGAGCCGAATTCGTCGCTGTAGTAGTTGCCGTACTCGTAGCTGCAACTGCCGTCGTATTCGTGTGCGTCATGCTCGCAGGTGGGTTTCTGCACCTGCGCGGCGCGTTGTAATGGTGGTGGTGGTGGTGGTGCTGCTGCTGCAGAGGGAGCTCCACGACGACCGACTGCGTCTGCTGCTCTCTCAGCGCAAGGTGCTCGAATATCAAGCCGCTTCCGCACATCCTCGCGCACATCACGTCTTTCATCGGAGCTTCCCGACGCAGCCCTGCACACATGCCTCCCCTTGCACTGAAAGAGACACTCCGCCCCGAGAGTGGACCAAGAGGCCCTACGGGGCAGCTGCGGCAACTACGGCACAGCGGCTTCCATCGCCTCCCGCGCATGCTCTTGTATAGCGCCTATGCTTTCCTTGCGGTGCTGTGCCGTACTTGTCGTATCTGTTCTTGTACTTGCTGTCGCACTTGTAATTGTATGTTTATGAGAGCAGCGGTGATAACGACCATGATGTTTTTCGGATTTGGCTGTCGTCCATGTCTGACGACATACCCCATTCGTTCCAAAACCTTTACCGCGCTGAGTCTCGGCATGATTGTTTTCGTCTCCACGTAGACGCATAATCATCGTAGCAGCTGAAGTTCCGGAACTATTCCACGATGGCATGGCGCCCGCCATGCCATCGTTGTCAACACACAGGACCAAGCGTTCAGGGACAACTGGAAGCGGCTCATGGTAAGCGGCTAAGACCACACTTGAACGAAGGGATCTTGAATGATGCTATCGCCCAATATGTGTGACGCAGGTGGCATATGTCTATACATACAATACACAACATCCGTCCACCAGCGCTCGTCCGCTGTAGGAGCGCGATCTACCCGCTGGACTTTTACGGTGCTGCACGAGGCAAACGTCGTCCCAATCCCGTGGACGAGCGCACATGTTTAGCATGTTCGCATTCTCGGCCCTTACACCGTCCACGACGGCCCAACACGCTCTCAAGATCGCTTCAAGACTGCCCCAGAGGCCCCCATGGTGGACCCAAGATGGCCGGAGAGGGCCCAAAGATCGCTTTAAGACGGCCCAAGAGGCCCCCCAAAAGGGCCCCAAGACTGCCCAACAGGCGCCCCGTAGTGCCCAAGAGGGCCCCCAACATCGCAAGCGAGCCTCGCAGAGGCCCCCCGGGGAGGCCCCAAGTCGCCTCCTAAAGACCCCAAGGGAGCCCCCGGACAGCCTCCGAAAGGGCCCTATAAGGCTCCAGCAAGCCGCACGCGTGCCTCCAAGAGGATCCCCAGAGGCTTCCCACTTGACCCCAACAGGCAACCAAAGGGCCTCTGACACGTAACCCGGGCACGGCGGCGAGATAGGCCGAAGGCGATTAGATATGAATCGTCAGCCTGAGCATCACCATCCTCCTCCTCCTCCTCCTCATCATCATCAGCATCATCAGCATCACCACCACCATCACGATCACCATCACCATCATCATCATCATCATCATCATCATCATCATCATCATCATCATCATCATCATCATCATCATCATCATCATCATCATCACCATCATCATCATCAACATCATCATCATCATCAGCATCATCATCATCATCATCAGCATCAGCATCAGCATCAGCATCATCATCGTCACCATCATCATCATCATCATCATCATCATCATCATCATCATCATCATCATCATCATCATCACCATCACCAACAACATCCTCATCCCCATTCCCGTAGCCATTTTGGCTCAAGATGCCTTGTTCCGCAGGGGAACACGTGGATACCGCTAGTCCGCGGCTAGCTTTCGAATGCTTTCAGGCCCGATCAATCTGCCCTGGTCGGCGCCTCCAGTCCGTGTTTGTGAGCTCCTGCTGGAGCAACTTTCCCTTGTCTGCCAGGCGTCGCGAGCGATGGCTTGGCGGTCGCGCACCCCGTGGCGTGCTGCTGCTGGCCGTGATCGGCGTGCTGGTGGCGATCGTGGCGGCGGCGGTGGTGGCCGCCCGCGCCGCGGGGGAGGTACCTACCCTGTGTGTGCAGCCTGCGGCCACTGGGAGTACGATCGCTACGGGAATTGGTGCTGCTCAACGTGCGGGGGCAGCTACCAGGCGGAGGGCTCCGCCCGTGTGGCAGGCCGCAGCGCCCAGGCTGGGGCGGGGCAGGAGGCTGGCCTCGCCCAGCAGCTCAGCGCCCTGGCTGCCCTGCACCCCGCCATGGCCGCAACGTTGCAGGCCGCCAGTGCTGAGGCGGCTGCAGTTGGTGCTTAAGCAACTGAGGCGCCAGAACCTGTCAGTGCGAACGATTTGGAGAAGAAGGTGGCGGCGCGCCAAACCGAGCTGTCCAAGGAGGTCGAGAAGGCGGCGCGGGCAGAGCGGATTGCCCAGACCGAAGTGGAGGCCCGCCTGGCAGCCGCTGTCAAGTATCGTGAAGCCCTTCAGCAAGCAGAGGCGGCCCACGCTTCAGCTGTGGAGGGGCTGGCTCTTTGCCAGCAGGAGACCAGAGCTGCGCAGGAGGCCAAGCAGCTGTTCTCTGCCGATGCTTACCGTGAAGAGTGCAGGCGAGAGGAACGTCGCTTGGCCGAAGCCGCGGCCGCAGCAAGGCGTCGCGTTGCGGCTGCGGCCGCTGCTGGCGCGGCGGCACCAGGTGGCGGGAGTGTTCAGCGTGTGGAGCCTGGGCCTCAGCCTCCAGTACAGGTGCCTGTACATGCTGCAGGGGGTGGTGCTCGCGGCGGCGCTGGTGGCTCAGGTTCGTTGCCACAGCCACCGCCCAACTTTACCGCCATGGAGGAGCCTGAACTTCGTGCGTGGTGCCAACTTCATGATCAACAGTACCATGTCTGACAGGCGGCGCAGCAGATGCGCGTCGCCCTCGAGCGTGATGTTGGTGAGATGTCGGATGTTGCTTCTGATGTGGGTGCCGATCGTCTCGGCGAGCTGCGTGAACTCAAGAAGCGTGCCATCGAGCAGCCCTTGCAGGAGTCTGAGCGAGATCGACTTGAAGAGCTGTTGTGCAAGCAAGCCAGCCAGAAGTCGGCCAAGCGTGCTCGTGCGGTACGATCGGACTTCAAGGCCTCATCCAACCGCATGCTGCAACAGTTCCAGCCGCGAGTGGGGGCCGTTCCAGGAGGAGGACATGGGCCTGCAGTCGTGGGAGAACCAGGTGGTGCGCCTGTACTTGGTGCAGCAGGGGCTGTGCCAGGTGGAGGCTTGGGAGCTGCAGGTGCTGGAGATGCGGGTGAACGCGTGCAGTCTTCCGAGCCCTGAGCACGCTGAATGAGAAGGGTCTGAAGGCGGCGCGAGGCCTAGCAGGCCCCTGGGTCGCCAATGCTTGCAGCCAGCGCCGAACGCGGTTGAGTTTCTTTTCTGTAATATCACGAGCTGGAATGCGGTGTCACTGTCGTTTGCCCGGGAAGTGAAGCCAATCTGTGAGCTTTTGTTCTCTTTTGCGCGCATCGAATGCTCATCGATGCCTGTGAGCTCGCCAAACGGAAGTGCAATCATATGAAGTGGGGGCCCCACTTCGCCCCCGCCACGCGTTCCCCTGGAGGGGGCCTTCATCGCGGGGGAGTAGGGGCAGTCGTGAGTAGAGGACTTTGTCTTAGGCGTTTCCTGTCTCCGCATTCGTCCCTCATCGACCAGGGCTCTGGAAGCCACTGGCTCTTTTTGCAGCTCAAAACCAAGCAAGCTGTTCTTGCTGTAGGTGTTTGCTACTTAGATGACGGCCAGGGTGTAAGTGGGGTGAATCTCGATCGGTTGCGTGGGATCGCTGAGTTCGTGGGCACCCTGGCTACCCCTTGGATCCTTACGG
Source organism: Prorocentrum cordatum (assembly GCA_963575745.1). Classification (NCBI taxonomy): domain Eukaryota; class Dinophyceae; order Prorocentrales; family Prorocentraceae; genus Prorocentrum; species Prorocentrum cordatum. Next base: position 709,848 of record CAUYUJ010014582.1, on the reverse strand, counting down.
GCGACTTTAACATCCCGATCACCGATTTGGACTTGAGTGGTTTTCCTACGCTGTCCCGTGCTCGTGCTATTCCACCTGAAGGAATCGAGTTTACCTGTAGTCAAGGGAGGGGATCATTGATAGATCACGTCGCAGCCTCAGAGGACAACTTGCGTGTGACTAAGCATGGCCCCTCCCCGTTCAAGACTCACGCTTGCCTAGCGGTGTCTCTGGCTTGTACAGTGGTCGAACACGAGCTGTGGCGGCGTCGGCGTGCACGTTCGTTCCCACCCTGCTGTGGACCTGATCTACCCTGGTCCCAGTATCTGGAGCAGGTGGCTGAGCATGATCTTTCTCCCCCTCAGTTTCTGGCTGAAAAGTTGTTGCCGCACGTGACTGATAATTTGCACACTGGCCTCCCCCTGCATTACTCGATTTGGAGCAAGGCCACTGGGAATATGTATTTGCCCAGGGCGTCTGCGTGGGAGTTTGCCCCTCCTGAAGGTTCTCGAGGAGTGTGCCCTGCCTTCAGCATTGGGAAAGTTGGTCGACGAGGGGTGTTTGGAGAAAACTTTCGGCAACCGTCTCTGTGTTTCTGGGCCCATGTTTCGCAGAAGTATTGGGAGCATCGCTTGTATATTGCGACACGTTCGTGTACGCCGTTTAACGTCCTCAGGGGTATCCTAGCGGGCCTTGCTCCTCGGGTAGCTGAATATCATGCAGCAGGGGATGCTCGGGCCCCTGATTGGTGGCGGGCTCATTTGTCTAGCCTGCCCCAGGGTCTGGATGATCTGAATGAGCTGACCGATGCGATCAGCGCCACCTTGACTAAGGCGTGGAGCGCTGCTCGTGCGGACACTAAGGCTGGCATGAAGCAGTGGCTCCTCAAGGCGCTGCCGCGAGGCGCCAAGCGCGTTCACTCGTGGCTTCGGCACGACCAGGGTGCTGACCATGAGGTGTTAGTAGCACCAGCTGATGTGCATCAGCTTCCTGGGGAGATGATGAAATGCCGCGAGGACTTCTGGGGTAAATTCTGGAATGCGAAAAGGGGACCAACGGGGGCAGCTTTCAGGAGTTTTGGATGCCCTCAGACCCTTGGCTCTGGAATCTTTGGGAGATCTTGAACCTTTGGAACCGCGCGATATTCAGAGAGCTGCTCGTCTTTTCCGCGAGGATGCGGCCGTTGGCGTGGACCAGCGGCCCCCTCGACTGCTGGTTTCCCTTCCGTCTGAGGCGGTGCGGGCCTGCACCCACCTCCTGTGTAGGTGCGAGCGTCGGCGCGTGTGGCCAACGCAAATTATGTTGGGCATCATTGCTCTGTTGCCCAAGTCTGCTGAGAGTGAAAGACCTGTTTGCAAGTGTCCCACTTTGCGCCGAGTCTATTGCAAAGCTCGAGGAAGCTATGTTCAGGATTGGTCCCTTGCCCAGGTCAACCATTGGGACACTGCTATTAGAAGGTCGTCGGCCCTGCAGGCTGCGCTTTATCGAGAGCTTGGCCACGGGATGGCCAGATCTCTGGGGTTGTGCTCGGTCGGAGCGTATTGGGACCTTAAGAAGTTTTTCGGTACGGTCGACCCTTGTCGCCTTGCTGGGCTCGCCGTGAAGATGCGCTACCCCCTGTTCCTCCTGTATTTGGGGGTAGTGCTGCATGAAGCTCCTCGTATCCTCGAGGTCCAGGGTTTCTATTCTGACCCTATCCCCACTGGAATGGGCATCTTGCCTGGCTGTGGCCAATCCATGCCGTGGGTCAGAATATATTTGTACGACATACTTGATCAGGCCCACGCTTCCTTCTTGCCTGTCCGCATCAGGGGATACGTGGACGCTATTACTCAAACACAGCAAGGATCCCGCGAAGAGGTCCTCGCCGCTTTCGCGCCTGCTGCGTTGCACCTGCGCCGCGAGCTGGAGGCCGCAGGCGCATTCATTGCTGACAAAAGCACCCTTTTGGTTTCCCACAGAGAGCTCGGAGCCGAGATCATGCAGATGTTCTCTTCAATCAACCTACCTATTCAGTGGAGAGGCTCGGTTCGAGATCTGGGGGCCATGTCTTCTGCAGGAAGCCGCCGGAATATAAACAAAATGCGACAAAGGCGTGCTATCGCCTATCGGAAAAGTCGGACGGTCCAGTTTTTAACTCGGCTGGTCGGCCGCGCGTGCAAGCTGTATAAACCTGGGGTCCTGGCCGTGGGGTCGTGGGGCCATGAGGTCTTGGGGCTTTCTCCTGGTCAAATTTAAGTCCATGCGCGCTCAGGCTGCCGCGTGCTCTGGGTTGTGGGCCCCAGGTGCCTGCACCACTACCTTGCTTGGCTTACTTGGGGCTGCGAAGGATGACCCCCAGTTTAGGCTTCGCTATGAACAGCTTGATGGTTGGGCTTTATCTTGGGCGGATCTTGATCATAAATCGCGCAGGTTGTGTTCTGAGGTTTGGAAGAAGATATCTACCAAGATGGACCAGGCCAAGTACCGTTGGCAGGTAGTTAAAGGGCCGATGGCGGCCACCATTGCTGTGCTGCGTGATCTAGGCTGGCAGGCAGAGTCACCAGTGTATTGGCGCGCTGAGGATTCGGCTTTAAGGCTGAATGATGGTGATTTCCCTTTCCAGCTTTGGGGTGCCCTTTTGAGGACGTGTTCTGCGGTGTCCTGGGGCCAAGCTTCCAAGCAATTTTGTGGTGCGGGCCTGGAAAGAGGAGTTGATTTTACCCCTGTGCGTAGATTTTTGGCCAAGCTTGCCCGAGGCGGTGAGCGCGAGGCGGTGGGCATACTGCGTAATGTGCTCATTGCCGCGTCGTGGCCTGAAGAGCGATTGCATGCTGCAGGGTAAGTTTCTGGCAGTAATGGGCTTTGCGGGGGATGTGGGGAAGCCCCCGAGTCCCTGTTGCATCGGTACTGGCAGTGTGCGTGCAATCGGGATTTCCCTGACGACACTATTGAAAATGCCGATTCCTTGGCCCCCAGGGCCATTGTTGAAAACGACAAGATGAGTTTCTGGTGTCGGGGGCTCACGTCGTTGGGCGATTCCTTAGGTCACCTTCCCCCTCCTCAGCGTTTGGCGTTTGGTTTGGGATCGGGGACGGTGCGTTGAGGGGGAGCTCATACGTGATGGCGTCTGGGGTGTTGATGGATCTGGAGGCAAATACTCGAAGGATTGGAGACTACGTCGGTGTGGATGGTCATTCGTGCACCTTGGGCCAGATGGTAGGATAGACGCGGCTCGATGTGGATCATTGCCGTGTGTGCGTCAGTCTTCGCCAAGGGCCGAGCTCTTTGCCTTGATCGAGCTATTGCGAGCCAGCGTTGGAGATGTTCGAGTTTATTGTGATTGCCTTTTGGTCGTGAAAGGGGCGAGGGAAAGCTTACGGCCAAGAGGAAGTCTAGCATGCTGGACCTGTGGGCTGAATTTCACAGGGTGCTTTCCGAACGGAAGGGCTCTCTCCGACTGATCTGGACCAAAGGACACCCCACCCAAGCCCAGGCCGAAAATATGTTTTTGTCTGAAGTAGAGGTGTATTTGAATAAGACGGCTGGCTGCGTTGCCGATTGGGCTGCCGAGCAGGCCCAGCTGGATGAGGATCTTGTTCCTTTTATTGTACGGGCTGATGAGCTCGCCGTTCGAGTTTTAAAAAGGATCCTCGCTGTTCAGCGTGCAGTGTTGTTCTCCTCGGAACGTGAGAGGAAGGGGCTCCGCGAGCCTCGGCGTGCTCGAGGGGTGGTCTCCTCTATGTCCGAGCGTGTTTGTAGGTTGGGAGATGCAGGGCACGATCCCCTTGTGCGCAGGGCCTGCATCAAGTGCAAGCAATGTGGGCTGAGCCATAGTCTGAGAGGCCAGCTTGCGGGCTTCTGGCCAAATGCATGCAAGCCCCGTTGTATCATCCAGCAGCGTGTTCAGCTGCTCGTGCCGCGGGAGGAGAGGGGTGATTATGGCGCTGGCCCCACCCCTTATTGCCTGGGGCCGTCGGACCTGTGTGGGGGTGCCCTGGACCACCCGTTGGCCGACCGATGTCACCCCTCCCACCGACGGTCGGTGCAGCGAGGAATACTGTTCTAGCCGGTTTGTGGAGGTTCCTGCACTGTCGCCCCTCCCCGCATCCTGAATGCATTGTGCGGAGACCCCGCCCGAGGGCCATGCCCCTCGAAGGCGGGGCGTGAGGTGCTCTCGCGCCTTTCCAGGGGGCTGCCTCCAAAGTCGGGCACTGCGTTCCCTGATCATGCATGAATGTGTTTGTGCGGCCTGCCTAGAGCAGGACCCCCGCCTTAGATAGAAAAAAACAATCCTTATCTCCATTCCTCCTCGACCCTCCTCCTGCTCTTTCTCGTGTCCTCCTCCTCCTCCTCCTCCTCCTCCTCCTCCTCCTCCTCCTCTCCTCCTCCTCCTCCTCCTCCTCCTCCTCCTCCTCCTCCTCCACTTGAGACGAGGTTCCTCAGCGCGGAGACCTTCTCGGCAAGCCCCAAAGGCCTCTCGGAAGGCCCACGCGGTCTCTTGGAAAGCCCGTGAGGCCTCTCGGAAGGCCAAAGAAGCCTCTCAAACGTAAAGAAACCTTGCGGAAAAACGCACAAGGCCTCTCGGAAGGCCCATGAGGTCTCTCGGAAGCCCGAAGGGGTCTCCCGCCAAAGCCAGGAAGCTTGTCGGAAGGCCCAAGAGGCTTGTCGTGAGACCCAACAAGCCTCTCGGAAGGCCCAACATGCCTCTCGCAATGTCCTGGATGCCTCTCGGGAGGCCCAAGAAGACTCTCGGAGAAGCCCAAGAGGCCTCTCTGAAGGCCCAAGAAGACCCACGAGGCCTCTCGGAAGGCTCAAGACGCTTCTCGACAGGCCCAGGCATCGTACCACAACAATTCTTCACATCAGCGCTGAGGACATTATGAACTTGGCTTCCAGGGATTGAGCCCCTCTGCCGGGGATTGAACCCTTCTGCCGGGGTTTGCATCTTTCTCTGGCTATCTCCCCCTCGCGCGCGGCGGATGGAGTTCCCGTAAACCTCCTCCTCCTCCTCCTCCTCCTCCTTCACTTAGTTTGTTCCTGCTGCCTCCCACCTCCTCTTCCTCCTCCTCCTCCTCCTCCTCCTCCTTGTGTTTCTCCTCCTTCCTCTCCTCCCCCTTCTTCTCCTCCCTATCATCCTCTTTCTGACCTCCTCTCCCCCCTCCCTGACTCCTCCCTCTACTCCCCTCCCTCTTCCCGCCTCTCTCCTCCTCCCCTCTCTCCCTCCTTCATCCCTCCTGCCTCCCTCTCTCCCTCCCCTCTCTTCCTCCCCGTCCCTTCTCCTTCCCTGCTCCTGCCACGTCCCCCGGGACTGCCGCGAGCCTCAAACTCCCCGCGGTTCTGGCCGCCCCGGGCATATGAAGGAGGTCCCGGGCGGGGAGGCCCGGTGGTCTGGCTAGTCGTGGCGAGGCATGTGTCTCGAGGCGGAATGCCGGCACGGCCCGGGGTTGAGACACGACGGCAGTGTGAGGACAAGCGCAGGCGTCCTCCGATGGGAGCTCGCGCGCCGCAGGCCATGCGGCTCGAGGTCTCGGAGCTGCTGGACCGAGCTGCGGTGCCCGACGGGGTGCGAGCCGCCCAGGCTCTTCGCTCTGGCCACCGAGAGCGCCGGCGCCAGGGCGCGGCAGAGCAAGATGCTAAACGGCACACCGTCACGAATGGAAACCCGAGAGGGCGGCCGCGGAGCGTGGCAGAGGAGGCTTCCGCGCCCAGAGCGTGCAGCACGCCACGAGTAGTGCAGGCGGCCCAGGGCGCGAGGCTGAAGACACTGGGGGAGAGTCCAATCAAAGACATGATGAGGAGAAATCCGGATGGTGAACGTTTTCTTGTTCGGCGTTTCGACACTGGGCGGAAGGGGGGGGACGGGGGGGGGGTCTGGCTCCAGATCTCTGCTTCATGCGAATGTTTGCAACAGTGTGTCCTATGGGGGAGACCCCACCTGCTTGAAACAAGCGCCCCAAAGCAGCCAAGATCTACTCCATGGGGGGGATGGTGCGAGGGCCCTCGCCGATCGGCAAAACAGTGAATAAAAAACGACCACGATGAGAATGCATCTGGGAATCTCTGCGAGCTGGCGCGTCCCGAGGATGCATCGGGCGCCACTGCTGTTGCAGAGCGATCCGGGACACTCCGAGAGCGTTCACAGGAACGCTCTGAAGAGATGTTCAGTACGGGCCCGGCCACAAGAAGCTTTCCACAAGAAGCCCGACACCGAGGGCACCCTGGAGGCACCCAGGAGGGAGGCAGGATGTTTCTCAGGGCACCCTGGAGGCAAGCAGGATATTTCTCAGCGTGGGCCCCCAGTGTGTATCGTCATCCTGAAGTAGGCCTGCCTAAGAGGTCCTGCAGACATTGGAGGCCTCTCAGGTGGAGCCGGGGTCCGTTGGGGGGGGGTCCGAGGGGATGCGTCGCCGCTGCGTGCGCGATGCGTCGGCAATGCGGCGCGATCCTGCGCTGAGAAAGCACCCGCGATCCTCTGGCCAGATCAGCTTCAGCCCTGTTCGGGAGGTTTTGGAACACAGCCAGGGTCTCACAGCAGGGAAGCTTGAGTGCAGCCAATGCTACGATGCAGAATGTGAAAAACGAAAAGTATCCCAAGGCGGAGAGCCCAAACACCCCTCCTGAGCTGGGGGTGTTCTAAACCATTGTGCCAGCTGTCTTCACCGGGCTATAAGTTCAAGAAACGGCAGCAGCATCGAACAATCTACGAGGTTGGAGGTCGGGCATGCAGCCACGGCTGTGATCGGAGAGCGTATTACCCAAGGAAGTATGAGCTGTCTCTGTGGCAAGACCGCGAACGAACGCTTGGCCACAACTCCGCAACCGTCCTCGCGCAAATGCAGCGGGGGCCAGAGCGGAGGCCATGCCGGGCATCCAAGACAATGCCGAGGAAGCGCCGGGCCAGAGCGAAGGGGAGGCGGCCCTAGGAGGAGGGAGAGGACGAAAAGGTAGATGAGGAGGTTTGCGTTTTGGGGGCGGTGTTTGCCGTGTCTGAGCCCCTGGAGCTCAGTGGGCCCCGGAAACGGCAAGGCCGTTTTTTCACCGCTTCCGAAACAAATCCGTTGAAAATGGAAACGGCAACAAAAACGGCGACCGGAAACGCCAACAAAAACGGCTCCAAGATTGGAACCGGAGCGGGAACCCGTAAAAGAAACGGCGACGGAACCGTTAACAAAAACGGCGTCGGAACCGGCAGAAAACAGCAACACGGAACCGGTAAAAAAACGGCCCTGTGGTTTCCAGGGCCCACTAAGCCCTGGAGGTCTCCAGAGGGCTCCAGGAGGCAGGAGGAGAGGGGTACGGTGGGGGTGGACTGAAGAGGGCCACGCGAGGGGACACGAGACTCTTCTGCGGGCCACACGCTGCCATATGAGCGTGGACCGGTGGTCGCGAGGGCCACAGGACACAAGGGGTACCCTTGATTTGGGAGGGTCGACCTGCGAATCGGACTCGATACACGTCGGTCGGAAGAAGTAGGTAGAAACATGAAGTAGGAAGGCGGATTAAGTTGATTGGATCCAGGCCCCCCCAGAGAATAACAAGACACAGCAGAAGCGTGCCGATTCTTGAAGTAGGAAGGCGCCTGAAGTAGATTGGGGTCTGGGAATCCAAGAATACCTACTTTCAACGACCGGCGTGTACTGTAGGGAGGGTAAACAATAGGGAGGTCGGGCGTTTCACCACGGTCGGGGCCCGCGCACGGAAGAGGGCGGGTGCATGTGGGAGGGAGATGCCAGGATGAAGAGGGGAGGGTTGGGCAGGAGGGCGAAAGGTGGGGAGGAGGAGAGGGAAGGCAGGAAGGAGAAGGGACGAAGGACAACGGAAGACGAGGGCGGATGAGGAATGGAGGGGGGAGGAGGAGGAGTGTAAGTGAAACAGGCATGGAGGGAGATGGAGAGGGCGTGCGAGAGAGAGAGGGAGGGAGAGACGGAGAGAAAGAGAGAGTGATAGAGCTGGCAGAAACAAGGAACCAACTAAGGGGATGCACGTGAGAGAAAGCACAGGGAAGGACACAAGAGGAACGAAAGTAATAACGCAGCAGCGCCAGGAGAGAGCAGCAGGGACGGACAGAGGAGCCACAAAATGGGAAAACGACGGGGCAAGGCGGTAACAGCATCGTGCAAGTGATCCGATGCTGCCGCTCCCTGCCACGCTCGATCCTTGCAGCCTCCCTTCGCTAACGTCGCCTGCTTGCAATGCTGCTGCTGCTGCGGCTCTGCCTTCTCCTTCTCGTCCTCGTCCTCGTCATCGGGCAAAGACGCCGTAACCTTCTTCGAACTTCGATGACATACTGTAGGTGTTTGTTCGTGTACGTTCATGAAAAAGGGTGGCGGGTCTTCATACTAGTTGCATCTACGGCCCTCGCAGACGAGTCCACTACTCCCAGTTTTGCGGGCCGCCTGATTTTCGCTGCGCCAGGCTCGCGCATGCACCCCTCGCAGCAGCAGAGAGGAGGTACGCAACCTGAACTTCTGGGAGGACAGCCAGGCGAGGGGGGGGTGCATCGGGGATCTACTGACCCGGATCATTTCAGACCCGGGTGAGTCAGGCCTTGCAAGATCCCGCAGGATCCTGTACCCAAACCCGGGTCAATGCGACCTTGGCCCTGCAGGATCCTGCAACATCTGGCGCTCCGGCTGAGCCCCGTTTGGATTGACCCCCATCTCAAGGCTCCCGAGTGCACATCGGTGGACTGGCAGGAGAGCCCAGAATCGAATCGATAAATCGGATCGGCAATCGGCATGAATCGGATCGGCGGAAATCGGCAGCCGAATCGGGAAAAGTCGAATCGGCGGAAATCGGCAGGCTAGTATGCCTCCAATAAGAAATCGGAGCCCAAATCGGAATCCCAAGTCGAATCGAATCGGAATCGGAAGCCATCGAAATCGATTCGAATCGAATCGGAGGAATCGAAATGACCCCTGGACTGGCTCCGTCCGGGGGGGGGCTGGAACCTTGGCCTGGCATCGGCGATGCCTCGCCGAGTCAGGCTCTCGATATCACAACCCTGGACGCTCTGCCTGGGCGGGGAGGGGCCCCCCCGGGTCCCACCTGGCGACCGAGTGGGTGCCTGCGGTCCAGTTCCCCCCCCCCTGTCGGCGCCCCTGCCGAGGAGGAGGAGGAGGAGGAGGAGGAGGAGGAGGAGGAGGAGGAGGATAAACAGGAGGAGGAGGAGGATGAGCAGGAGGAGGGGGAGAATGAGGAGGAGGTGGAGGAGGAGGAGGAGGATGAAGCAGAGAGGAGGAGCCCGCCATACAGAAACTGAACCACCGCAGCCACGAGCAAGCGACATCCCCGCCAGCGGCCATCGGCAGGTGGCGGCTGCAGGAGTGCGGCGCAGGAGGCGCGTCGAGCAGAGAGAGCTCGCCCCCACAATGTGGAAGCAAGCTGTAGGCATTGTCGGCAGTGTTCACGCGACAGCAGACGCAGCGCAGTCCGTATCGGGCTGGAAGCGCATGCTGCGCCAACACATTCTCTCACTGTGATTCTCCAAGTGCTTTCGTATTTTTTTTTGTGTGTTGTCCGCGCTCTGTCTGTCCACGCACCGCCTGGTGTACGACGCAGAAGGAGGGCCATCGGCAAGACCGAAGGCATCGTCGCGTAACATCATTGCAGCCGGCCATGCTGGCCATGCAACTTCATCAGATCGGCAGCAGGCTCACCCCGAGGCCAGGGGGAAATCCAACGTGAACCAAAGCCATGTGGATGCTGTGGCCATTTGCGACGCGCCTGCTTCGTCTGGCGAAGGGTGCGGCTAGTTGCTGTACTCAGCTCGTGCGAGCGAGCTTCCGAAAAGCTGACTGTGCACGCGGGGCGCAGGCTGGATCTGCCAATGCTCGCGACACTCCTGCGATTACTTGGCCGGGCAGACACCAGCCGTCATACAAGACACCATGTCTGGAAGGAGGAGTGGCGCCGAACGGTCCATGCTTGCGACAACAAGTCCCAGGGTAGGGGAGGGACACATTTTCCAGCCGACGGGAATGATCTGGGAACCAGAAGCGGCACAGCCATAAACATTACGCGACCGAGGAACCCCGCATACTTATATTATGACTGGAGTGATGATAGCTGAAGTGAAGCATGTGAGAATGATGTTGGTGGCCGTTCCCTGCGCCCCCCCTCTGGTGTCGAGAAAATGGCACGCCTGCTGCGCCGTGCGAGTCTGCAACGGATAGAGACCGCACCCCCCGCGCAACCCCTCTGTTATCGAGATTTTGCCACGCCTGCCGCGCCCTGCACGCCTGAAACGCATAGAGGCCGCACCTCCTGCGCACACCCTCTGGCGTCGAGAATGTGCTACGCCCGCCGTGCCTGACGCGCCGGCAGCGCACAGAGACCGCACCCTCTGTGCACCCCCTCTGGTGTCGAGAAATCCCCACGCCTGCCATACCCTGCGCGCCTGCAACGCATAGAGACCGCACCCCTTGCGCACCCTCCTGGTGTCGAGAAAATGCCACGCCTGCCGTGCCCTGCGCCGTACCCCCAGTACACCCCCTCTGGAGTCGCTGGCGGGCCTTGCGCGCCTGCAACGCATAGAGACCGCACCCCCTGCGCACCCTCCTGGTGTCGAGAAAATGCCGCGCCTGCCGTGCCCTGCGCGCCTGCAATGGATAGAGACCGCACCCCCCGCACACCGCCTCTGTTCTCGAGACATTGCCACGCCTGCCGCGCCCTGCACGCCTGCAACGCATAGAGACCACGGATCCTGCGTCGAGAATGTGCTACGCCCGCCGTGCTTGACGCGCCTGCAACGCATAGAGACCGCACCCCCCGCGCACCCCCTCTGGTGTCGAGAATTCCAACGCCTGCCGTGCGCTGCGCGCCTGCAGCGCATAGAGACCGCACCCCCTGCGCACCCTCCTGGCGTCAAGAAAATGCTGCGCCTGCCGTGCCCTGCGCGCCTTCAACGCATAGAGACCGCACCCCCTGCGCACCCTCCTGGTGCCGAGAAAGTGCCGCGCCTGCCATGCCCTGCGCGCCTGCAACGCATAGAGACCGCACTCCCAGTCCACCCCCTCTGGTGTCGAGAAAATGACACGCCTGCTGCGCCGTGCGAGCCTGCAACGGATAGAGACCGCACCCCCCGCGCACCCCCTCTGTTATCGAGACTTTGCCACGCCTGCCGCCGTTGTGCTCATCTGCGTCTCTGTACTGAGCTGAGCTGTGCTTGCCCACACGCACACGTACATGCAAGCCCACACACCGTGCACGTGGTGTGCTGAGCTGTGCTGAGCTGTGCTGTGAGCTGTGCCGTGGAGGAGGGCAGGAAGGAAGAGGGAGGTGTGAGGGAGGAGACGCGGGTGCGACGCGGCAGGGAAGAAAACCAGAACCCCACGAAACATGTGGGGAATTAAAAGATCCGCGCGCATCTCTTGGATCGGCGCTGGACACCCCCTCCCTGGCGCGCGGAGCGGGCCAGGGGTGGCGCTGGAGGCGCCACGAGCGGGCCCAGCGCAGATCCGAGAAATCCGCGCGGACCTCCGAAAATTCATGTTCATGCCGCATGCTGCGTTGTTCCCCTTCGGTCGATGTCCAGGCGATCGGTCTTCACAACGCGCTGTGCACCAAGGAAAGCGCACTCGCCCTGCGGCATGCCCGAGCCGGGCTGGTTGCTCCACCTTTGCGCGCGCGGCTGGCGAGAAGGCCGCCACGAGGGGAATCCGGGCGCAACCGCAGCGAGCCCGACGACGGGAAGGCACGACAAGCACGCCATGATGGCAGCTGCCTCCAGGTCGAGGGTGCTCGAGAGCAGAGGTGTTTTGTCGTTGTTGTTGTTGTTGGTGGTGGTGGTGGTGGTGTTGTTGTTTTTGTTGTTGTTGTTGTTGCTGTTGTTTTTTGTTGTTCTTGCTGTTGTTGCTGTTGGTGTTGTTGTTGTTGTTGGGGTTGTTGTTGTTGGTGTTGTTGATGTTGTTGTTGTTGTTGTTGTTGGTGTTGTTGTTGTTGTTACGTTTTTTATTGTTGACGTTATGGTCGTTGTTGTTTTGTATTGTTGCTGTGTTTGCTGTTGCTGCTGCTGTTGTTGTTGTTGGTGTTGTTACTGTTCTTGTTATTGTCAAATTGTTGTTGTTGCTGCTGCTTTTCTTGTTGTTGCTGTTGTTGATCCTCTCTCTCTCTCTTTCTAGATCTGTTGTTTAAGCACAACACAACATGTCGAGAGCAGGAGGCAGGTGTCCGACGTCGGCAGGCCAAGAGGCGAGCCGCACGCGAGGCCGGAAGGATCCGAGGACCCAGGCGTCTCGCGGCGAGGACGTCGAGGGCGCCCCTGCGGGCCAGGCCGCGAGCGGCGCGCGCGCGCCCAGGCCCGGGCGCGCGTCGAGGGCCCCCCCTCCCAGCCCAGGCCGAAGTGCGCGAAGGCCGGGGGAGAAAGCAGTCCGAGGGCGGGAATGGCCTCCTACAGGCGAGATCTCGGGCGAGCAAAGACAAGCAGACACACCAAACTCCACCAGGGTCAAAACACAACAGCGGAGCACATCGTCCCGGGGATTATGTTTCCCGGGATGTTGTTTCGACTGGCTTGGGATATTCCTCCTGGAGAGGGACATGCCCAGGCTCTATTGCACGAAGGCCGGGGGAGAAAACAGTCTGAGGGCGGCGGGCATGTCCTCCTGCAGGCGAGATCTCGGGCGAGCAAAGACAAGCAGTCCAACGAAACTCCACCATGGTCAAAAAACAACAGCAGGACACATCGTCCCTGGGATTCTGTTCGGACTGGTTGGGGAAGATTCCTCCTGCAGAGGGGCACGCCCGACTTCGGACCAGTCGCTCGGCGAGGCCACCCGCAGAGGCGACGCCGCTGCGCCCCCCCGCGCGCGAGAGGCCTCCGCCCGCGCGCGACTTCCGCGCCCGGGTCGCGCGGCGAGGCGCGCCGCCCCCCCGTCGCGGAGCGCGGCCCGCCCCTCCCCCCCCCCCCCCGCGCGCTGCGCCGCGGGACGCCCTCCGCCCTTTTTCATGCGGTGGGGGCAGTGGGTACTCCAGGTCTCTTCCTCCTCCTCCTCCTCCTCCTCCTCCTCCTCCTCCTCCTCCTCCTCCTCCTCCCCCTCCCCCCTGCCCATGCGGTGGGGGCATTGGGTACTGCAGGTCTCTCAATCAGCGTGGGGGGGGGATCGCGCGGGGGGGTGGGGGAGCCGCTGCCCTTCGGGGGGCGTGGGGAGGCTGGGGAGCGAGATGGGGGTGGGCCTGGGGCGCGCGGGGGGGGCGGGCCAGGGGCGTCGGACAAGGGGGGGGGGCTTATGGAAGGATCTGGAGTAAGGAACCCTTGGATCAGGAATCCAGGGTCCGAAAGCTGGCGGAAGGCCAAGTGAGGCTTGGCGACGGATATCACCGCCGCCATCATCAGACAAGCAGTCCTCCAGGGTCTAAAGCCCCCTGGGCACAGTCCTGAACGAACACCCCCACCGTAGAAGAAGACAAAAGCATATACATACACTTTTGGCGCTCCGCGCGGATCCCTTGGATCCGCGCGGAGCGCCAAACAACCATGCATATGCAGTTTCTTTTTCGAGTCGAAGGAAGCCGCGCTGGGTGTGGTACAGACGAGGAAGGGAGCTCCTCCCCCCCCCCCAGGCGACGACGAGGCAGGCGCCAGCGAGGCTGCGGTCCAGGCGGCGCGAGCTCGCACGCCGACCATCCTCCCACCCCGTCCCACCCTCCTCCGCCCTTCCTCCTCCTTCTCCTCCTCTTGTTTCTGTACTCCTCCCTTCCCCCTCCTCCTCCTCCTCCTCCTCCTCCTCCTCCTCCTCCTCCTCCTCCTCCTCCTCCTCCTCCTCGTCCTCCTCCTTCTCGTGGGCGTTTCTCTAATGGTTTTTGGCATGTGGCCGAAGGGTGGGAAAGGGGGGGGGGTATGGGTCTTGGCCGGTGCTTCGTCGATCTGCTTCTGCCAGCCGCGGGGCCAGACGGGGGGGGGGTTCTGACCAGTCGCCAGACGTGGGAGGCGTGCGCGCGGCTCCTGGCAAGTCCCGCATCCTCCTTCTCCTCCTTCCGCAGCTGACTTCTCCTTCTCCTTCTCCTTCTCCTCCTCCTCCTCCTCCTCCTCCTCCTCCTCCTCCTCCTCCTGCTCCTCCGCCTCCTCTCTCCTCTCCTTCTCCTTCTCCTCCTCCTCCTCCTCCTCCTTCTCCTCCTTCCGCAGCTCCTTCCTGGCAAATCCCGCCTCCTCCGTCTCCTCCTGGCAAATCCCGCCTCCTCCTCCTCAAAACTGATACCAAGGATGCGCGGTAAGGAGGCAATGGCCTTGGAAGGGCATGCCTGCACTCTTCGGGCGGGGCGCGGCCAACGAAAGTGGCCAAGGATGGGCCGAAGAGGCAAGGATGCAAGGGCACGTCGCTCATCCTGACTTTCAGCCACTGTCGACTGTGGTGTGAAAGTCCTGGTCCCCACAGGCTGCGTGGAGGTGTTCCTGACTCGCTCTGAAAGTGTGCCGCCTCTCAGAGGCGGCCGCAGTCCTGTGACGCACGGACGGGAGCGCTGACGGCATGCCTCTCGTCTCACGGCCTTCGCGGTGGGCGCACCTGTGGCACGGAAGGGGCTCCCAGGAGGCGGAAACGGCTTGGAACGCCACCCTGGGGAGCCCGATTGAGCAGAGATAGCGGACACTTGCCTCCGTCATAGAATCCCATAGAATCCTCCTCCTCCTCCTCCTCCTCCTCCTCCTCCTCCTCCTCCTCCTCCTCCTCCTCTTGTTCTTGTACTCCTCCCTTCCTCCTCCTCCTCCTCCTCCTCCTCCTCCTCCTCTTCCTCCTCCTCCTCCTCCTCCTCTTACTCCTCCTCCTCCTCTTCCTCCTCTCCTCTCTTCCTCCTCCTCCTCCGCCTCCCCCTCGCGCTCCCCCTCGCCCTCCCCTCCCCCTCCCCCTCACCCTTTCCCTGCTCCTCCTTCTTGTCCTTCTCCTCCTCCTCCTCCTCTTCCTCTTTTTCTGACGTTGCGCAAACTTAGGGTTGCAGCCTAGAGCGTTACTGGATTGAAGAAAAAAGAGATCCCCGTTTTAGCGGAGCGAATAAATGATTTGGCATGGCTGGCGCAGCCTAGCAGGACAGGCAAACATACCAGAGTATGCGCCAGCCAGGCGGTGTGAGAGGCGGGGGGGCCGATCGAAATCCATGGAACCTTAGTGAAAAAACGAGGGGAAGCACCGAACGAGGGAGAGGCGAAATACGCGCGCAAGCCTGCAAGGATCTAGCATGGAGAAGTTTAGCTGCAGGTTAGGTGCTGACTACGGCCTGCAGTGGCCTAGTCCTCCTCCTCCTCCTTGCGCCTGTCCTTCTTACTCCCCTTCCTGCTCTGGACTCTGGAGGCCCAGAATGATCCCCCAGGGCGTCCAGAAGCCTGGATTCTCGATCCTCTATCCTCGACCCTCCTCCTCCTCCTCCTCGCCCCAATTCCTCCTCCTCCTCCTCCTTCTCCTCCTCCCCCTCCTCATGTCCAGCCTCCTCCTTCCTGAGAGGAGCATGAGAGGGACAACCTGTTGCATAAACATGAACTCTGGAATGCCCGCCGGGACTTCTTAGACCAGCGCTGGGCCCCCCCTCCCTGTCGCGCTCCGCGCACCCGGGGGGGGGGGGGGGCGCCAGAGGCGCCGCCCAAGGGGGGGGCCCGGGCAGATCCGAGAAGCCCACGCGGACCTCCGATTTGTTTGTTTGTCAATGCCCTTTTTGCTTCTTCGATTCCTCCTTCGTCTCCTCCCTCCCGCGCGGACTGCGGGCCTGTCTGGGCCCCCATCGGCACCCACTCGCCGACGCCTCGCGGGCCCGCGGAGGGGGCGAGCCACAGGAGAGGCCGCGCGACCCCCCGGACGACGACCACGCAGACATCGACACTGCGGGGACGGGGGTTGTCATCCTCCTCCTCCTCCTCCTCCTCCTCCTCCGCCTCCTCCTCCTCCTCCTCCTCCTCCTCCCTCTCCCCCTCCTCCTCCTCCTCCTCTCCCTCCTCCCTTTCCCCCTCCTCCCCCTCCTCCTCGGGGATGGAGGCTTTGGATCGTTTCTGGCCAGGAGGTGGAACATTCCGAGAAGCCTCCAATGGCCTCCTCCTCCTCAGGGGTCGAGGGCTTGGATGGCTTGTTTTGGAACTCTGGAGGCTTCCAGGCCTCCGGGGACTGGATCCGGCACTTGATGGGTTGCCGGGGGAGGGAAGCACAGGACCTTAGCCGCCCCGATACGCAGCACGCAACACGTAGCATATTGATACGGAGCCCAACACGTACCCTGAAAACGTGGGTCTCACGCGATACTTTCGCCAAAACGTGGGCCAATACGTTGAGCCAACACGCAACGTATTGGCACGGACGTTTTGAGCACGGCACGTGTTGCGTATCAAAACGTGCGTATCGAGGCAGCTAAGCACAGGACTGACTGGAGAGGGGAAGGGGGGGAGGGAGAGACAAGAGGAAGGAGAGGGGACGGGGGCGGGCGGAAGGAAGGAGGTGAACAACATAACACGAATGCGAACTAAGAACGCACAATTATAGCGCGCTGGTTCTCAGGAATCCCAGCTCGCAGTGAGATGTCGACGATTGGTCCACGATTTCGGATATGACACAGCCCGAATATCCCCCCCCTGGCCTGGCCGCTGTTCACCCCCTGGTGACGATGCTGATGGTATGAATATGTAGAATTTCGTAAATGATGATGTCTTGGACGACTACGACTATGTAAACGCGTATGATCAGAACGGTTATGGTGGTGATATCGACGACGATGTGGATGACGATGGCAAGGATGATAACATGTATTAGGGCGAATGTGTTGGCCGATGATGGTGATGATAACGATCAGTACTGCGATGATGGTAAAAATAGCAGTGCGGTGGATGATAACGAAAGAAATGACAATGATGATACAAGTCAACATGTGGACGATGACGACGATGATCGAGGTATGGGGACGACAATTGACATGATGGCGGTGGCGGTGATGAACATGCCTGTGATTATGACAGTGATGATCGTAACGAAGCGTGTGATGATGTCTAGTGGTGGGCTGTGGTTTCGGATAGGACTGTAGCCCAACGCCGTTGCAAGCACATGCTGTGTACAACCCTTCCCGGAACATGGAGGTATTCAGGAGGACGACGAAGATGATGATAGTGGTGCCCGCCAGGCTTCGGCGGCCCGCTACGAGGCCGCGGAACGACCATGCTTCAGAGCTAAGCTGAATCTCTTGTAGGGTTTTTGGTCTGTGTTGTGGGCCTCTGGGGGGGCCTGCTTGATCCTTTTAAGGGCCGCATGTCACGTCGGCGTCGGCGCTTCTCAGGAGGACCGTGTGGTGTTCGACATCGTGGGGGGTGTTCAACCTTGGACGATCGGCGGCCTTGAAAGCGTTCAACCTTGAAAGAGGGCCTCTTGAGGTGTCCGTCTTGAAACCGTTTCGAGCTGTCTCGGAACGCTCCTGGGGCCCTCGGGGCGCCTCCTGGAAGGGTCCTGGGCAGTCTGGAGTCTGGAGGCTGGTGCTCTGGCGCAACTTAGGACTGTCAGGGCGCAACGGTCACGTCGATTCGGGGTGTTGAAATCCCAGGAACACTGTTCTGGCGCGACTTCGGACTGTCAGGGCGCACCAGTTACATTGATTCGCGGTGTTGAAATCCCAAGAGACGGCGTTCTGACACGATCCGGCGTCGTCTGGACACAAGAATTCTCATTCGCAGCGTTGTAGTCCCAGGAGTGAGTTGTTGGCACGAAAGCACATTCTTGTAGGGACCTAACCTCTGGTCCTCCTCCTTCTCCTCCTCCCTCTTCTCCTCCTTCCACTCATCCCTTCCCTCTTCCATGCTCTTCCAGCCTTCCCTTCTCACCCTCCACCGTTTCCTCCCCCTCCGCCTCTCTGTTCATTCTCTGCGCTGCTCCTCCTTTTCCTCCTCTCTCTTCCTCATCCCTCCTTTCCCTCCTCCACCCCTCCTCCTCCTCCTCCTCCTCCTCCTCCTCCTCCTCCGCCAGCCTCCTCCTCCAGCCTTCTCCGCCTCATCAGCCGCCTCCTCCTCCTCCTCCTCCTCCTCGAACACCTGCCCCCCCTCCATCAACACCCTCCTTCCCCTCATCCATCCATCCCCTCCTCTCATTGCCTCTTACCCACCCGTCTCTTTATCAGCCTCCTCCCTCCTCCCTCCCCCCTCCTCCCCCTCCCCCTCCCCTCCTCCTCCTCCCCTCCTCCTCCTCCTCCTCCTCCTCCTCCTCCTCCGCCTCCCCTCCCTCCTCCTCCCCTCCTCCTCCTCCTCCTCCTCCTCCTCCTCCTCCTCCTCCTCCTCCTCCTCCTCCTCCTCCTCTCCTCCTCCTCCTCCTCCTCCTCCCCCCCCTTCCTGCTCCTCCTCCGCCTCCCTCCCCTCCTCCTCCCCCCTCCTCCCTCCTCCCTCCCCCCCGCCCCAAACTCTGGCGAGCGGTCCGCGCCTCTGCTGCCGCAGACGCCGCCGCGCGCGGAGACGGGCAGGCCATCCCAGCCGCCTCGGCGGGGGGCCGCGCCCCCTCTCCGCCGTCGCCCGCCCCCACGCGAGGCAGAAGGAGGAGGAGAAGGAGGAGGAGGAGGAGGAGGAGGAGGGGGAGGAGGAGGAGGAGGAGGAGGAGGACAAGGAGGAGGGGGAGAAGGAGGGGAGGAGAGGAGGAGGAGGAGGAGGAGGAAAGAGGAGGGGGAGGAGGAGGAGGAGGAGGAGGAGGAGGAGGAGGAGGAGGACGAGGACGGGGACGAGGACGAGGAGTTGAGCCCCTGGGGCCCTCTGGGCCTCGCGAGGGGTGCCCTGGAGGCCGTCTGGGTCACCCCGAGAATCCTAGGGGCACCTCGGGCCAGGGGGCATCTCTGGCAACACCCGAGCATACGAGCCCTGCCCGTACTGCCCATCCATTGCCGAACCAGCGGGGGCTCATTGGTGGGCGGTGGAGGCGGGGCACGTCGCTCGTGCCCCCCCCCAGCTTCTGAGCCCCCGCCGCTGGGCCCCTGCTGGTACGAATCGACAGGCAAGCTTCGCAAGTCGAGCAAAGACCGACCGTCCTGGCATTCCTATAGGCCTACCGCGACAAATTCTTAGAACCCCAAGCTGTTCTAAGAACACAAGCCGTGTTCTTAGAGCATCAACCCGATGTGTATTATACATGTATATATGAACAATCCCAGCCAGAGATGTTCTAAGACCATCTCGTGGAAACCGCAAAAGGTTCTTAGAACATTGTTTGGTAGGTCTACAGACACGCCAGGAGGCTTCGCCACTGATTGGAGGAAGGCAACAAAGACCAGCATCAAATGGCTGCACCTGGATGTACCGCGTAAACCAACTTTCTCTGATGCTGCACTCAGGTAGTAGCACGTGCCTGCGCAGCGGAGCACCTTCGCCTTCGCCACACCTCGGTACACCTCAATGGCGAGTTCAATGCGCTGGGGGCTGAGGCAAGAAACGGTTGCATCGTGGTCTGCGTAGCGGTCGGGCTTGTAGCATTGAGGCCCAGGACCCGCATGGTTGCCAGGAGGTCAACGACCTCGCTGCGTTGGCCACTGACCGCGTAGACTTTGAACAAGATGCCGTACGATGTTCGATCGGGTTCCTCTTCGCGCATGCCGAGCTTATAGCAGGCATGCAATACATTATTGTGCGCCACACTGTCAGTCCAAAGTCCTACGGTGTGGGTACGATCGAAAATCATAGATGCGAGTTTGGGATCAATCGGCTCGTAGTTCAGCAAGGCTGATACCTTCAACCCCGCCTTCATGAAATGCTGCCAGGCCTCTTTCGGACGCTTTTTCCCTTCGTCAACCAAGTGATTCTGGGCGTGAAATGGTGGATTAATCCCATGCGCGCGAATCAAGCCAGGGACCCCCAATCCATATACCCAACATGATTGGAAATGATACTGCTGGAAATGATACTGCCAAGGGTAATATTGAATAGCGTATCAGATTTGAGCCTGTCAAGGAAGTGTCTATCGTGAACTGCCCCATTCTCCAACACCTGGTTTAAGAATTTCAATGCTACGGCTACGTTTCAGGCATCCGTCGTTTCCAAGACTTCTGCAGCTTTTTGGGAGACGCCCTGACTATTCGCGCGGTTGGCGACAGGCATGGCACATATCATAACTGATACACCCACACACACTCTCCTTAATCCAGTGGAGCAATTCTAATATCAGACTATGCCTCGAGCTACCCACGACCCTCAGCGGGGGGACGTAAGGCTGCTTTTCTCCCCTACCATCGAACAACCATCTTGTCAATTGTTTTCAACTTGACTACCACCCACAACACCGTAGGAAACGAAATGCATGGCGAAGACAAGCTCATCGAACAACAAAAACATTGCAGAACGTACTAGTCACCCCCTGGCCTAGCGCAGTTAAAATAATAACGAAACACGCATAACGTGGAACGCATGGGAGACGCGGGGAGGCAACGCAACCTACTGATAACTGCTGGGCGATATGGTGCATCGTCGTGGGCAAGAGCATGTACATGTAAAAATGCGAGCTGGTGCCGTAGAGGCCAGGCGGCAGCGTTGACTCTGCCCATGATCGAGTGTTCGCTGAGCGCCGCCGCGCGTGAGCCAAAACGATGATGAGGACATCCGAATGAACAGCGTGATGATGAGAAGCTCGACCAGGAGGCAGGAGGGACCAGGCGACGGACGATGAGGAGGGACGACCAGAGCGACTGGAATGCAGAGGAGGAGGGGAAGGAGGAGGAGGAGGAGGAGGAGGAGGAGGAGGAGGAGGAGGAGGAGGAGAAGGAGGAAGCGCGGGGAGGCAGGAGGGAGTAGGCTGTCGAGGATGAGGACCGTGAGAACGACGGTGACGACGATGGCGGCGGAACGCCAGCTCGGTGCGCGCTTCTTTCCGGCAGCCGGCGCCCGCGACGGCCGCATGCTCCCACGAGGCACCCCTCGACCTTGTGTCCTTCACAGATAGAGGGCGGGTGGTCTTCAAAATGTGGCTCTCGCCTTAGCGCCGCGCGCAATTCTTCTCAACGTTGACAAGAGCTTCACGGATTGAGGATCACCCGTTTTCAAAATGTGGCGCTCGCCGTAGCGCCGCGCACATTCGTTCTAAACATGTGCAAGAGCTTCAAAGATGGAGGATCACCCGTTTTCGAAATCTGGCTCTCGCCTGCACCACGCACATTCGAATTCAAATTTGCAAGAGCTTCACGGGTTGAGGGCGGTTCCTTTGCAAAATGTGGATCTCGCCTTAGCGCCGCGTGCATTCGTTTACATCAATTGGAAGAATATTATCAAAACACCAGAAATGGCGCTGGAAGGATTCAGGATCTCGCAGGTACAACAGTTAATTGATTCGCGGTGTTGGAATCCGAAGAATGGCGTTCTGGCACGATCCAGGATCGTCAAGGCGCGACTATCAGGTTGATCCGTGGTGTTGAAATATCGAGACCAATGTTTTGGCATGCCGCAGGGTCTTCAAACGGTTGCCTTCCAACGAAGCAGTTCCCTCAATGGAAATGAACCGTTGTAGGAGTCTATGAAGAGGGAGCTTGGAGGGAGGGTGTATTCCATCATCGTTGACGACGCCTGGGTTTACACTGGTCCTCCTTCTCCTCCTCCTCCTCCTTTTCCTCCGCCATTCCTCCCTGCATCCATCACCCGCCCTCTCTCCCTCCAGCCCTCCCTCCTTCCCCCTACCTTTCTCCTTCCTTCCTTCTTCCTCCCTCCACCCCTCCACGCCGCCACACCAAGCCCAAAACACAAGCGAATCATTACCAGCACGCATGGTGAACACAACGAGCTACCTGATCCTCGAGCGCAGCATGCGGCGGGCGAATGAGAGGTGAGTGCGGATAAGGGGGGAGGAGGAGGGTGAGGAAAAGGATGAGGATGATGAGAGGGAGGAGGGGGGAGGAGGGGAGATGAGGAGGAGGAGAACGAAGCCCGCCTCGTCCTGCTCCTCCTCCTCCTCCTCCGTCTCTCCTCTCCTCTACCCCAGCGGCGCTGTCAAGTAGCCGGAAAAAAGACACGATGACTGGTTCTCTCCCCCTGCTTTTGCGTGCCGGCCCGCCTCTGTCTTCTCCTTTTCTTTCAGCAGCAGAAGGAGCAGCAGCAGCAGGAGAAGGGGGTGGAGGAGGAGGAGGAGGAGGAGGAGGAAGGAGGAGGAAGGAGGAGGAGGAGGAGGAGAAAGGAGGAGCAGTAGAAGAAAGGAGAAGGAGGAGGAGGGACACTCACACGAGGGGGAGAACACGAACGCAGGCGACCAAGATCAAGCTGAAAGAGCGAAAGATAGAGAGAGAGAGAGAGTGAGAGAGAGTGAGAGGAGGTTACGAGACCAGGCTCGCGGCGGCAGCAGCAGAGGCAGGCAGGGAGGCCGGGAGTCCCGGGCCACCGTCCGGGCGACGGGGACGAGCCCACCGCGAGAAGCACGGCCACCCGGCCCACTTCCCGAAGCAAGCGTGGCAGAAGCGGCGGGGAGCAGAGGTGGTCAGAGAGCCGCACGAGAACCCCCAGCACATAGCAAGACAGGGGAGCGGATGCCGGAGAGCAGACGGCGGGGGGCGCGGGCGCGCCTGGAACGGGCGAGCCAAACGCATCGGCTCCCTGACGGAGGAGGCAGAGGAGGAGGGGGAGGACAGAGGGTGGATGGAGGAGGGAGGAGGATGGAGGGAGGAGGCAGGAGGGAGGAGGGAGGAGGCAGGAGTAAGGAGGGAGGAGGGAGGGAGGAGAAGGAGGAGAAGGAGGAGGAGGAGGCGGAGGAGTCGAAGGAGGAGGGGAAGCAGCGAACGAGGGGCCGCCCGGGAGCCCGCCGCGCCTGGCGTCATCGCCATCGTCCCGGCGGCTCCAGGCGGCGGCGCTCGCGCCCCATGGCGGGCGGCCCCGCCCCCTCCCCAAATCTCGGCGGCGGACGAGGTGGCCGGGCGGGCACGGTGAGGGGAGATGGGGCGGTGAGGCGCTGGACGAAGAAAGGGGCGGAGGGAGGAGGGGGAGGAGGAGGGGGGGGGGAGGGGGAGGAGGAGGAGGAGGGGGAGGGAGGGGAGGAGGAGGAGGAGGAGGAGAGAGGAGAGGAGGAGGAGGAGGAGGAGGAGGAGGGGAGGAGAGGAGGAGGGAAGGAGGAGGAGGAGGAGGGAGGAGGAGGATGAAGAGGGAGAGGGGGAGGGGGAGGGGGAAGGGAAGGAGGGGGAGGAGGGGGAGCTCCCTGCAGTGAGCAGGGGGCGCTCTTTCGAGCGAAGAAAGGGGCCCGGGCCTAGGCCCCGCGGCCCCAGCGACGCCCAAAAAAGCGCCGCCGCAGCACCCCCCCCGAGACCCAAGAGAGCACAGCTCGCCAGCTTTTGGTCGGGCGTGTCCCCCTACCGGGGGATTCTGGACGAAAAATAAAACATATATGCAAAACAATGCTCCCAAAAGATGCCCAACAAATGCTCAACAAATAGTCCCCAAACCTCCTGTAGAGGGACAGGCCCGACTTAACGCTAGTTCACTTGGCAAAAGGGGGTTCTGCGGACGGATCTTTCCGCGTAGCGTCTCGCGGTGGCGGCTCCGGCGACACGCCATGCCCTGCAAGCGGTTAGCGTGCCGTACCGAATCGTACTGGGCCATAACTGGCGACGCGACACGCTAAGCAAAAGTTCCTGACCGCATCAACCTCCGATCGGCCTCCTCCGAAAGGAGAGGGGGAGGCAAGTGAACGCTTTTCCCATTCGGCGTTTCGACACTGGGCGGAAAGGGGGGGGCAAGGGGGGGTGTCTGGCTCCGGATCTCTGCTTGATGCGACTGTTTGCATCAGTGCATCCTGTGGGTGAGACTCCACCTGCCTCAAACAGGCGCCCCAAACAGCCCAGACCTGCTCCATGGGGGGGCAGGGGGTGCGAGTGCCCGCGCCGATCAGCAACACCAAGGATTGAGAAACCGATCGCCGTGGCCAGAGGCGGCGCGCTGCACGCGGCGGGCAATCGCTAAGGACTCCCAACTTCGCGCTTCGCGCTGCGCGAAGCGCGAATAACTTCGCGCTCTCGCGTCGCCCCCCCAAAGGGAGAAAAGGAGGACGAGGAGGGGGAGAAGGAACGAGGACCGCGAAGCGCGAATAACTTCGCGCCCTCGAGGGCGCCCTTGACTCGTGGAGGCCATGGCGATCCTCTTCCTCCTCGTCGGCGCCGTCGGCGCCGTCGTCGTCGCCCTGTTTCGCGGCCGGCTGGCCGCGGTGCGCCCCCTCGGCAGAGCCTCCGCCCGCGGCTCGCTCGCGCCGGGCCGCCCGCACTGCCGCCGCGGCGCGAGCCACGAGCCCGGCGCTCCTCCTCTGCATCGCCCTCATCCTCAGACTCGTCACCATCAGCATCAGCATCAGCATCAGCATCAGCATCAGCATCAGCATCACCATCACCATCGCCACCACCATCACCATCGCCATCGCCATCACCATTGTCGCCGTCGCCATCGCCATCATCATCACCACCACCATCACCATCACGATCATCATCGCCATCAGCATCACCATCGCCACCATCATTGCCCTCATCACCCCCATCCGCACCAACGTCGTCGCCACTATCATCAGCCACAGCATGCTCATGCTGATCAGGATCGCCATCGCAACCATCACTATCACCATCATAACCATAACTCCTAACCATCATCATCATCATCATCATCATCATCATCATCACCATCATCGTCGTCATCAGCATCACCATCATGATCATCGTCATGTTTATCACCATTATCACCATCACCATCGCCATCAGCATCACAATTATCATGATCGTCACCATCATCGACAACATCACCATCAACATCGCCATCATCACCATCATGATCATCATCATGGTCATCGTCACTGTCATCATCATTATCATCATCATCACCAACAGCGTCACCATCATCATCACCATCACCATCGCCATCACCATCACCATCATCACCGTCATCATCATCATCATCAACATCATCACGATCAGCATCATCATCATCATCATCATCATCATCATCATCACCATCACCATCATCATCATCATCATCAGTGTCATCGCCACCGTCCTCATCCTCATCTCCTCATCGTCAACATCTACATCATCAACATTCGTATTGATTCGGTTTAGAATGCTGGGCGGCGCCAGCTTGGACCAGTGATGCCCCGGGGCCATGCATTAATTCAGATCCAGTAGGGTCGGTGTAGTACCGCTCCCGCTTCTGAACCCCTGTGACTGAGTGCCCGGTTATCATCATCATCATCATCATCATCATCATCATCATCATCATCATCATCATCATCATCATCATCATCATCATCATCATCATCTTCATCAACACCCTTATCCTGATCCTGATCCTCCTCCTCCCGCTCCTCATCATCATAATTGCCACCACCATCACCCTTCTCATCAACATCATCACCACCATTATCGTCACCATCAACATCATCGTCATCATCATCAACATCATCATCGTCAGCATCACCATCATCATCGTCATCATCACAATCAGCTCTCATCGTCATCATTATCATCATCGTCATCATCAGCATCACCAGCAATATCATCATCAGCATCAGCATCATCGTCATCATCAACATCATCATCATAATCATCATCAGTATCATTATCGTCATCATCATCGTCATCAACATCATCGTCATCATCTTCATCGCCAGCGTCTTCGTCGTCGTCACCATCATCAACAGCAACTGAAGCAGCAGCATCAGTATCGGCATCAGCAGCATCATCATCAACACCAGCGTCAGCGTTATAGTCGTCATCATCACCACCATCATCATCATCATCATCATCATAATCAGGAACAGCAGCTGCAGCAGGAGCATCAGCATGACCAGCAGCAGCATTAGCATGAGCATGAGCATGAGCATGAGCATGAGCATGAGCATTAGCATTAGCATCATCATCATCATCATCATCATCATCATCATCATCATCATCATCATCATTATTATCGTTATCATCGTCATCCAGCTGAATCCGCTCTGCCTCGTTACTCGATCGCCCAGTGCCGCAGCCGCCAACCACACCTCAGGGGCAACGAAAGGGGTGGGGGGGACTGGCGCAGGGGGGAATATTGAGTAGGAGTCGGCGATGCATCGCCGACACATCGGCGATAGGCCTCGATAGGCCAGGCGACCTGCGATTCGCTATTGCCGCGGCTGCATCCCTGGAAGGCTCCCCAATTGGGTCCGCGTAGATGGGTCAGAGAGTCGCGCCCAATGGCCGATGCATTACCAATGCATCGGCGACTTCGGCCATGCATCGGCGACGACGGGGTGGAGAAAATCGGGCTCCACATCGAGCCGCGCATCGCCGATGCATCGGCAATGCGGCGAACCTCCGTCCCCATCAAGCGGCGGTGCGCCCGGGGGGGAAGGCAGAGGGTGTGGGGCCTTCTCAGGAAGCAGTGGGGCTTCTCAGAGGCCTTCGCGCCCTCGGAGACGCCCCCGCCAGTGACCCTCAGAGTGTGGTTCGCGCCAACGCGTGCTTGTCCACCGAAGCCCTTGGACACGACGAGGGCAGCGTCATCAGGGCCGGCACGCGCTGCGTGCTGTCGGTGGATCAGAACGGGGTGAGCACACATTGGGCCAACACGCGTGCTGAGGATCGTCGACCCCTCAGTCTTCCAACCCGAGCACGCCCGCCGAATCACCTCCGGCACCATCCGGGAGGCCAGGAGTCCCCTCCTCCCTTCCCGACCACGTTCGCGCATCTCCGACAGAGGGCAGGCCTCTGCGACGCCAGGCTTGCCAAAAGCGGGCTCCACAAGTCGATGCGGCGCGACCCTCCGACCCTTCTTAGCTTTGGGCCGATTTGGGAGGCCAAGATGTATTGTTGATGCATCGGCGATGTGGCGCGACCCTCCGACCCCCATATCAACTCTGGCCCCATCTTGGGAGGCGTGTGTCCTCCTGCTCCTCGTCCTCCCTCCTCCCTCCTCCCTCCTCCTCCTCCTCCTCCTCCTCCTCCTCCTCCTCCTCCTCCTCCTCCTCCTCCTCCTCCTCCTCGACCCTGGCCCCAAGCTGGGATGCCAGGGGGGTCCGCATCCTCCCCTCGCCTCCCCACGCTCGCGCAACTCGAGGCGGAGGGCGGCAGCGCCCGGGCCGAGGCGGCGGGCCCCAGGGGGGGCGGCCGCCGGGAGGTCAGGACGTCAGGCCCTGCGGTCTTCTCACCTGCGCGGCTCGGGCGGGGGTGGCCCTGAGGGGCAACGCCACGGGGGGAGTCCGCTCAGGGGGGGGGGCGGGGGGACCTCGCGCTGGAATCGGCGACACATCGCTGACGGATCGGCGATGGGCCCTCGAGAGCGGATGCGCACGCTCCCGAGCGGGGCGGGCCGTGGAGATCGGCGACGCATGGGCGACTGGGGTGCGCTGCTTCCCCCCCCGGAGCCCCTCCCCCCTGACACTCCGCGGGCAGCAGAATCTCACGAGCCGGCCTCGGAGAGGCAGGGCGGGAGCCCCCGGGGCCCGCCCGAGGGGCAGGGGGCCCCCTCTCTCCGCGACCCATCGCTGGAACGCCAGCTCGCGAGGCCCACTGCAGGGACGGGGCCCCCGCCCGGGCTCGGCCTCGACGTCGCGCAGCCTCGCGCGGCGGTTGGCGGGGGCGGGGCGCCTGAGTGCGCACTCCTGGGGGAAGGGCCGGCCTCGCCAGCAGAGGCGCACCACACGTCCGTGAGGTGCCGCGGGCGGGCAGGGCCCCCCGTGCGGTGGGCCCAGATCGAGCAGCGTCGGGTCGGGAACGGCCGCGCCAGGATGCACCACGGCGCCGTGCTGGGGAGAACCGTAACCGTGTTAGAGGGAGGGAGGTTGCTGAGCATTTTCTCAGGGTGGAGGGCTCAGGGCGAAATCCAGATGGGCTTTGGCACATCGAAAAGCAATCCGTCTTGTGATTCAGGGAGGTTGCTGAGCACTTTCTCAGGGTGGAGTGCTCAGGGTGAAAGCCATGTGGGCTTTGGCAAGTCGAAAAGCAATCCGTCTTGTGACTCACCGTTTGCAGGTCCAAGCCTGGAGCATTTGTCGAAACGGCATTTCAGACTCTACCCTTTGCCCTCCATCCAAAAAGATGCTCGGGGTTGGGAAGATGAAGGGCATGAGCAACAGCATCCCGATGCAGTGAACGATACCCTCTGCCGCCTAAGGGTAGTGAAATCCGAACTTCTCCCAGACCAATCCTCCCAACCCGATGATTGCCTTCCTGACATGCAAGCATCGGGCCGCCTCGGATCGCCGGAGTGGCGAAGCATCAAGTTCTGATCGGGGCGGCCAGACTCGATATCGAATCGGATCGATCGGATCGAGATGGACCCTGCGGGCAGCATGGGGCAGCGAGGCTTCTGCTCATGCGTCGGACGAGGAGCACCAGAGCATTGTTGCCACGCCATGCAGCGCACGATTGCGAACACATTGCTGCATGACTTGCTGTAGGCGTGCATGCATGTATGTCTGTTGCGCCACCCGTAGCGGCCGAGGCTCGAATCCAGAAGTCATCCAGCACGTTCTAGAGCCATGCAGAGGGTGGGGAAACAAAAGGTACCGATACCGCTACTACCCGGACCTCTCCTGGGGCGCGTTCTGGCAAGGATTTCGAAGCGAAGCCAGCTGTGGCGACGAGGGCGCCCAGGAGGCCCCCAAAGGGGGAAACGAGGGAAGGGTAGCGGGTGGCGGCATGGGTACCTCTTCCTTCCCCGAACATCTGCGCGATCACAGCTTCAGAGCTCTGTGGTCTCGTCGAGGCTCCTGCCCGTGCGACAAGCGAGGTGCACCGCCGCCGCGGAGGCCAGAGCCAGCCGTGAAGGCGACGCAGGACACCCTCGCCTGTGCAAACAGACCGCCGTGGTCCTTTCTCAAACCGCGGTCGGCATACTCTTTTTATGTCGGCGGCTAGGCAAAATAATTGCGCTGGCGGAAGAGCAATCAAAATGGGGAAACCGTTGAAGCGAATTGTGCCCCGATGCAGAAAATGGAGGAAGACAGGGCGGCGGCCGAAGGAGGGGAAAAGGAGCGAGGGCCGCTCAAGGGGACGGGTCACACCTGGAGCGCGTGGCGCGGCCGATCGGTCGGCCTACACAGTTGAGTTCTGGACAGACACCAGCATTCTTCCATGTTTGGTGGCAATTGCCCCCCCCCCCCCCCCCCCACACCCCTCCCACACCTGAACGGGGGCGAAGGGGGGGGGGCGCGGCTTCAGCTCAGAAGCCGGCACCGCAGGGTATCCGCGGAGCTCGTTCCGGCTTCCGTGCAAACGCCTCGGGGGGGCCTGCTTGAACTGGCAGCTTGTCCCGAGAGCCCGTTTCTAACTGTTTCTTAATGCGTGGCAGACTTCGGAAACCCTGAACCCAAAAATGGTTTCATCTCTCGGAAAACAACTTTTTACTTCCGCCAGCTTACGCCAGCCTTCCGCCGACTTCCGCCAGCGGAGACAGCCTCGTTTTACTTCCGCCGACCTTCCGCCGCCCTTCCGCCGAGGAAGAGATGACAACTCCTTCGATCCTCGAAGGCAAGGCCCTTTTTGGAACGCATCACGTGTGCCCGGAAGCTCTCCAGAATGTCCTTCGGAGGCTCCCTCCAAGAGCTTCTGGAGCTCTCTCTCTCCAGAGGCTTGTGGATGGCCCTTCTGGCGCTCCGCTGTCTTGGCTTTGGATTCCACGAGTGACCACCCCCACTGGAACCCGGGGGGGACATGAGAAGGCGCGGGCCTTCTCAGAAGGCTCGGAAGTCCCCCGGCCTTCTGAGAGGCCTTCAAAGCCTCCCCCGACGACACAAAAAACTTCCCCCAGAAGGCGCGAGGGCTTCTGGGAAGGCGGTCTCCTTCTCGCTTCCCCCCCTCGCTCGCCGCCGACGTGGCGCAGGCGAAGGGCACCGCCGCCGCGGAGGCCAGAGCCACCCGGGAGGGGGGGGGGGGGCGCGGCGCGCGACGAGACTGCCAGCTGCAGCACTGCAGGGGCGCGGCGGACCACGGGGCGCCCAACCGAAGCCGAGGCACCAGCGCACGCAGGGTGCCCCCGCCGACAGACGCCAGGGGGGGGGGCCACATGCGAGCCCTGCCCCTGCCCCCCACGATTTCTGAGGGTGAGGGTGGGGTTCGCAGGTGGCCCCCTAGACGCAGCGCGCAGCACGCAACCCGCAACCCCTATAGACCGCAGCACGCCACCCGCAGCGCGCACGCACGCCACCCGCAGCCGCAACCCTTCGAGCCACGAAGAGTCATCACGACGGATGGCCTTTCGCCATCTGCGGCCTCTGGGGGCCCCTCTCCCGGGCCTCGGGGCCGTCAGAAACGCTTCGGGGTGAGACACTGGTCCCTGGGAATGGGTCGAGACCTCTGCTGGTCGGCGTTATTGAAAACGTCATGGCATAGGGGATCTGGGCAGGCAGACCGAACACGTAGGTCTGGCGTGGTGCGCTCGCAAAAAAACGTGGGCAAACAAATGCCGAGCCAACACGCAGCGCGTCAACACTGACGTTTGAGCACGGCGCGTGTTGCGCTTCAGCACGGGCGTATCAGGGTAACTATAAGGCCGTGACACGCGGTGGTCTCACAGGGCACGCCACGAGGGCTGTCATGCAGGCGATACAACTGATCGTCTACACGATGCGTCGCTTCCAGGTCTGCGTGGTGCGCGATCTCGCACGTTGGACATCGGACATCAGCACGATACGGCTGCAAACTCGCAAACCTGATCGGACAAGAGCGGGAACCGCCGCTTTAGTCCAAGGGGCTTACTGGGGGAAGACGAAAAAGAAAAGGAAGGCGAAGGCGACGAGGAGGCGATGACGAGGACGACGTGGAGAACGTGAGGTGAGGATAGCGAGGAGGAGCATGAGGACAACGAGGAGGAAGAGCAACACCAGGACGAGGACGAAGAGAACGAGGGCGAACACGAGGACGGATGCGGAGGCAAACGCGCAGATCCGCCACCGTGTCGCGAGGCACGGAGTGTAGTGTCCACAGGGCCCTTCGGTGTCTCGGCGTCGAGTGCGGCACGTGCTATCTGCAAGCTTCGAGGCCTGGATTCCTGCACGCTCGGTCGTGGTGTCGGGCGCTCCCGGGGCTCGTCGCGTGTGGCTGTTCTGGAGGCTTCGGGGGCGTGGTCGGGACTCTGTGCGTCCGGTATGTTTTGAAACTGTTCCGAGCGAGGCGAGGCGAGCGCGCGGTGCCGCCGAGGGGCGGCGGGGCCCGTCAAGGCCTGGGCGGGGGGGGGGGCGGAACCCTCAGCGCATGTTGTCCATGCTTGCGAAGCTGGTTGGCGCTGGAGGTCGGAGTGCTGAGTTCTGAGCTGTTGGACGCTGGGGGGCGATAAGGTGGAAGTGGGAGCGGAAAGTTGGATGCTGGATTCTTAGGGTCGGAGTGCTGAGTTGGTGGAGGTTGGAGGTCGTTCGTTGGAGGTGGAAGTGGAGAGCCAGGTGTTTGATGCTGGATGTCGTAGTGCTAGGCTGGTGGACGCTGGCTGGAGGTCGATAGGTGGAGGTGCAGCTGGAGGTGAGAAGTCGGAGGTTGAACTGGTGCATGCTGAAGGTCGATAGGTCCTGTAGGTGGACGTGGTAGTGGAAAGTCGGACGCCAGGTGCTGTGCGTCTGAATGCTGAAAGGGCATGTCGGATGCCAGATGCTGGAGGTCGGAGCGTTGAGCTGGAACGGTCTGGACGTCCATAGATTGAGATGGGAGTAAAACATCGGATGCCGGATGCTGAAGGTCCGGATGCTGCGCTAGGAAAGGCTGGAGGTCGATGGGTGGGGGTGGATGTGGAAAAGCGAATGCGGTAAGTGGACCTGGAGGTGGGAGTGCAGAGTCGGAACGTGGAAGTCGGAAGCTTGGAGCCTGCATTCAAATCCAGCCTGTCGTGGATCAACTGCGCGACCTGCGCAGAGGGGCCTGAGCCCGCGATTTGTGTCGTCTGCATGTTGGACTACAGCGTACTGCATAAACATGTCTTCTAAGCCATATGAAGTAAAACTTCCGCGCGCCAGTGCAAAACACTATTCGCAGCCAATGTCGTCGGATAGTATCCTGTCGTGATCGATCATATCCACAGCTTAACGATCTCGTGGTCCCAGCGCTTCCGCAGTCCGCCCCGCTTTCGCTGGGCTGGTCTCTTGTCGTGAAGGTTGGCAAACGGCTGCACGTCTCGCTCATCGGTCGGGGGGTAAACTCGCAACCCAACTGGCCCATCTCCACGTTGTTGTCTACCATCATGTGGTGTTGGGTTCTCGTTTTGAACAGCCAGCGCCCCGCGTTCATTCCTCGATCCTTTTTCCTCCCCCTCCCTCCTCCCATCCCTGTTTCTGCCCTGCATCTGCCCTCATCTCGTCACCATCATGCGTACCCGCACCCAATCCGGCAAACCCCTTACACATGTCGTGGTCCCCCAGAAAACTCCACCGAAGGCTCCAACGGCAAGGTTCGGCACACCCCTCACACGTCTCGTGGCCCCGAAGGGAGACCCACCGAAGGCCCAAGCGGCAATGTCCGCATGGCGCGCCCGCATCCCATTCAGCACAATCCACACACGTCTCGTGGCCTCAGAGGGATCTCCACCGAAAACCCCTGTGGCAAGGTCCGCATGGCTTACCCGCGCCCGATTCGGCGCACCCCTCGCACTTTTCGTGGACCCATAGGGGATTCCACCGAAGGCCCTGGCGGCAATGTCCGCATGGCGTACCCGCACCCGATTCGGCACACTCTTCACACGCTTCGTGGCCCCATAGGGAGCTCCACCGAAGGTCCCAGCGGCGGGGTCTGCATGGCGCACCCGCACCCGATTCGGCACAACCCTCGCACGTTTCGTGGCCCATAAGGCGTTCCACCGAATGCCCCAACGGCCGGGTTCGCATGACGTACCCGCACCCGATTCAACACACCCTCAGACGCTCCGTGGCCCCATAGCGAGCCCCACCAACGGCCCCAGCGGCAAGGTCGGCACGGCGTACCCGCACCCGATTCGGCACACCCCTTCACACATTTCGACGCCCCTAAGGGGACTCCACCGAAGACCCCAGCGGCAAGGTATGCACGGCTTTCCGGCACCCTATACGGCACACCCCTCACACGGTTCGCACGCCCGAAGGGAGCTTCAGCGAAGGCTCCAGTGGCAAGGTCGGCATGGCGTACCCGCGTCTGATTCGGCACGCCCCTCACACGCTTCGTGGCCCCATCGGGAAGCTCGGCGAAGGCCCCAGCGGCAAGGTCGGCATGGCGCACCCGCATCCGAGTCGGTTCACCCATCAAACGTGCCGTGGCCATCTGGGAGTTCCATCCAAAGCCCGGGTGGCAAGGTCCTCATGGCGCACCCGCCCCATGTCCGCACACCCCTCGCTCCTCCCCATGTTTCTTTTCATTTGCCTCGCGGTACCTGCTGCTTCAGATGGTTGGGCCCTTCGCCAAGAGAATTTTGAGTAGTGCGAAACCCATTCGTCGACTTGCGCTCGTTCGGCATGGGCGTCGGCTGCGTGCGTCGCTCGTCGGATGAAGTGCCCATGGCTCTAACACGTCGTTGCTGCTGCTACTGCCGTTGCTGCTGCTGGTGCTTCCGTCGTCATCGCTGTCGTTGCTCTTGGCACTGCTGTCGTCATTGGCATCGTCATTGTTGGGAATGTCGTCGTTGTCTGGACTGTGTTTGGCAGAGTCTCTGGCGGATCCTGCGGATCCTGCTCAGTCTTTTCCCTCTTGCTGGGGGTTGAGAGCTTGGCGGGACTTCGCGTCGTCATTCTGGTAATTCCCCAACGAATGTCCCCGGCAAACGTTCACGTTGATCCGGACCATCTTCCGCTTTGTTCGCCGCAATACTGTAACCATGTCCTTGGTTATGGTCCGCGAGCTGCATCCGCACATGTCTGTGGGCATCACGGCCCTATTGAAGAGGCGCAAGATACTTGTGATAGGGTAGCGTTTGTATGTCAGTTCGTGCCTTAGCTGGTCGAACAGGCGCCAGCCCGAAACTATCATGTTCTCGAGCTCCATGTTGTGGAAATCGTGGTGTGGAGATTCCTGCCCGCATACTTCGTGCTCCGCGTTGCGTCCAGGATCTCTGCGCTTTCCCCTTCGATGATTGCGACCTTGATTGTTTCGCCGTGTCGCAGGGTGACGTTGGACAATCTCTTTGTCTTGTCTGGGTGTAGACTCGGAACTCGGAACTCGGACCTGCAACTGTCGCAGGCCAGGGCGTCGCAGGTGGGCGCCGTAGCGCCGGGCATGTGAAACATGTACGTAGCTGAAAAATCAGCATAACAAATAATGATGCACATATACAAACACTACACTGCATAACTAAGAAAGAGAAGAAACAGTCCTGAATACATACGTTGGCTCGAGAATCCCCGACACGTCAGTATCAGCAATGGACACCCAATTTGGTCCGGCATGTTGTCGGATGTCGTCACACCACCGCATTGCGCTGATTGGATCCTGAGGTCGCGCAACTGGATCTTGCGGTCGCATTGCGCTGATTGGATTGCGCTGATTGGATCTTGAGGTCACGCAATAAACATTTCACCTGCCACAAATTCGGGCCACATCGTAAAACGTTGTCTGCAATACGGAAGTTGGTGAGGAGGCAGGCTGTGGCGAAGCCCATCTCTATGCCAAACTGCTTTTTGTGCTATGTCTCGTTCGTGGGTCGAAAGATGTGTTCAAGTAGTGCGTTGAAGAGTAATGGGCTCAGTGGGTCTCACTGGTTCCCACCTCTCTGGGAGTTTTTGTTGCTAATGTTGTCTACCCATACCCTAGCGGTTTGGTCGGTGTAGTTTGTGGAGGAGGTGGATGTAGGATGTCGGCATCTGCTGCGTATTGAATGATTGCCATCGTGCGTTGTGGCGGGCAGTGCCAAACGCTCTCTTGAAATCGATCGCCGCAACCCGTAGTGTTACGTGCAATTCGTCTGACTGGTTGTGCCAGAGCGCCGTCGTGAATAGGTGGTATTCGGTGCTGTAGCCGCGTGTGATGCCAGCTTGGTCCACGCTTTCCTGCTTGCCTAAGAGTGACCCTCGTCGGCTGTAGAAGAGTCGAGACATAAGCTTGTACAGGAAAGGGATGCTTGCAATTGGTCTGTAGTTCTGTGGCAATTTGGGGTCGCCCGATGAGAAGATTACGGTGGTCGTGTTGCGCTTCCACTGCTCTGTCGGAGGGTGGTCTGGGCGAACGATGTCATTGAACTGGCGTTGCAATTTTTTTGTTGGTGTGCGCCCTGCCTGCCTTCAACATTTCTGCAATGATCCAGGCTGGGCCCGTCCTGGAGCCCTCTTGGGCACCCCTTGGGCCGTTTTGGAGGCTCTGGGAGCCGCACCAATATGCGAACACCAGATAGAAAAAAACATCAGGATTTCAATGATTGCAGCATTCTTGCCGCTTCGGCTGAAGAACAGCCCGAGACGGCACAAGAGGCCTCAAATATCGCACCAGGGGACGGCCCGAGAGACCCTCAAGAAGGCCCAAGATGGCCTCACAGATGGCCCCAAGAGGGGGAATATCGAACTGAAATGTCGGGCTCTCCCCCCAAGGTTTTCATCAAGACCACCTCCGCGTCCCAAAGCGGCGCAAAAGAAGTAACCAAAGGCTCCCAGGAGGTTCACATGAGGCCCCCAGGAGTCGAAACAGGGAAAAGACTGTTGAGACTGACGAAGTCACGGCGTCGGAGGTCTGGGGAAGCGTAAGGAATGGAGGGTAGACAAGACAAGACAAGGCAAGACAAAACCGATCGCAAAGCGAATCACAACCGAGAAATTACGCCTGAGCCGCCTGCTCAGCCTCGCTCAGCGCTTTCGGCCATAGGCCGCGAGCGGTTCACCCGAGCGGGTGCCAGCTACATCCCGACAGCTAAATGGAGGGGAGGGGGACAGAGGGAGGCATGGGGGGGAGGGGGGAGGTGAAGGGAAGCGATGAGGTGGGGGGAACTGGCTCAGGGGAGGAAGCGTTGACGCGGATTCGGCGATAAATCGCAGATAAATCTGAGATAGGCCCTCGATAGCGAATCCACACGTCCATAAATGCGGGGCGGGCTGGCGGGCTCGCATCGGCGACAAATGGGCCATTGGGTCGATGCTTCCACTCATGAGCCTATTCCCCCCTAACATTGCCCCTGGAGGGGGGGGGGTCGCTCTCCAGTTTCGCATCGGAGGAACAATCTGAGACGCGGCCACTCGGTCAGCAGCTGCCGATGCAGACGCGGCCCCACCGCAGAGGAGGACAAGATGAGAGCGAGAAGCGCGACAGGCCCCCCCCCCTGAAGTGGGCCAGGGACACACATGTAAACATGTAGACACACTTCCCAGGACCCCCCCACATATATATATATATATATATATATATATCCTCTCTCGATGTTTGTCCTCCCCTCCCTCTTCCCATCTTTTCTTCTGGGGGGGAATCGACGACTCTTGGTCTCTGTGTGTTTCCTGGCCCCCCCCCCACACGCCTGCAGCATAGGAGCTCGGCCACGAGAGACCTCCCACCAGAGACCCAGCCCTGAGACCCCGGGAGGTCCATGGGTTTCTTTGGTGTGGGAACGTCCCGCTGCCCATCGCAGAAACATCGAAGCCCTAGAAACCCAGGGCACCCTGGAGGCGAGCAGGGTGTTCCTTGGCATGGGCTTCCACTGCACAGTCGTCGTGCTACCGTTGGGGGGCGCAGGGGATTGTCTGGCCACGGCGGGCTTGGGCAATAGAAGGGCTCCACGACGGAGACCTCGTGAGCGGCCCGAGAAGCCGAGCTCCTCCAGAGCTCCAGGCGGTCGTTCCTTCGGCGTCTTGGTTGTGTCCCCCCTGACGTTGCGGCGGCGGCGACGACCACGACGACGACGACCACGGCGACCACGACGACCACGACGACCACGACGACCACGACGACCACGACGACGACGACGACCACGACGACGACGACGGCGACGGCAGAAGGGGGCGCGGCGCCGCCATCGCGGGCCTCCACGCCGTTGTTCATGGTCCCGACCATGAAGGACCTCAGGTAGCCCTCGGGCGCGTGCATGCCTCGGCACCCGCGGGTCGCCCCCCCCCCCCCCCCCTCGGACGCCCCCGGGGCAAGGACGAGGAGGCAGAGCGCAGCTGGACCCTCCGCCTCGCACGCGGCTTCCGCCAGCCTTCCGCCGGAGGAGCCGCCCCGCTTCCTACCTCCGCCGCCCTGCCCCGAACTTCCGCCACCCTCCGTCGAGGCAGGGGCGTCGACTCCTCCGATCCTCGAAGGCGAAATATTATCTGGAGCCCGTCAGGCGTGGCCGGCTCCGGACACCCTGAGACCGGAATGGTGGACATCTCGTTCTTACGTACGCCGCCTTCCGCCGGCGGGGAGGGGGAGAGGCGGAGGAGGAGGAGGAGGAGGAGGAGGAGGAGGAGGAGGAGGAGGAGGAGGAGGAGGAGAAGGAGGAGGCGGAGGAGGAGAAGGAGGAGGAGGGGGACGAGGAGGAGGAGGGGGGGGAGGAGGAGGAGGAGGAGGAGGACAGAGGTATAAGATCGAGGTCGATTCGGGGAGGGTGCCCTAAATGTTCTTCGTGTTTGTTGGGTGTTCTTGTGCTTCCTCTGGGGAGGGTGCCCTTGCCCTGTGCACGCGGACCGCTAACCCGAGTAAGCGATTAAGGACCCCCCCCCCTCTCCGGTGAAAGGATAACGCACCCGGCACCCGGAAGCGTTATCCTGGCACCAGGAGGGGGTTATCTTAGCCTTTCCTTAGCTTTCCTCAGCTTTTCTCAGCTTTTTCTTAGCTTTTCTAAGCTTTTCCTTAGCTTTCCTCAGCTTTTCCTTATTCGTATTCGTATTCTTATTCTCATTACAAGTCTAATTGGGATGCCACCCGAGGCGGGGCGCTGGAATTTTTTATTTTCCTTCCATTATCGCTCGGCGACCCCCCCCCCAAATAATTATTTAATTACGGCGCGGTGCTAATGAGAACGCCGGGGGGGTCCTTAATTGCTTCTCCGGGTTACGCCAGCGGCCTCCAGCGTGGTGCGGTCGGGTCGAGGGCCCCTGTGGCTCGAGGCGGAAGTTGGCGAGAAATATCTCGACAAACGTTCTTACGTGATCTGGTGGTCAAAGGAACTCCTGGCGACCAAGAGAATGGGGAGGCCTGTTCACCACAGCCCAAAGAAGACGAACCTCTCCTCGGAGGGGGTCGAATGCAAGGGGCCAGGTCCGCAGCTAAGGCGACTATGGGGCGTCGTCAGGATGCGTTTGAAGAACAAGTCTGACAGCTTGCGCAGGTGGTGGCCCAGGCGTTGCGAAGGCTGGGCTATGCCGACGTGGAGGTGCCGACGAGCAGCAAGTCGACAACGACACGGACCAAGAAGAATTATAAAACGAATGGAAACAAACATAATATTAATACTCAGAAAAATAATGCGAATGAGAAGAACAAGAGGAGGAACAGGGAGGAGGAGCGAGGATCGAGGAGCGAGGAGCAAGGAGGAGGAGGAGGAGGAGGAGGAGGAGGAAGAGGAGGGAGAGGAGGGAGAGGAGGGAGAGAAGGAGGAGGAGGAGAAGGTGAAGGAGGAGGAGGAGGAGGAGAAGGAGGAGCGAGGAGGAGTGAGGCGGGGCGCGGAGGAGGAGGAGGAGGAGCGAGGAGAAGCGAGGAGGAGCGAGGAGGAGGTGGTGGAGGAGGAGGAGGAGGATGAGGCCGAACCACCAACCTTAATGAAGATCAAGGCCCTGTTGAAGAAAGTGAGCTCCAGCAGGCAGACCATCACAAAGGAACAAGGGCAGGCCAAGCTTCGAGAGCGGGTGAACCTGTCTACGTTTCCCTCTGTTACGCCGCCACAACCAACAGCGGAGAAGAATCGTCCAGCATTGACTTCGCAGACGTGGGTTTCAGCTTCCATCGCGAAGGCCAATGCGATCAGGACTGTCGACATCACAGGTCAGTGCGTCATCGTGTGCCTGTCGACGGCGGAGTTCGAGAATGCGACGAGCTGGTTGCGGTCTACTGCCACACCTGCGGGGGTAACGCGCGTAATGTTCAACTCGGCCAAGACACTCGATGGATGGGCTGCGCACGGAGTTACGGTGGACTCCACGCTTAGACACTAGGAGACGGGGGCCCAGTCACCTCGACGAGGACGACTCCCCACTCAGGCTAAAGATGACGGAGAGCTTATTGCGACTGCGTTGAAGACGGCGGCAGTCAGGGTGACGGTCGAGGTCAGCGTTGCCGATGGTGATCTCTGCAGTGCGGTAGTTAAGGGACAAGCCCGTCTCCATCGCCAGTCTGCTGGTCAATGAGGTCTCAGCTGAGAAGATCTGGAAAAGACGACAGAGGCGGTGGCCTCGGCGATCCTGATACGCTGAGGAGCTGACTTGCGGGAGTTCCTGGCTTGGGCACCACCTGCTGGAATCTTCCTGAACGGTCAGGGGCCTAAGCTGGTGCCAATATGGCACAAACTGCGTGAGAACGAGACGCACGCCGTGCATCATGCTAGAGTTCATGCGGTGGCTGCTACGGCTGCTGGAAGAATGGTGTCTCGACCTTCCGAGATCTTTAAGTTCGGGAGGCCCCAAGAGCCTTCCCAAGGGGACCTCGAGAAGCAAAGTCATTGATCGCCCGTACGTTGTTTACTTTTTTTCGGATTCTCTCATTTTCGAGCATCCGACGTCCCAAGACGACCCAAGAAGCCAGCATGATTGCCCCAAGACGGCTCAAGAAAGCTCCAAGACGGCCCAAGAGGCGCCCGAACATGCCCAGGATGGCGCTACATCGGCCCCAAGAACGACCCAAGAGGGTCGACACGAATCGACGATTCTGGCCTTCCGCCCCCACAGGGCTCAGGAGGCCCCGAATGGGCCAAAAGAGGCTCCCAAGAGGCACCCGAGAGGGACAAGAGAAGCAAAAACCATTGATTTGCTGGTGCTTTGTTTAATGTTGATTGGGTTCTCGCCTTTTCGAGCCTCCGACGCTCCAACCCGGCCACAGAGGCCCTCAAGACTCCCCCGAGACGGGTGAAGAGGCCTCCAAGAGAGCTCCAGGCCGTCCCAAGAGGACTCCAAGACGGCCCGAAAGGCGCCCTCGACTGCACAAGAGGGCCACAAGAAGGGCCCAAGAGTGGACACACTAACCGACAATCCGAGCCTTCCGCCCCTTGAGGCACCCCGCCGGCCCCCTCTCCTTCTCGAGCAGGTGCCGCCCTGACTGCTGCGCTTCCACGGTGGCAGAGCTGCCGGAGGCAGCCCGATCATTCCTCGAGCGCCCAGCGAGGAAGCCAACGGGCCCCCGAGATCGGGGGGGCCCTCGTGGGGCCCCCATCGTCGCCCCTGCACCTGATCAGGGCCTGCTGCCGCCAGGGCGCCATCCGTTCTGCCATGCGGCCAGCTGCAGACACCCTTCGACGGCGCGCGAGGGGGGGAAGCGAGAAGGAGAAGGCCTCCTCGGAAGGCTCGGAGGTTTCCCGGCCATCCGAGAAGCCTGCTCAGGCTTCCCCGAAGACAAGCCACAACTCTTCAGAGGGCGCGAGGGCCTCTGAGAAGTCCCACCGCCCTCTGAGAAGGCCTTCTCCTGCTCTCTTCTCCCCCCTCGCTCGCCGCCGAGACTCGGGCGTTGGTAGAACTGGGTTTAGTGGGGGCTGCACCCTTTGGCGGCGAGCGAGGGGGGGAAGCGAGAAGGAGAAAACCTTCTCAGAAGGCTCGGAAGTTTCCCGGCCATCCGAGAAGCCTTCTCAGGCTTCCCCGAAGACAAACCACAACTTCTCAGAGGGCGCGAGGGCCTCTGAGAAGTCCCACCGCCTTCTGAGGAGGCCTTCTCCTTCTCTCTTCGCCCCCCTCGCTCGCCGCCGAGACTCGGGCGTTGGCAGAACTGGGTTTAGTGGGGCCTGGTTTAGTGATGTGTACTGGGGGACGCCCCCCCGCCCCACTCCACTAACCGGCACTGCCGTCACCCTCAAAACACCAGCTACGGCAGACCTGGTTTAGCGATTCTGGCCAAGTCAGGGGCTCCGGGGCCCTACCGCTAATCGGGTCCCCTTACCTGGGCTCCTGGCTATATCCGAGAGACACAGGTGGACACAGGGTGAGGAGGAGGAGGAGGAGGAGGAGGCGGAGGAGGAGGAGGAGGAGGAGGAGGAAGGAGGAGGAGGAGGAGGAGGAGGAGGAGGGAGGAGGAGGGGAGGAGGAGGAGGGAGAGGAGGAGGGAGGAGGAGGGGAGGAGGAGGAGGAGGAGGAGGAGGAGGAGGAGGAGGAGGGGAGGAGAGGAGGAGGAGGAGGAGGAGGAGAGAGGGAGGAGGAGGAGGAGGAGGAGGAGGAGGAGGAGGAGGAGGAGGAGGAGGAGGAGGAGGGAGGAGGAGGAGGGGGAGGAGGAAGAGGGGGGGAGAGGGAGGGGGAGGAGGAGGAGGAGGAGGAGGAGGAGGAGGAGGAGGAGGAGGAGGAGGAGGAGGAGGAGGGAGGAGGAGGAGGAGGAGGAGGAGGGGGAGGAGGAGGGGGAGGAGGAGGAGGAGGAGGGGGGAGGAGGGGGAGCAGGAGGAGGAGGAGGGAGGAGGAGGAGGATGAGGAGGAAGAGGGGGAGGGGAGGAGGAGGAGGAGGAGGAGGAGGAGGAGGAGGAGGAGGAGGAGGAGGAGGAGGAGGAGGAGGAGGAGGAGGAGGAGGAGGAGGAGGAGGAGGAGGAGGAGGAGGAGGGAGGGAGGAGGAGGAGGAGGAGGAGGAGGAGGAGGAGGAGGAGGAGGAGGAGGAGGAGGAGGAGGAGGAGGAGAGGAGGAGGAGGAGGAGGAGGAGGAGGAGGAGGAGGAGGAGGAGGAGGAGGAGGAGGAGGAGGAGGAGGAGGAGGAGAGGTGCAGGCGCGGGCCGTGGGCGTCAGAGGGCCGAGCCCAGGTTGCCACTGGGGGCGCTCAGAGGGCCCCCTTGGTGGGGG
This sequence comes from Prorocentrum cordatum, assembly GCA_963575745.1. Taxonomy (NCBI): domain Eukaryota; class Dinophyceae; order Prorocentrales; family Prorocentraceae; genus Prorocentrum; species Prorocentrum cordatum. Next base: position 668,177 of record CAUYUJ010014582.1, on the reverse strand, counting down.
TGGCGTGGGCGAGACGTCCGACGTCGAGGCGCCGGGCACGCCTGCGGGGCACCACTGCCAGGAGGCGTAGGAGGAGGCAGGCTTGAGCCTCGCCGACGCCGGTGCCGCCGACCCTGAAAGACATCGGCGACGACCAGGAGGGGGAGGAGGAGGAGAAGAAGGAGGAGGAGGAGGCGGAGATAAGGATGCGGAGATAAGGAGGAGGAGGAGGAGGAGGAGGAGGAGGAGGAGGAGGAGGAGGAGGAGGAGGAGGAGGAGGAGGAGGAGGAGGAGGAGGAGGAGGAGGGAGGAGGAGGAACAGGACTCCCCCCTGGCCGCCCCCCCTTGGGCCCATGTGTCCAAGGAGCCGTCTCGGGGATGCACGAGTTCAAGAGGAAGCCTGGCTTCCGCTTCCAGCCTTTTCGCTATCTCCAGATTTAGCACAATGCCTTTGTGGCTCGTAACAAGGAATGTCGTCCTGACTCAGCTTACGGACGGCCTGCAGCGCGGACACCTTGCAGCATACAGATATGACGAACTCCTGGGTGCAACTGCGGAAGCCAAGCGCGCGCGCTTTGTATGCGCGTCGTTCTAGCGCAAAGCACGAAGCGAACAAACTGAACGCCACTGCAAGCAGAATTGGCACCCGCATTGCAAGCACTTGTCAGGTCGGTCGGCCAAAGGAGTGTGCGAAATGTAGAGCGAAGACACATCATCACCCATGGAGCTAGAATGCACATCGTGCCTGGTCTGTCGACCAATGAAGTGCACGAAACGCGGAGCAGAAAGCCTGATTGCCCCTGTTGTTGCAAACATTTGACCCGCCTGACACACACAAACTGTCTGATCGGTCGGCCGATGGAGTGTGCGAAATGTGGAGCGAAACGCAGGACTGTCCAAGGGATTCTAACACTTAACGTCCGCATGGCGCACATGTTCCTGGTCTGTCGGCCAAGGGGGCGTGCGACATGCCGAGCGAAGCAAATCATTGTTGGGATGACCCTAAGGTTCCCAAACATACCCCCATCTGCACCACACTAGATGCAGGAGGGCCCCCAGCAGCCGAGGACAGTCCGAGAGGGCCGCAATATGCACCAGACGTGGTCCTCGAGAGGGGCTCCCCTTGAGGGCTCGGAGATGCTGAAGAAGAGCAAAACCAGCCAGATTTCATCGGGCTGGGGTTCTAGAGGGTCTGCCGCTGGAAGCGCCTTGAGATACCCTTGGAGGCCCATGTGAACATTTTTCAAACGAGGCTGGGCAGCGAACGTGGACAAGGATGGGCCGAAGGGGCAAGGATGCAAGGGTTTCCTTGGGAAGGTTGCCCATCCTTACTATGCGGGCTGACTGTAGGTCTCGGTGGGGGGCTCCTGGGACAATTACTGGTTTAGCCACGCATTTCGCGCGCACCCTGGAGCGCACGACCGAACAAGTGTGCGCCAGGCAGATTTTCACTCTTCCCATGGGAGGGCCAAGTGGCGGAGAGCCCAAAGAAACAGTTTGGGAGTTCCGGGTTCGAGGCTCGAAGTCTTCGGTAAATTTCGCGAGTTCTCGGGGGTTGTCCAGCCTCGGGATGCGTTGCAGCGGCTGCGCCTCGCCGAGGGCGTTCCGGGGGTGCCCGGATCGTCGCGAACGGTCGCCGGGGACCCGAGTTATAACCCGAAAACTAAACAAGGCGGCGAGAGGGAGCAGGCCTGTTCAGCAGGCGGTGGGGCTTCCTCAGGAGCCCGCGCGCCTTCTGAGACGTCGTCTCGGCCTTCTCCGAAGGCACGGAAGGCTCAGCAGAAGGCGCTGGGCCTTCTGAGAAGCCCCGCTGCCGTTTGAGGAGGCCTGCTCCCTCTCACTCTCCATCTGGACTCGCCGCGCCGAGCCAGCATCATCGGACGGCCTGTCGCCACCGTGCTTTGGGACTCCCTGGCCTGCAGCACTGATCGGGGATCTGCTGACGCGGGTCAATCCAGACCCGGGTCAGCCGGGCCGTGCAGGATCCTGCAAGATCCTGCAGAGTCTTTTAGGATCCTGAACGCTGGCCTGGGTCGGTGCAGGGCCCTGCAAGATCCTGCAGGATCCGGCGCTCTGGCTGACCCCCGTTTGCATTGGCCCCCGTCTCGAGCCCCCGAACTGAACAAGTAGATCGCGCTGGGGGTGGGAGAAGGAGCGGGCAAAGTGATCTTGGAGTCCCGAAACGGTGCGGTGACAGCCCGTGCGGTGACCTCGACATCCCCAAAGAGCTCACTGCACGATCCGTCACCGCACGGTCTTGGGACCCCGGAGGCCCCTGGCGCCCGAGACGTCCTCAGAGAACGAACCGAGTCCCAAAAAACCGTGCGGTGACCCCGAATCCCCACCGACTCACCGCACGGTGTGGTCACCACCCCGAATTGGGGGCTCCCGAATGATAAACGAAGCGGGCGCCGCCCGGGGGCCGGGCGAAGCAGGCAGGCCGGAGGGCTACAGCGGGACTGGCTCGCCGGCGAGCGTGGGCAGGCGAGCAGATCGGGCGAGCGTCTTCGGGCCGACATGCAGCCGGTGCCACGGTCATGGACTGTCTACCAGGCCACCCCAACCCAACCCGAAGACCCGACGAATTTCGGGTTGGGGGGGTGTACGGATTTCATCTGTGATTTTCCCATGCTCCCCGACGCCCCCCCACTGGGAATGGAGCGCCAATCGGGGTCTTCGGGTTGGGTTGGGGTGGTGCGGTGGCTGGTGAGTCATGAATTATGAACAGGCTGTCCAGAGGATCCTGGGCCAGCTCCCTGCCAGAACCTTAGCCATAAACCTGGTCAACATCACGCGAGCGACCCGAAGCGCGTGTAGAGTTCTAAGTGGGCTGGTCCTTATAAAACATTACGAAGCAACGCAGTGATCGGCAATTGTCAAGCGCTCCTCGATCCTGCTGCCTGCGATCAAGCGGTGCTCAAGCTTGGAAGGCTCATTCCGAGAAATGGCCTTGGCTGTGCCCTCCGCGTCTGTTACAGGGCAGAAGATCCCCCCCCATTATCATCACCCCGACACGCGAAGTCGTCTAGTACATGCACTTAAAGTAAGTATCGAACAGGGCAGGGCTGTGTAGTAGACGTTGAGGACCGCTCAGTAAACGCCAGTTGTCGGGTCCGGCCGGGCGTGTTTTCCTCCCTCGATCTGTGTCGCGGCGTTCAGGAATGCTGCGCGGCTTCTGACCCATCGCAATCCACTGAGTTATCGGGCTTTCTACCTGGCTTCTTGGCGCTTGAACGAAGCGCGCTGGGGTAGAAACATATCATCGTGTGTGGGGAGGTGGGGGAGAGAAAAAAAATGACGTGTCGGGGGGGGGGGAAGGGGAGGAACGGGAATAGGGGGAGGGGGAATGGACAAACTATTACAGGCGGGGTAACGGCACGAAGAGGTGTATGACGGAAAAGGAAGGGCAGGATGGACGGCAGGAGTTATGGGGGATGAGGTGGATCAAGGGGAGAAGAACGCACACGCGAGAGGACGGGAGGGAGAAGTGAGGGGAGGAACAACAGCGGCCGGGAGGAGGGAACCAACAGGGTGGGACACGGAGAGATGCTGTGGCGGAAGGGGGCACATGGTTGTGGGGTGGATGTGTGGAGCAGGAAGTCTGGGGGTATGCGCTAGTAGGCATCGGCGGGAGACAGAAGAAGCAGAGGAGGAAACAATGCGCTGGGAGGAAGGAGGGCAGCAAGAGGGGAGGGAGGCGGGACAAATGCTGGAGGAGGGAAGAAATGTTTGATCCGCGGGTCGAGAGCGCACCTCTTCCGGTCGAAGCGAAGCGGGCCGCGCACAGCTTTCATTAACAAAGGGGGGGGCAGCAGAGGAGGGAAGACGCGTGGTGGGACAAATGGGAAAAGACATGGATGGATGAAACAATGGGGCGACCGAGTGGAACCATTTGGGCAGCGGGGAAGGTGAAGGGGACGGGAAGAAAAGTGATGTGGAAGGAAGGGGATGGGAAGAAAGACAGGCGTGGGGAGGGAAGGAGGGGTTTGGGGGAGGAGACAAGGGCGGGGGGGGGTCAGGAGGGAAATGTGGACAGGGAGGTGTGTGGAAAAGGGTGAAGCGGGGTGCAGGAATAGAAACACGGGGGCGGGAGGAGGGAAAAATTGTAGTGGCGGATGGGAGGAGAGTTCGCGCGGGCGTGGAACAAGTGAGCGGGGGGAGGAACAAAGACGGTGGGAGGAGGGAACCAGAACGATGGGGAGCAGAACAAGGGGTTTGGGAATGCAGCGTGCAAGGCGCTTCATACGGAAGGCGCACGCCGAAGACGGAACCTGAGCAGCTCTACAAACATCCGCTCTTTCATCCAACGCCCTCGGCTGATTCAGACGATTTCAACCCGATCGCTATCTGCAAGGCCTCCCGCCTTGCCCGGCACGCGCCCGTACCACCCACTTCTGCCCCCATGAGGAACCCGCCCACGCCCTCTGGTAAGGCTCGCCTTGCTTCGAGTTCCCGACGATCATCCTCTGCTCGGCGCTAGCTATCTCGTAGCGTTCCGCCTTGAGCGAGACCCTCATCCACTCGTAGAACTCTTTGTCCTGAGGTGACGCCGCTGTTTTTTTGTTCGTTGGCGATTCTTAGGTGGCGCCCGTGTCTACCTGTCTACTTTGAGGGGAGGAGAACTCGACTACGAGGTCTCGACGCATCCCCGGTACCACCGCTGCCTGTGCGCTGAGGGTGCCCCCATGCACATGTGCTCGCGACATCCTATTCGTGGCCAGGACAAGGCGGCGAAAAAATGCCTCGCAACTCAACCCTCAACAAATAACGAGAATCTGCACGAGCCCTCAAAACCCAGCCTCTCTTGAAGAGACTGACCTGACAGCGGCCACGCGTAGGTGAACATGTATTCCTCTTGGCTGTCCAAGTCATCCTACCAACGTTGCTTTTCTCCCTCAACACGTTATACCTTCTCCTACCAGGCGGCTCCGCGGAAATCTGGATTGCAGAGGCCACAGCGAGCACACAGGCTGGCCGTGCCGATGGCTGGCGGTCACAAGACCGATCCCGCCTGCGATGCCGACCTATCACGGCCGAGGCACTTGCCCCTCTCTTCGGCGCGGCTAGGCCAATTACATGCATCGACTGCCCCAGAAGCTGTTACTGCCTCTTGAAGGGGGGCTGAAGGACCAGAGCCGCGAACGTGATCGCGGCGCCACGCGCACGGGACACATGATCAGAAGTCGAGGGGCCTTGTGTAGGCTACATGCACACGCAAAGAATGACCCTGGGAAAGAGTGATCTTTGGTGCGCGGCTTCAGGGCGTAGGCCAGTGCTAGGGGGATGTCATGGGACCCCCTGCGGGCCCGCACCAATAGCCACTTCGGCGAAGGGCCACTCTTATGCGTAGCCGACTTCTGGCCACTGGGCAAATCCCACCTGTCCCCTGGGCGCAGGTGGCACAGAGCGCCTGCTCTTCCAACCCCCTTCTTCCCCTTCGGGGACGGGTGCATCACTCTCCCCTATCAATATACACCCCCTCCCCCACGCGACCGGCAGCCAAATAGGAACAACGTGGAGCCCATGAGGACCCCCCCCTACCATGCTTGTCAAAAAACTATATGTAACACACTCTGCCTCCAAATTCGGAGCATGCGCAACCAACCCGATGCGCCCCCCCCACCATCACCACCGCTGTCAAAAAATACTACATACACTTTGGGGCAAAGTCTGGAGTCATATTCGTGAGGCCCGCGAACACTGTGTACTGCTTTTGGATCGGGACGGCGGGGGTGTCAGCATATTGCCTGATGCGCGCAGGCCTACAATCCCTGACGAATAACAAATCAACATGCACCTCGCGGCTAAATCTGGATCATACGCGGCCACCCCGCGATCACTGCCAAGTGGTTTCTGACAGGGACGGCGGGGGTGGTGGCGTATGGCCTGCTGTACGCAGGTCCACCAGACACAATGATTGGCATGGGTTTTCGACAAGGATGGTGGGGCCGACGAGTTTCCTGATGTGTGCTGTCACGTGCGCAGGCGCACCTGCCACACTCTGCACGTGCCCCGAACGTGGCGCACCTGGCGCGGCTGGAGTATGTGGCACACCTGGCGCATGCGGATGCACGTGGCGCATCTGGCGCACCAAGCGTGCCTGGCACGCTCGTGCCCCAGGGGTGCCTGGCGCGCGTGGCGCGCCTGGCACGCGTGGCACACCTCGCCCCAGCGTCGCGGACACGGGCATGGTTTTGGTTCCCAGTAGCTGTCCATCCAAAGACGACCGCTGAACATGCTGAGGCATGGGATTTACTTATGTGTTGGGAGGGCGGGTGGGAGTAAGCTAGACGGCTTGCTATCTAGGAGGGTGTCTTGATCACTGCTCTTTTACAATATATACCCTCTCCCCCAGGCGACCGGCGTCCAACCAGGAACCATGAGGACACCATGACGACCCGCCCCCCCCACCATCCCTTTCAAAAAACAATACAAACCGCACTCTGCCTGCACATTTGGAGCATGCGTCGCCAACCCGATGCGCCCCCCCACCTCCACCATCCCTGTCAACAAGCTACAAAATACACTTCGGGGCAAAGTCTGGAGTCATGTTTGTGAGGCCCGCGAGCACTTTGTATTTTTGTTGACAAGGACGGCGGGGGTGTCAGCATACTGCCTGCTGCGCGCAAGGCTGCCATCCCTGACAAACAAGAAAACAATACAGCATGCACCTCGCGGCTAAATCGGGACTATGCGCGGCCGTCCCGCGATCACTGGCAAATGGTTTTTGACAGGGACCGCGGGGGTGGTGGCGCGTGGCCTGCTGTGCGCAGGCCCACCAGACACAATGATTGGCATTGGTTTTCGACAAGGATGGTGGGGGCCGACATGTTTCACCTGACGCACTCTGCACGTGCCCCGAACGTGGCGCACCTGGCGCGGCTGGAGTGTGCGGGACACCACCCGGCGCACTCGGAGCACGTGGCGCATCTGGCGCGCCAGGCGTGCCTGGCACGCTCGTGCCCCAGGGGTGCCTGGCGCGCGTGGCGCGCCTGGCACGCGTGGCGCACCTCGCCCCAACGTCGCGGACATGGGCATGGTTTTGGTACCCAGTAGATGTCCATCCAAAGACGACCGCTGAACATGCTGAGGCGTGGGATTTACTTGGGCGGGTGGGTAGCTTGACACTTCCCCCTCCCCCCTCCCCTGGACTTGGACGGGGCGCCCCGCGGGTAGTTAGAGCTTCCGAGATGGCCCAAGACGGCCCCACGAGCGCCTCGGAGAACCCAAGATGACCTCCAAGGCGGCTCAAGATAGCACAAGATGCGCCCCAAGACGGCTCCGAGAGGCCTCCGAGACCCCCAAGGAGGCACCCAAGAAGCACAACCCCCTTCAACAACCGGAGAAACTCAATGATTGCTGTATCGTCGCCTTTTTGCGTTCGATGGTCTTCCGAGGCATCAAGATGGCTCAAAAATGGCCCCAGAGAGCCCCAGGAGAGGCCCAAGGAGGCACCTAAGACGACCCCAAGAGCGCTCAAGAGCGCCACAAGGGCGCCCCAAGAGCGCCCCAAGAGGCGATGTTTGGGGACCCCGAGGGGCAACGCTAATTAAAGCTCCCCTTTTGTTATCGGTATCCTCCAAGATGGCCCCAAGAGCGGCCCTAAAGCTTCCAAAATCGCACCAAGAGGGCCCCAAGAGGCGCCCAGACGGCCCAAAGGGGCCTCCAAGAGTTCTCCAAGAGGTTCCCAAGAGACCCTTAAGAGGCCTCAAGAGGATCCCTGAGGCATTCAAGACACTCAAAGGCGGCCTTGGGCTCGCCAAGATGCCCCCGCCAGACGCCCCTAAGAGGTTTCCAAAAAGCTTCCAAGAGACATTCGAGGAGGAGCCTCCGAGAAGCATTCAAGAGGTTTATGGCTCACATCCGAGAAGCATTCAAGAGGCTTCTGGCTCTTCTGTTCGCCCTTTTCCTCTTCCTCCTCCTCCTCCTCCACCTCCTCCCCCTCCTCGTTCAGTTCCTCCTCCTCCTCCTCCTCATGTGCTTACCCCTCCTCCTCCCTCCTGTCTCCTCCCCTCCCCCCACCTCTTCCTCCTCCCTCTCCTCCTCTTCCTCGCCTGATATACGTTCTCCTCCTCCTTCCTTCCCCTCGCCCTTCTCCTCCTCCTCCTCCTCCTCGTCCTCCTCATCCTCCTCGTTCTCCTCCGCCTCGTCCTCGTCCTCGTCCTCCTCATCCTCCTCCTCCTCCCATTCCTCTCTACATTCCATTTCCTCCTCCTCCTCATCTTCCTCTTTATCAGCTTTCTCTTCCTCCTTCCTCCTCCTCGCCCTCTTCCTCCTCCTCCTCCTCCTCCTCCTCCTCATCTTCCGATCCCTCCTCCTTCGAACGACAACGGCCGCACCCGTTTTTGCTCCTACCTTTCCCTGATCACCTTCAATTACTCGCCTGGGCGTCGTTTCTGGATGGGATACTTGTTGGTTCGCGGGCTCGCGAAGCAAGTCGAAAGCTGGGCAAAGCTAGGGCGGGCCGCACCGAAACAACAGGGCAAAAACAGTGAGCAGAGCAGCGCCCAGCTCAGAAACGGACTGGATGGGATACTTGTTTGATCGCGACCGCAGGCGGGCACGCGCGCGGCGTCCGAAAGTCGTAAGAGGAGCGCAAGCCCTGCTGTCGCAAGCGAGGCGCGGAAAAGGGCCACTGAGGTGGCGAAACCACTGGATGGTTTAGTCAACGGCAACTAAAACGCGCGCCAGCGGCGCCTGTAGCCAACGGCCGCTCGGCTCCGCGTCAACCGCCAGAGCCGAGCCCATCTGTGAGCGCCCATGGCCTGTAACTGACCACCTGCCAGACCACCCCAACCCAACCCGAAGACCCGACTTTGACCCGAATGTCGGGTTTTGGGGGGAGGTGCGGGTTCCATGCTCTTTTTATGCTCCCCGACCCCCCCCCCACTGGAAATGGAGGGCAACTCGAGGCCTTAGGGTTGGGTTGGGGTGCCTTGGTGGGTGGTGAGAAACCGTGCGCCAAGCTGGGCCCGGGAAGCGGCGACGGGGCTCCGCTGCCGGGCTCCGCGGCAACCTCCGTGGCGGCCTCCGCGCTGCCACACGGCCCCCCTTGGCTGGCCGCGGCGCAGCCAGGCCAGCCGCGAAACAGCTGCGGGCCACCAGTGCCACCTTGACAGAGTCAGTCCACGAGCGGCGAACATGCCCTGAGATCCTGGCGACTCAATTTTTTCGAGTCGGGCGTTTTCGCCTTTTTTTCAGTGCCCTGGACCCTCACAGATCGATCCAGCTCTAAAAATGACGCAGAATGATGGGGTCCGGAGGCCCGGTCCTGAATTTTGGCGATGCTGTATTTTTGTTTTTGCAATGTCGGATCTCAGGGAGATCCGCATTCGCACCCTCGCGGTTTGGATTCCAGGGAGCGATTCCGCGGATACGCCGTCGCACGGACACGTTGCGCGCGGGGCATCCGCTAGAAAACTGCCCGTATCTGCGGGGTCGCGGCCCCGGGGCCCGGCCCGCGAAGCCGCGGATACGGATACGTCTCTCGCCCAAGGTCAGGAACGCGCCTGGGCCTAGCCCTCATAGGAGAGGCTCAGTACGGCAGACCCGTGTCGTGACGACTTGCGCGTGGGTCTTCGCCACCGCCTAGGCGATATCGTGGCCTCCTGACAACCGGGATCGTTTCAAACTGGCCTCGTTCAGGCTGCCAGCGACGTTTAATCTTGAGGGCAAGCGTCGGCGTCGCCGTCGCGGCGACACGATACGAACCTGCCCCCGACTGCATCCTGCACGTCGGCTGCGCCCAGTCGCAACTCGGTTCCTCGCTTCGCCGCCACGCCCAGGGACCCAGAGCCAGTGCAGTCCGGACTCTGCCCCGCAGGTGGGACCGACAGCTCTGCCACAGGCCGCCCCGCCTGGCCTCAACACCCCCCCCCAGGGTGGCCTGGGGAGATCGCAACCTCTGAGCCCGCACCGGCCAAAGGCTCGTCGCGGTCGAAGCGCTGAGCGATAGCGAATCGCGCCTGCGCGAGTGGAAGATGCAGAGGGGCGGGAAAAGAGAGAGGGAGGCCCCAAAGGGAGGCCCCAACACCCCGCACCAACTCTGGCGTCGCCCCTACAGGCGCTGCGCGCATCCAGGCTGGGGTGCCAGGGGAACCATGGGCCTCCTAGGAGAAGGCAGGGATGCATGTTCGCAACCTACAGTCAAACATACGATTCAGAAAATTATCAATTAGGAAAGCTGGGCCAGCTTTTCATACATTGGGCCAGTCTTTGGAGCCAGGAACGTACATGATTTATTTCTAGAACCCAAGGCTACAAATCCCTGTAAGAAACTGAGTCAGCTTTCCCGCAAGTTTGTTAGGAAACGCTAGGCCAGCTTGTCGCGGGGAGATTTCTTAATCATAAGCGGGACCGTAGCCTCGCAAGAACCCCCCCACTCCAGCCAACCCCACCACCCTCTCTCTCAGCCCGGCCTCGTCGCAGGTGTAGTTGACCTTCTTGAACGCTGCGAGAAGCGCAGCCCACTGTGGGCACCCGAGCTCCTTGCTCCTCGCGCGGCGGAGGAAGGTGAGGAGGAAGAGGGAGGACGCAGAGGGGGACACGAGGTGCTGGAGGAACCTCATCCTACTGCTGCTACCCATCCTCCCCCTCCTCTTTTTCTACATCATCATCGTCGTCGTCATCATCATCATCCTCATCCTCATCCTCATCCTCATCCTCATCCTCATCCTTCTCATCATAATCATCATCAACAACATCCTCATCATTCTCATTAGCATCATCATTCTCATTACCATCACCATCCCGCTTCCGCGTGTACGGAAGGAAACGCTAGTGGACTGCCCGAGACTTTGGCACGATGGCTCGCGGCGCAAGACTCCCCGGACGTCCCAAAAGGGGATCAAGCATGAATCCGAAACTCGCCGCTTGTAGGCTCCTCCTCGACGCCTCGGAGTTGCGGACTGTTTTGTCGAACGACTGAAGCCCCCGCCCCCGCCCCCCCTCGTCCCAACAGCGGAGCATCGCCGGGGGGGAGTGGGGACAGGAACTAGGAGGCGGCACCGCAGCCAACAGGGCAGAGGGAGACCACGACGGGGACGACAAGGTAGGACACAACAGCAGGAGGAGAAGAGGCCAAGGATGCGAAGATGAGGAGGAGAGCAGCAGACACGACGAGGGGCTGGCGAGAGGACGGAGAAGTCCCAGCACACAAGTGACTCCCCCAAGCGCAACCCCCCCCGTAGTGGCGGGCACACTCTTGACGGGGTACCCACCTGGTCAGGATCCAAAATGGCGGCACGTGTCGTGGTGGTGGGGGGGGGGCGCTGGAGCTGGTCACCGGAAAGCTGGGGCGTGCATCGCCGCGTCGTATACCGTTCGCTTGCCTCGGGCGGCGGTCGGCTGCGCGCCGCACTGCTCCCCTGACCCTCCCCAGCTGCAGAGCGTCGCTTGGGGGTGGGGGCGGGGGCAGTGCAAAGATGGAAAGGGTCGGGATGCCCGGCAAAGGCCGTCATTCAACGGCGCGGGCCCGGGCCTCAGCAACGGTGCGACCGTGAGAGCAGGCAGAAGAACCGTGTTTCGCATCCCTACCTCCTCCCCGAGTCGCCCGTCCCACGGGCGGCGCGCTGGCTGACGCGCTGGCCCAGGGATGACTGGGGTGAGGAGCTCGGGAGAAAACCAAGGTATGATGCGCTGCGTAAGAGAAAAGGGGAAAGGGGGGGAGGGGACGCGCGCTGCGGCGGCGCGGCCAGCGCTCCGCGGCGGAGAAGCCCCCCGGGCTTGGAGACGACGTCGCGGAAACTGCCTGGCACCGTCGGCATCGTCCCTGGAACGGCGCAACGCCGCCTGGTGCAGGAGATGGCGAGCTCGTGTCCAGAACAGCTCACCCGGAAGACACTGCTCGGGTTGGAAGGATCGGGTTGGGAGGATGCGGGGCGCGACTGTGCAAGAAGCGTACCGTGCATACGCGATGATACGGATGGTGGGAGCATCCTTCCCAGCCTCATCCTCCCTGCGCGGTAATTGTCTTTCTGAGTCCTGAGCGTCGCCGGCGCCAGGAATGCACAGGGCGCCGGCGCTCTCGTCTCGGCGCGCGCCGTCGGGGCCCTCGTCGCTGCGCGCGCCTCGGCGCGCGGCGCCGCCGGCTCCAGCGCCGCCTCCCTGCGCCGCCCTCGCGGCCGCCATCCTGCGCGCGCGCCGGACGGCCCTGCCTCCGCCAGCTGCGCCCGCGCCAGGGGCATTCGGCAGCGGCTCCGCGTCGTGGCCGCGGCAGCCCCGTCGCTGCTTGTCCAGCTCCGTGCCGGGCGCGGTGGGACTGTGTGCCTGCTGCCCCTGCCAGCGCCGTGCTCGCTGCCCTGACCGTCGCGCACCGCGCGGCGCGCCTCGGCCGCCCCTGCGGCCAGGTCATCGTAGCCCTGCCGCTTCCCCAGCTCAGCGTGAAGTCCAGCGGGGCAGCAACCCGCTGCCCCCGCCCGCGCCGTGCTCGCTCTCCCGGCCGTCGAGCTCCGCGCGGTGCGCCTCGGCCGCCTCCGCGACGCCTGGTCGCCGAAGCGCTCCTCCGCCCCGTGCTCCGAGTCGTGGCCACGGCCCTCGTAGCGCTGCCGCTTGCCCAGCGTCGCGCGCAGCCCGGCGGGCCTGCAACTGCTGCCCCGGCCAGCGCCGTGCTCGGAGCCCTCGCCTTCGCGCTCCGCGTGGGTGCGTCGCGGCCGTCTCCGCGGCCTGCGGCCCGGCTGCTTGCCCGGCTTCGCGTGGAGTCCGGCGGCCAGCACGGTCGTCTACGAGGTGCTCGTGTAGCTGCCGGACATGCCGAAGTCGGTGCCCAGGCGAAGCACGAAGGGCTGGGCCTTCGGGTGGAGCCGAGACCTCGTTCCGCGAAACTCCGCAATTTCACTCTCGAGACACTGGTTTGCCGAGACCGTCGTGATATGACGTGTGAGGTGACATGCATAACCGAGGCGGATGAGTTTGGCAGCAAGCTTATTGTCGATGAGCTGCTGGTTCCTCAGCATGCGCACAGCTTGAGAGAGACCCTGGTGACTCCGAGTCCCGCCACCATCTCACGCAGGAGGCCCCCGTGGAGGTCACTCAACGTGGTGTGGGGCGCAACCTGGATAGGATGAGAGGACAGATGATGCGGATATCGTTCCGCGGTTAGGACAGGATGAGAAGCAATGAGCACTGGTGCGCGAAAGAATAAGAAGCCTGAACAGGCGGTGCCCGTGCCTGGCACGCCGGGGTTGCAACCACCTCCAACGAACATTGGGCTAACAATGGCAACGGAATAAGCTCATCCTCCTCCTTGTCCTCCTCGTATTCTCCTCTGCTGCTCATACGTCTCGTCCTCCTTATCTCCGCCATCATAACACTATGGATCATCCCCATCATCATCATGATCATCATGATCATCATCATCATCATCATCATCATCAGCATCATCATCATCATCATCATCATCACCATCACCATCACCATCACCATCACCATCACCACCATCATCATCATCAGCATCATCATCATTATCATCGCCGTCGGCATCATCACCATCAGTATCATATCATCATCATCATCACCATCATCATCATCATCATCATCATCATCATCATCATCACCAGCATCATCATCATCATCATCATCATCATCAGCATCATCATCATCATCATCATCATCATCATCATCATTATGGTCACCATCAGCGGCAGCAGCGTCGCCCTAATCACCACCATCACCAGTATCACCGACCTCAGGATCATCACCGCCACCACCGTCATCACATCACATCAGACCTTCGCTCCATGATCACAAGATCGCCATACTCATCATCATCATCATCATCATCGTCATCATCATCATCATCATCATCATCATCACCATCGCCGTCGTCCGTCTCGGCTGGAGAATACTGCAGTTCAACATGCGAACCAATCAAGCTGCTGCCTCCGTTGTGCCATACTCGCTCACAGGCACGCGTCCTGCGCACGCGCTGCATCCGTCGTGCCCAGGCCGATGACGCGCGAGGCGCAACGACAGCTCGGACGACCGAGCGCCCAGAGGAGAAAAGCATCATGATTCGCCATCGCCTCCCCCTCCTTATCCAACTCCTCCTCCTCCTCCTCCTCCTCCTCCTTTCCCACCCCCTCGAGTCCCACCCTAGAGTGCCACGGCGAGCTCTAGCTGGGTCGCCGTGGGGTCGCGCACGGTCACCCCCCCGGGAACCTGGCGCCCCCCCTACGGAAAGGCGGCCACGCTTGAGGCCACCGCACCCTCGTTTGGAGGACCAATCCAGTCCAATCCTCCTCCTCTTCCTCCTTCTCTCCTTCCACCACCACCACCACCCTCTCCTCCTCCTCCTCCTCTTCCTCCTCCTCCTCCTTCTCCTCCTCCTCCTCCTCCTCTTCATCTCCCCCTTCTTTCCCCCTCCTTCCTGCTGCTGAGGTGGGGCGGACACACGCCGAGTCTCCAGGCGCGCATCAAAACGCTTTGCGCCCGCGCGAGCACCGCAGTCAAGCCCCCCGTGCACTCCGCCGAGCACCCACAGGGACCCCTCGACGAGTGCGCCGCCCAAGCCTTCCCTGGCGGGCTCCGCGGCCCAACGAGGGGCGGCCCGTTCTGGGCAGGTCCCTCAATGCCCCGCTCCCAGAGCCGGCGCGGCGTGGCGCTGCACCGGCAAGGCTGCACTGCCCCGGGAGGGCCCCTTCGCTGGGCCCCTGGCAGCGTAGACAGCCCAAGAGGCCTCGAAGACTGCTCCAAGAGGAGCCCACGAGAAGGAGTCCCCCTCAAGATGACCCCCCAGGCCGCCAACAGGCCCCCTTAAGAGACCCCCAAGGGCCCCCCAAGAGGCACCGAACAGGTGCAAAGGAGGGCCCGAAGATGCCCCCCAAGAGGCCAAAGACGCTTCGCCTTCGCTTGACCGCCGCTGTCGCGCACCCCATTCGAAGGCCTTCGGCGCAGCAGGCGCCTCCGTTGGCTTCAGCCTGCCGCAGCTGGCTGCAGGGTGGCGTGGGCTCGTTAGCTCAGAGGCTCACTGCGAGCCGGCTTGATAGAGTGGCGGCCTCACGGATGGTTCGTGAAAAGGGCCTCTACGCCCAGCAGAGCATGACCAGATGCCTCAGAACAGGAGCTGAGTGGCACACACACACAGATTTGCCACTGCGCTTGAAGCTCGTTTGCCTGTGCCAAGCCTATTTGAATGCCGCGAGGGTTCAAAGCCCGCCCTCGAGACGGCCCCACGGTCATCCATGATTTCTGCAGGACCCTCCAAATGGGCCCCAATCTAGATGAGGAAAAAACTGACCAAACATAAACTTGGATCGGCGCTGGGCTCCCTGGCTGCACCTCCGTCGCCGCCTCTCACGCGGTCCAGCGCCGATCTAAGAATCCGCGCAGAGCTCTAAGTATATGTTTTATGCCGTCCTTCATCGACAATAGCCGTCCCTCCACAGACGACCAAAGAGTTCCCGCAGAGGCTTCCAAGAGCGCCTCAAGAGGGCCCGAAACGCCCCTGAAGAGGCACGGGGACACCCATGCAACCGCCGCAAATCCGTGCCAAGCTACATAGCGCAGCTGCGTTGCTTCCCAAAGCACAGAGACGGGCATGCGCGGCAGCGCAACTGGAGCAACAGTCGACCCGCCGCGCAGTCGGGGAGCGCGAACACTCCGCGAAGGCCCAACGACAGACCCAAATGCACTGCGGGGAGCCGCGACGCGATTCGACTATGACGTTTTCAGCCGCCAGGCGTACCCCCGCCGGGCGCCGGCAGGGTCACTGCGCGCGACCAAGCCTGAGCTGACAGTGCGGAAGAGAACCGCCGAGCCCATCCCAGCTGGGCCCGTGCAGACTCGGCCAGCCCGTGCAAGCTGCAGCCTGTAATGCGGAGAGCATTACCTGCGGCCCATCCCCAGTGGGGCGCGTGAGCGCGCGCGCCGAACGCCCGCAGACTGCAGAGCTCCGCCGCGGGGGGCCGCCCACGCGGCCCCCTGCGACAGAGCGGCGGCGGCTGGCGGCGAGGGCGAGTCACATGCCGCCGGCCCTGGCCCGCTTCGCGACGGGCACGTCGGCAAGGTGCGAGGCCTTCATCTTGATGGCGCTGAACTTGTCGGTCCACTCCTTGTAGGCGGCCTCTGCGGCCTGTCCGCCGAGCCACATGGCGTGCTCCGCCGCAGTCAGCGTGCGCGGGAAGATGGATGCTCCCGGATTGAGCGGATGGGTCTGCATGCGCGCGACGCCCAGGTTGCCTAGCATCTTCACGATCTCGCGCCACCGTCGCAACTGGCCCTCCAGTAGGTCGTCCGCGAGCGCCTGGTCCTCGAGCAAGTAGGCGACCCTCATGCCGATCTCGAAGTAGTAGGAGCTCTTGTCGCAGAGGCGGCAAACGATAGGGTCGCGCTGGAGCATCTCCTGCTGGCAGCTGCCGTAGATGTCGGGGAGTTGGAGCTCGACCATGTGGCGCCTCGCCAGGCTCTGCGCTAGCCAGAAAGGCACCTGGGCGACGACGAAAAAAAGAGGCCTGCCGCACGAGGACACGGCGACCCTACGCGGCGACTCACGCAGGCCGCCCTCGCGGAGGCGCCGCGGCGAGAAGACTGCGCCTGCGCGCGACCTTACGCGTGTAGCCTACGCGCCAGTGTCCCTGCAGTTGGCCGCCTTTTTACGCGTCGCTCACCTGAACCTTGTCCGCGGCCTTCAGGTCTCGGTTCAGGCGGCCCTCGCCCGAGGCATACAGCAGGCCCCCGCCTTTCACGTCGTGGCTGGCGACCACGGCCACCTCCTGCTGCTCCGCGAGCGCCTCCTCGAGGTCCCAGTAGTCGAACGTGCCCATCGCTGGCCGAGCCCTCGGGCTGGTGGTCGGGCCGCCCCGGGTGAGTCAGGCAAAGGGCTCCTGAGCCCAACCACTGCAGATAAGGGTGATATTCGGATACCACGGGGCGGTGAGGAGAAGGGTGGAGCTGGAGAGGCAGGACGAGGAGAAGGGGGAGGAAGAGAGGCAGGAGACGGAGAAGAAACAGCATAAGGGTGGGATCAGAGGCGGGTGCTGAGAAAGGGAGGAGCAGAATAAGAGTGTGCCGAGAAAGGGTGGGAGCAGAGTAAGGAGGACGATGACAGGGAGGAGAATAATACTACGGAGATGGCAAGGGAGGAATATTGGTGGAAGGAGGATAAGGGTTATAGATTACCAGGACAAGCAGGAGAAGGATGCCTACCGAGGAGCGGGGCTATGACGACGAGGTCCGCAAGTTGTGTGGTTCGTTCTCTAGTCAATAGGGCTCCTCGCTTTCGGTGCCTTATCGCCCCGATGGTCTGCGGTGTCTCGGCTGTCTCGCAATGGCGTCGCCGCTGTCGCGGTTGATGTTCTGCTCATACTCCCTCACATCCTCTCTCCTCCTGCTGACTTCTCCGTCTGTACCGCCCCATCCGTCCTCCCTCTCTCCCTCCTCTCCGCCCTCCTCCCTCCCCTTCCTCTCCTCCCTCGCTTGCCCGCGCATCCGTGCTCCGCCGAGGTGTGTGTCGCCTCTGCCTGCCCGTGGCATCTCGCTATTCTCTCTCTCTCTCCCTCCCTCTCCCTCTCGCTCCGCCTGGCATGCTCGTAGCCTCCTGCTTCCATCACCTCGGCGGCGAGCGAGGGGGGGGGGGAAATGAGACGGATAAGGCCTTCTCAGAAGGCTGCGGGACTTCTCAGAAGGGTGGGGGCCTTCTGAGAGGTGTTTTGTGTCTTCGGAGAAAAAGTAGAAACAACTCCTCAGAAGGCGGCGGGACTTCCGAGCCTTCTGAGAAGGCCCGCCCCTTCTCACTTCCCCCCCTCGCTCGCAGCCGATCGCTGGCCGTACACACCGCATTCAGGCCCTTGTGCGATGCCTGGCCTGTCTCTCCGCAGCCTTCTCCGCGGCCTCCCCCCCGCGGGCGACCAGAGCGCTGCATCGCCTCGGAACACAGGCGAAAGTCGCGCGCCCGTTTCTTCACGGACTCGTCGCTCGATGTCAGCCTCCTCTGAAAACCACGTTGCCCAATGGGCGATCGACACTCGGCGGCGAGCGAAGGGGGGGAAATGAGAAGGCGGCGGGACTTCTCAGAAGGCCTCGAGCCTTCTGAAAGTCTTTTTGCATCTTCGGGGGAGGCCTTGAAAACTTCTCAGAAGACTGGGGGACTTCCGAGCCTTCTGAGAAGGCCCGCCCCTTCTCACTCCCCCCCCGAGGTCGCCCCCGAGACACTTTGCCAATGCCCCTGCTCACGCGAGAAAGCCACAGCGCCGCCATGGTCACGAAACCGGGCCTCTGGGAGCCAGGCTACCTGGCCGTGTCCCGCCCCGCGTGGCGTCCGCTGCTGGCGGCAGCAGTGAGGATATGGATACTCTGCATGGGGCAGAGTAATCGCCCCCCCCTTGGATCCGCTGGGGTGGAGGGGGGGGGGAGGAATAGGAGAAGGAAGAGGGGGAGGGGGAGGAGGAGGAGGAGGAGGAGGAGGAGGAGGAGGAGGAGGAGGAGGAGGAGGAGGAGGAGAGGAGGAGGAGGAGGAGGAGGAGGAGGAGGAGGAGGAGGAGGAGGAGGAGGAGGAGAAGGAGGAGGAGAAGGAGGAGGAGAAGGAGGAGGAGGAGGAGGGAGGGGGGGGGATGGGCAAGCTCCGTCGGAAGGTTGGTCGCCCACCCCTCGATTCATACCCCCACCCAGGGTAGGGTGGATGTCGCCGAATCCGCGCGATGTCGAAACGGACCTACACGCCCTGCCCAGGGGGGGACAGCGGCCCGCGCATCGCCGAGCCCGAGGCACGCGACCCTCCGAGGCGACGGCGGTTTTGTCGCGGAGAGGCCGGCCTTGGGCTCGGCGCCGTGCTCTGACGCTTCCCGCCCTCGCTGGGAGGACAGCACAACCCCCCCCCCACCCCCAGCCAGGACCCGCCCCCCTCCCCACCCGGTGATCCAGGGGGTCCACGAGGCCCTGGCTGGGGGTGGGGGGGGCTTTCCCGTTCTCCGGGGCCAGCGAACCCCCCCGCCAGCCAGGAGCCCCTGGATCACCAGGTCGGGACGGGGGGGGGTACTGGCTGGGGGGGGGAGGTGGGCTGTGCTGTCGGCGGCGAGCCCATGGGAGAAGCGCGAGGCCTTCCGAGGAGACCCGCCGCCTTCCGAGAAAAAGCCTTCCCCTTTTCACTTCGCCGCCTCTCGCTCGCCGCCGAGGCGGGGAGGGGGGGGCGGTGCTGTCCTCGCCGCCGGGGCCCGCCCCTCTTCCCTGGGGCTCCTTCCCTCCTCTCCGCCCTCCTCCCCTCTCGTGCTTTCTTCCCCGTCCCGTCCCCTCTCCTGCTCTGCCTCCTCCCTCCCATCCTCGCTGCCCCTCTCCTTCCTCCTGCTTTGCCTCCCCCGTCCTCCTCCCCACTCCGGGCTCCCTCCCCCAACGACCCCCACTCTAGAACCTCCTAGAACCCCCCAGAACCTGTTCTAAAACCCCACGGGAATCCCCAAGAACCCACTCCACGCCCCAGGAGACCTCGCGACCCCTCCACCTCCCTTCTCGTCTTCCCTCCTCCCTCCTCCTCGCTTCCTCCTTCCTCCTTCCCCTCCCCATTTTCTAGGGAGCGCGCGGTGGCGGCGGCCGCCCGCCTCTTGTTGGCGAGCTCCCGCACGATGCCGTCGAAGATGACCTGGTCGAAGCAATTCAGGTCGGACAGCGAGCACAGGGTTGTGAGCAGCTCGTCCTCCCCACGAATGCTCGAAAAGGGGATCGACTGCATAATTGATTTGCCCCAGGATTCGCTTTCTCCGCATCGTCAACGAAGCATACGTAGAACATGTAGTAGATCTGCTGAACGTTCTACGCTCTATTCGTAGGATTGACGGGCGAACCAAGTTTGGGGTACATCTATTCGCAGCCGATCACCTGTTCGACGAGTGGCAGCGTGGACCGACGAAAACAGCACACGGTGAGCAAGAGTAGTCCAGCGCCGACCCAAGGAAGCTGCGGGCGCGGACCTCCCCAAGGCGTCGGGCACGCGCCCGCATGACCCCCATGCGAGAGGAACGACCTCTGGCCGCGCGGCCTGCGGAATTTTTGCCGTGCGACCGCACCCGTCTGCGTGCCCGGGTCTGGCTCTCCCCCCGTGCCAGCCCCAAAGGCCACGCACTCGAGATCACTCCGGCGAAGGGTCAGCCCTTTGTGGGCCCCGGAAACGGCAGGGCCGTTTTTTCACCGCTTCCAGAAAAATGTCCCTTGAACATGGAAAAGGCACCAAAAAAAACGGCGACCGGAAATGGCAAAAAAATGGCTCCAGGATTGGAGCTGGAGCCAGAACCGGTCAAAAAACGGCGACGGAACCAGTAAAACAACGTCGTCGGAACCGGCAACAAAAACGGCAAAACAGAATCGGTAATAAAAACGGCCCTGGCGTTTCCAGGGCCCACTAAGGCGTGGAGGAGCCAACAGAAGAAGGGAGTGGTTGCGTTCCACCAGGGGCACCCAAGTGGCAACAGCCATAAAAGGATCGCCCGTGTTCGCTGGACCTGTGGGTTTGGATGCCGTGGCCACAGGCAGCCGTCACGGACGTGTCACCGTGGATCGCAAGCCCAGAGCAGAGCACGAGAGCAAGGACAATGGCGCTGTGCGAACATCCCCTGCTAAACGGCCAGCAGGCCAGCAGGAGGACGGAATCGTCGCCGAAAAGGGGCGCCGCCCCCACAAACTAGCGCTGCCCCGCCATGGGGGCTGAGGTTGCACCCGCGCTGCGCCACACAGCACGAGCACGCTCTGAGGGGGGGCGAGGAGGCAGGGGGGGAGGCGGCAGAAGAGAGGGGCAAACTGCGTGCACGTGCCGCGCATCCTCGGGCAAAACGGTGCTGACTGCAGCGCCCTGTGGCGATACGGACGGTCGCCGCCAGGCGGGCCAGGACAGCCCGGTGGCCCCCCAAAGCACGCCCCAGACATACTGAAGCGTGAAGTGGCGCGCTGGTTACTTCGTCGACGGATGGTGCTCCAGTCAGGTCGGGCGTGTCCTCCCAGAGGTGTATCTTGGATGAACAAACAGACAATGGTCAAACAATGCTCAAAATAGTCAAAAGTAGAATCAAAGCATCGTCCCCAGACTCTCCCCATCGCTCGGACGTCCATTCCCTGTGTTTTTTTTCGGTTTCGTGCGTAGTTTTTTCGCCAAAT
This sequence comes from Prorocentrum cordatum, assembly GCA_963575745.1. Lineage (NCBI taxonomy): Eukaryota > Dinophyceae > Prorocentrales > Prorocentraceae > Prorocentrum > Prorocentrum cordatum. Next base: position 647,126 of record CAUYUJ010014582.1, on the reverse strand, counting down.
GATCAAGGATGCTCCTCGATGGTCCTCGCCGAAGGAACAAATGCACACGTCTGAGCGATGCCAAGGACTGTGTGTTGACTATTTTTGCAGATTCCTCCTGTAGCGGGACGCGCCCGACTTGGTGCTGCGCATCGTCTCCGAGCTGCGCAGGCCACCGGAACAGGAGGAGGAGGAGGAGGAGGAGGAGGAGGAGGAGGAGGAGGAGGAGGGGAGGAGGGGGAGGGGGAGGTGGGGGAGGGGGAGGGGGAGGAGGGGAGAGGGGGGAGGAGGAGGAGGAGGAGGAGGAGAGGAGGAGGAGGAGGAGAAGGAGGAGGAGGAGGAGGAACAGGAGGAGGAACAGGAGGAGGAGGAGGAGGAGGAGGAGGAGGAGGAGGAACAGGAGGAGGAGGAGGAGGAGCGTGCAATAGCTCTAGAACTCCGGGCAGAGCGGCGGAGGACCGCCCCGGAGCGCCGCCGCTCCAGAGCAGGGCGCAGCACGGGGGCAGTGCCAGCCTGACCACCCTCGTGCCAGAGCAGCGCCACGCTCAGGGGCAGTAACGTAATGCGGGATGACGATTAATGAAGAAAAGGTAGATAACGATTAAAACAAATAGTTTTTCTGCTAGTTCTCCATGATTTTCTGACTGGAGGAGAACGATAAAAAAATAGTTTTCCAGCCCGCTGCCGGTTTTGTCTAATCGTCATCCCGGGCGCCGCCGCGTGAACACGACCTCCGGTCATTTATTAATCGTCATCTTCCATTACTGATCACCACCGCTCTGGGACAGGCGCCGCGCAGGGGCAGTGCCACACCGATCACCGCCATCGCCCTGAAGTCGCGGATGGGACAGTACATCGAGAATTGGAAGGGGCGGCGATCCAGCACGAGGCCTCTGCCCGGTGGCAATAAGAGTGATCACCACCATTCGAGAGCAAGGCCCTGCTCAAAGGCAGAAGCAACATATCATCATCGCGCCACAGCTGAGACCGCAAACTTAGCACCACCTGTCCAGAATAAGGCCCTGCACAGGGTCAGCAAAACAGATCACCACCATTCCAAGAACAATTTCCTGCTCAGGGGCAATAGACATGATCACCACCGTTCCAAAACAAGGCCCTGCTGGCTCAGGGGCAGTAGTATAGAAAGGCACCTTCAAGCCACACATCGTGAACAAGCATCAAGACCGTACACACATCTCGTGCACCGCGGGAAGTGATTAAGAACATACACCAACAAACGACACACAGCATCATAATTCAACGCCAAGAACAAACAATGTACATCAATGTCTAGCACTCATGTCACACAACCAAACACGACAACAAGAACAGTAGCAAAGAACATGTAACAATAACCCCTTCCAACAACATTCGATTACCATACACCAAGCACATACACTGGCTGCGTTCGCCAACATCAGACGCCAAGAACAAGCATACATAACAAAGACCAGGACAGGACACCAAGAACAGTCATCAAGAACATACACACGCTACACATCGAGACCACTCAACAACAGCACAAGTCAATCACGGGCATCAAACACAGCCGAGATACCCACCAACAGCGCAGATCAACAACAGAGCACAGCACATGCCAAGAAGCTAGAAACCTGCGTGGCCGGATCCACATGTGGGATCTCGGGGGGCCACCGCCGTGCCTGGCCGCGCCGGGCCCGAGCGCTGGAAGGACATATGGCCAAGTGTGTGTCAACTCTTGCCCAGGCCAGCCCCGTCACGTGTATCCAGCTTCCTGGCATTCATCATGAGCAGACGCTCAGAACAAACATCAATATACATACACATATCTATATATATATATACACATCTATACCGAAAGCACCCATCAAGAAGCACACATCATGAACAGTGATACAGAGCAGACGCTCACAACCGAAATCGAGGCCAGTTATCAAGAACAGACATCATGAACACACATCAATCGCATACACTAGATATATACAGCATACACCAAGCACATGCATCTTGACATGCCGAAGCTCAGTCGTGGGGATCGCTCGACACAATTGTTTCACTGACGGTGTTTTCTGCCTTTCGGCATCTGGGGGGCTAGAGTCAATGCTTCAGCTCCTCCGGAAGGGCAGCATGGAACTCGTCACTCGGCCTCCTCTTCCCCGTCCTCCTCCTCCTGCTGCTGGCACTGCCTCCTGCTTCCTGGGCGGCGCCTCCCTTCTGCCAATGGCCTCCGCTCTGGGCAGGAGGGACTCGGCATCCTCATTCAAACCGTTGGCCTAGCGAGTGCGCGCGCACAACGGGCAGAGGACGTGTCGGCGGCCCTCTCCCTCCAAGATCGGTTAGCATCGAATCAGGAAATCTGATCGGATCGGATCTGCATACGGAAGATGAGCTGCGCCAGGATGCGCAACAACGCCGTGCACACATCGGGCCGCGTCGGATCGTCAACGAATCGGAGTCGAATCCCACGGGGCCGGCCAGAAACGAAATCCACTCTCATCGGTCGGAGCGAAATTGGCCCTGCCTTCTGTCTTCCCATCTCGGGGGAGCGCAAGCATGGATTAGCGATCCATGGATTTGGCGCGCGGTCGCCAAATCCATGGATCGGGGGCGGTGCCCTCCCCAAAATGTGGCCCGTGCCGCCTCGTTCGGCGGCGGAAATCCGCGACTTCCCATGGAAACGGGACCCGTCGCTAATCCATGCCCCTTTAATCCATGTTTGCGATCGCCTGACCATCCGTCACCAGCAGAGGGCAAAACATCCCCTGCCCCACTGTTGTGAACGGCACTCTTTTCTTGTTTCTCAGGTGCGACCGGATGTGCGGCATCAGCAGGTCTTGCAGGAAAGTCCTGCCCATCCACCGCTCGACGCACCCGCGCAGGCACGACGCTCCCAGCCCCACCACGAACTGACCACTTGCAGTCTTCACATAACTGGGCACTCGTGGCACGCTCTCAAAATCTGAGTTGTCCGGCGCCGCCGGGCTGTTGCGGCACTCCTCATCGAAATCTAAGGCAAGTGCTTCTCGGATACCTGTGCTTGACACCCCTTTCCCCGAACAACCATAGCGTCACACTATCGATCTGTAAATCCAAGGCTGCGCGGATCCGACACTCTTTGGGTCCCTGGTGGTGTTAGCTAACAAGCAGTGCTTTACTCCAGGGAGCGAATTGGATCCACGAGGCTTCCACGCCAAAGCAGATGGAATCCAGATGAAAGGAAAGTTGGAGCCACGCGACTCTCTCACACACGTAATGAGACCCGTGGGTTCCATGCTTTCCGATGCAAGCGGAAGGGACACTTTCGGCTTGAGGATGCGTGATTTGTTCCATGGACGCTGCCTCTGGTCTTTGACCAGGCGGCGCGGCTCGTCGACGCCGAACCGGGTGCGCTCCCAACGGGTTCTGCGTCGTCCAGAATCGCGCGCGCTCCCAGTGCGATTCTGCGTCATCCAGAATTGCGCGCTCTCCCAAATGGGCTTTGCGTCAGCACTAGCCGAAATCTAGCGCAAGTTATACTCCCTGTGACGCGGCCAGTGCGCGTTTTAAGCTCCTTCCCCCGTATAATCTGATCTTCAAATCCAACGACGCGTGGACCCAACACCTGTCGGGTCCCCAGTGTTAACTAACCTGATGTAGTAACCAACCTGGCTGTCCCCCCTGTCCCTTTCCCCTCCCCTTGGAGCCCAAAATCCACTTAAAGAGGGGGGGGCACGAGATCTCCGGCGCAGCCCCGGAGCCCCTGGAGACTCCACATCCACACAAGAAGGCCTCCACAATGCCCAGGATGATCTTTAGGCTTGCTCGCGTAGGGCTCCAACACGAAAAAGGAGGCATCAAAAACAGCCAAGGTAGCCCAAGGTCGGCCCAAGATGCCTTCAAGACGACCCCCAGCGAGCCCCAAGAGGACCTCCAACAGGACCCCAAGAGACCCAAATCGCCGCAGTTCCGAAGGAAAGCGTGCATTGTTCACATATTCATTTCTTTGGTTTCAACAGCGTCCACAGCGGCTGAAAGGGCCCCCAAGATCGCTCCAGGACGGACCAAGAGGCCCCTAAGAGGGCCCCACGACGGCTCAAGAAGGCCCCACGACGGCCCAAGAGGTGCCCAAGAAGGCCCAAGGTGGCCTCAAAACAGCCTCAAGGGGGGTCCAACAGGGCGACCTCGAGCTGACATTCCAAGCCCTCCGCCCCAGGAGGATCCCCGAGACGGCCAGCGGGCGCCAGGCAAGACCCCGAAGAGTCTGGACGGGGCCTGAGTTTATGGATTATTGTGCATGTTAACCCACAATTTACAACTGTATATCGTCGCCGATACTGTGAACATAGTTTGATTGATACGTTGTGGTCTTGTTGTGTCATTTGAACGTTGATCATGTTAGCCCAAGAGGCCCCAAAAAGATGCCCCAATGGGCCCCCGAGGCGGTGCCCAAAGAGGGTCAACGCGCCCCCACCCGTGGACGTCGTTTCTCCGCTGGGAGCCGGCGGAATGGCGCAGGGCACTCGAACGGATTCCAGAGGTCGAGATGGATCCACTGGAGGAGGGGGAGGAGGAGGAGGAGGAGGAGGAGGAGGAGGAGGAGGAGGAGGAGGAGGAGGAGGAGGAGGATGAGGGGGAGGAGGAGGAGGAGGAGAAGGAGGGGGGAGGAGGAGGAGGAGGAGGAGGAGGTCAACAAAAACAGGGCGGACGAACGACGCAATGGATCCACGCACACACGTCATGGGTCCCGTTTGGATCCATGCCTTTCAGACGGACGGAAACATCTGTTCTGCCAGAGGATGCACGACCTTGCCATGGGCACTTTGCCATGGGCACTTCCCGCGGCTTGGGGTGCAAAGAAGGCCTAGTGGGATTCATCGCTCTGTCTTTCCACCTCCTTCCTTTATCGGTGTTCTTCGTCGCCTTGCTTCATCCTTGTGGTCCTTTTCCCATGGTCCTTCGTCTCCTCCTCATCCTCGTCCTTCGCTCCTCCTCCTCTTCCCTCGTCAACACCTTCGCCTCCTCCGTCGCTCCCTCATTCTAGAGAAGTGTAAGGACTTCGGGAACGCCCTCAAGGACAACAAGTAATTCAAGGAATCCAGAGTTGGCAGAAACTTCGGGAACACCTTCAGGAAAACCAGCAAACGATCCCAACATCAACCCCAACGTCCGATGGGCTACCCCGCAATGAGGCGGAATCCATACGGGTGGCAGATGTTTAGGAACGCCCTCAGGAACATAAAGAACTCAACACATCGAACGCGCTGGTGGCAGAAACGTTGGGCACACCTTCAGGAAAACCAGACTACCAGCGACAACCCGAACGTCTGAAGGGCGACCCCGCATTCTCTATGGAATCTGTCGCTTGTTGTTTTCCTGAGGATCTTTGCAAGGAGGTTCTGCCGCCAGCGTGTTGGACCAAATGATTGCTTGTGCTGTTCCTTGTGATGCGTTGTCTTCCAACGCCCTCCTTCTCCTCCTCCTCCTCCTCCTCCTCCTCCTCCTCCTCCTCCTCCTCCTCCTCCCCGTCCTCCTCCTCACTCCTCCGGTTTCCTCCTCCTCGTTATCTTCCTGATCCTCCTCTCACTGCTCTCACTCCTCGTGAGGAGGAGGAAGAGGGAAGTGATGATGATGAAGAGGATGCCCAGGTGGAGGAGGAATTGGGAGCGGGGGAGGAGGAAGAACATGGCGCTAGACAACAAACAAATGGAAACACATGCCAAGCACGCCAAAGACATTGAAGTACTGGCGGCAGAAACGTTGGGGACACCACAGGGGGGCACATCAATGCAACAATAAAAACATGTCCCTCAGGAAACCGTCCGAATGTAAACGTCCGAAGGCCCCCCCGCATTCTCTGTGGAAGCTGCTGCTTGTGTTGGTGAACAATGGCTTTCCTAAAGTTGCTGCCGCTTGCACTTGAGGTCATTTGTGTTTGCTGGTTTCAAATCTGCTTGGCGTTACAGCGCCATCCTCCTCCTCCTCCCCCCCCTCACTTCTCCTCCACCTCCTCCTCCTCCAATTCCGTCTCCAACTCCACCTCCTCATTCTCCTCCTCCTCCACTCCCTCCTTTAACTCCTCGTGAGAAAATGAAAGTGGTGATGCTGATGCTGAAGAGGAAGACCAGGATGAGGAGGAGGAGGAACTCTTTGTGTGAGGCCTTCCATACGAGTCCCTCTGCATCGATTCCCAAAAGAATGCAGTCCTGAGGCTTTCCCACAGAGTGACATGTGGAGTGTGCTCCACAGGGTTCCTTTTTGTGCTGATTTTCAACATACTGCCTTTGGAGCGCTTTCCGAACTATTCCACGAGGCTTTCCCATCAATTTCGTTTATAGCGCTTTCCAACTGATTCCTGTTGTGAGGCTGTCCAATCGAATCCCTTCTGTAGCGTCCTTCCCCTGAAAAGGAATCCTGTTGTGATGCTTTCCAATGAGATCCCCTTAGGACAATGTCCATCCAACTTCTGCTGTGATGCCTTCCGCTGGGATCCCTTTGGGACGCTCTCTTTTTTGTTGCGTGGTCTGCGGTTCAGTTTTCGTGCGCGTTTGTACGTGCATGCGAGGGAGAGAGAAACAGAAAGAGAGAGAGTGGTAGAGCGAGAGAGAGAATGATAGAGAGAGAGAGAGAGATCCAGACAGACTTCAAACAGGGAACCTTCGAATCCACCAGGACTGCTTTGCACCGCGAACCCTTCTCGCGTTCCTGGACCAGGCGGCGGGATCGCCGTCGCCGAAGCAGACCCGCCGCCACTCGAGGAATTGAACCACGAAGGTTCTGGAAACATCTAGCGTTATATCTCGCTCAATGATAATCAGGCATTCGCGCGCCAACAGTGGGTTCTGCGTGCTCACAGATAGTGTCTGCGCCCATATCGGGTTTGCTTCTTCCAAGACTTGCTTGCGCCCAATGGGTTTTGCGTCGGGCGCAAGCGGCCCACAGGCGACCGAGCGCACTCGGCAGCACCTTGGGAGTCGAAAGTGGGGAAGGGATGCTGGTGCAGTTCTGCTTTGAGAGAACTTGCCGATCGAAGAGTGAATCTGGTCAGGCGTCTGGCGAACCCCGATGATCCTTCCAACCATCAATCAGCCACCCTGGCCTCGGGCCCAACCCTGGTAGTGGCTGGTTTCTTTTACCGCATATACAACCAACGCCTTGTCTCAAGGACGACGTTTTGGCTCCACAAGGGGCTCGAGACTGCGAGCGCCCCCGAGTGATCGCCCCAACTCTGGACGCAGCCGGGGCCGAGCGAGGAGCCCCAGCTGCTTCTCCTGTCGGGCCCCCCGTGGCGAGGCTCCGACCGCAGCAGCTCGCCCAAAGCCCTCGCGCCCTCGCCCGCGCAGCCGCCGCCGCCGCCGCCGTCGTGGCCTTCCGCGTCGGCCTCGTCGCCGTCGCCGCCGCCCGCCTCGTCGTCCGCCTCCGGGGCTGGCCCTCGCCGCCGCCGCCGCACCCGCCGGCGGAGGCCCCGGGCGTCGCCGGCGCGCAGCTCGCCGGTTGGCCGCCGCGCGCGCGCAGAGGCCGCGCGTCCTGTCGTAGAACTTCACGCGGGCGGCCGCCGAGACGCACTGTATCAGCTCCGTGGGCTCCATGGTCCGCACCCTGCGGCCGCCGCCGGCTGGCGGCCCGCTGCTGGAGGCGGGCCAGGGCGGGGCAGGAGGGAGAAGGGGAAGGAGGAGGAGGAGGACGTGGAGGAGGAGGAGGAGGAGGAAGAAGAGGAGGAGGAGGAAGAGGAGGAGGACAGTGTTGACGTCATGCCGCACATTTAGAGGATCTTCGGGGGTCCCTGGCCGCCACGGCTGTGTCCGTCGGGGTGAGTGCCTTCGACGACGATCTGGTCGTCGTTGCCCGCCACAGAATGGGGGATGGGGGCATCGTTCATCCCTGCCCCTCATATTCCTCGAGCTCCTCCGCCTCCTCCTGTTCCCCCCCCTCCTCCTCATCGTCTTCCTCCTCCTCCTCATCCCCTTCTCCTCATTCTCCTCCTCCTCCTCCTCCTCCTCCTCCTCCTTCTCCCTCCCCCCTCATCCTCCTCCATCCCCGAGGACCGAAGGTCAAGGCTTGTCTGGCAGATTCGCAACCATATGAGCTGTGGGTTGCAGGGTGCAGCGCGACCGAGATATTACCGAGCAAGAGCGAAAGCCCCTCCAGAAAAAAGAGGTCGGGGCGAGACCATGGTAAGGCTTAAGCTGGTCAACCCGCCCTTGAAAAAACGAGCGTGTGCGTCTTATGTGTGTTGTACGTGTGGTGTGTGTGAGTTTGTCGTGTATAGAGTGATGTGTATGCTGTGTGTCGCGTGCAGTGTGGTTGATCCCCTGACAACTCCATGGGCCCTGGAGAGTCCCCAGGGACGGTCTTGGGCGCTCTTGGATATCTGCCACCGTGCCCCCTGGCACGTTGAGGCGTGCCAGGATGCCAAGTGCTGTCTGGTAGGGTTTTGGTAATCTTCTGAGGCCCCCCCCCCTCTCTTCCAGCAGCACCTCCCCGCGCGCACTGGCCACACTCCCAGGGGGCTCTCTGGGCGGCCATTGCGCCTCCCTGGGGCTCCATGACGGCCCCGGAGGCCCCCAAGACTGTCCCAGGGGGCCCCGAGTCGCCGATCGATCGCTCGAAGACACCCAAGATGGCCTCAAGATGGCGCAAGAGGCGTCCAAGGCACCCCAAGGGGCCTCCAAGAGGTCTCCCAAGAGGGCCCCCACAAGCGAAAATCATTGATTTCTATTGCGGTTTTCAAAGGTTTTGACGTTCTCGCCTTTCAGGCTTTCCGACGGCCCCAGAGGCCCCAATACCACCCCGAAACGGTCCATGAGGCTTCCAAGAGGGCCCCAAGATGGCCTAAGAGGCGCCAAGACGGCCTAAGAGGCGCTCAAGACGGCCCAAGAGGGCCCCAAGACGGCCCCGAAAGGGGCCCCAGAGAGGGAACACGAATCGAAAATCCAAGCCTTCAGCCCAAGGGGCCCCGAGGAGGCCCCAAGAGGCGCCCAAGAGGCGCCCAAGAGGCGCCCAAGAGGGGCCCAAGAGGCCCCAAAACGGCCCCCAAGAGACCTCGAAACTGCCTTCAAGAGGCCCCTGAGAAGCCTCCCACGAGATCCCCACGAACATCTACTGGGCCTAAAACCCACAACCAAGGCACGGTGACGGGACTTGCTACAAGCAGCTGGATATGTGGCAATGCTGTGGGGTATTTTGGGGTCCTCTTGGGACCTGGGCGACGGAAAACATTGAAACCTTCCTGGACGAGAACGGGAAACGCCGCTGTTGTCCACTGGGCTCGTGAAAACTGTTCTGTCATGAAGGTTTGCCTTGCATGTCTGTCGTGGTGTGCGTGCGCTTGCGCGCTTGTGCCCACAGGTACCTTTTCGCACGCGGAGGAGAGGGGGGGTCGAACAGGCGTCTGGCACGCGTGCATTTGGCAAGTGTTTTCACGTGTGCAGGCGCCAAGGCGCCAAAGGGGGTGTCCAACATGCGGCTGGCGGATTTCTCGCACGAGCAACAAAGAGGAATATCCGTGTGCATTTGGCACGTGTTTTCACGCGGGTGGGCCCCCAGGTGAGATATCCAACATGCGGCCGGCGGATTATCCTTCACATGTCAAAATACTTACTTACGTGGAGGGAGTATCCTACGTGCGTCTGGCACGCGTGCAGTTGGCACGTGATTTCACCTGTGTAGGCCCGCTTCGGGGTATCCAACATGCGGCCCAGCAAAGTCCTCACACGTGAAAAGAACTGCGCGGGGGGTGGAATAAACATGAGTTCGGCACGCGTGCACTTGGCATGTATGTTCACGCGTGCAGGCCGCAGGTGGTGGGGGTCCAACATGCGTCTGGCACGCGTGCATTTGGCACGGTGCTTCACCTTGTGTAGAACCCGTTGGGGGGTATCCAACATGCGCCCGCGGGACTCTTCAATTGCAAAACGTGCGCGGAGGGGGGTTCTTCAAGGTGGATTCGGTACGCGTGCAGTTGGCACGTGTTTTTCCTGTGTAGGGCCCCAAATAGAGGAACAATAACTATGCACATGCACCGATTCTGGCCAGGCCCATCCTGAGCCCAGGATTGGTGCATACGCCCTCCTACCTTGGCCAGGAAGGAATATGCACCGATCCTGGGTCAAGGATGGGCCTGGCCAGGATCGATGCATGTGCATACTCCTCTTCGCCCGACCAAAGGGGTATCCTACATGCGACGGGGGTTCCTCACACATCAAAATACGCTATCATGTGTACGCAGAGGGTGGTACCCATCCTGCGCCTGGCACGTGTCCGCACGTGCGTACGCCTCCAGGGGGGATGCCCAACATGCGACAAGCGGAGCCTTCACACGTGCGGGATTCGGTCTCGGCTGGGGGGGTCGCCACGCGTGTGGCACATGTTTGCACATCGGAGCCCACAACTTGCACGCAAAGAGCTAGTTTGGGAATTGGCCTACCCGACTAACGCATGAAAACGTATAAAGCGAGGCAAGCGGCACGTGCCGTGGCACCGCTTTTGAATGGTATCGCGGGGTTTTGGGGGCATTCGGGGCACATTCTGGTACATGTGGGGGCTCATTTGGAGACCCTTTGAATTCCTTTCGGGACACTGTGGTGCATTCTGGCCCGAGCGGTGCTCCCAAAACCGTTGACGTGGGGGGAATCTGGGCATGATTTCACATGTTCCCCCCGTGTTCTATGGTGAAGCGAACCTTCCTCGCCGTCGCCGTCGGCCTCGTCGCCGTCGCGGCGACGGCGGCGACGGCGGCGCCGACTGCTGCGATGGCAACGGCGACGGCCACGAAGATGGCGAAAGCCGCGGCGACAACGACGGGTCGGTGGCGACGGCCGCGACGACGACTGCGGCGACGGCGGCGACGATGCCGACGGCGACGGCGACGACGACGGAGACGGCGACGACGCAGACCGCCCCCGATCGTGTCTCGAATAGGGGAACGGCGTTCCAACGCTCCACAGAACATAACATTATGATTCGTACGATGCCCTCGGCTCCCCAGCAAAGCGCCCAGAACATCGAAGGCGCGAGCCTTCCCTTGTTTGGTTCAAACAAGGGGAAGTGGTACTTTTGGCTTCTTGTGCGCCCTTTTGCCGAACGTGCACGGCCTGAATTCAAATATGGAGTTCGCGGCTACCCGAGAGGGGGTGTCGAACAGGCGGCGAGCGGACTCTTCCCTTTCCCACTTGCACGTGCGTGCGCGCACGGAGGGAGAGGTCCAACCTGCGTCTGGCACGCGTGAGCTTGGCAGGTGCTTTCACGTGCGTCAGCGCGGTGAGTGGGTCCAACTTCTCCACGTCGCGCCGCGCGAGCAGGGCCGGTGCGCGCGCTCGCTTGGGTTGGTTCTGCGCCGTGCCGCCGCGCGCGCGGCCGCGGCGCCAAAAAATGGGCGCGGTGCGGCAGTCTCTCGGAGCCACGCGCCGCCACCTCAGAACAAGAAGAGGCGTGAGGAGGAACAAGAGGAATTTTGGAATTGCGCTCTGATTCGCCGAGGGGGCGGTCAGCTTGGCGCGGCACTCACTCGCTGCTGGCAGAAACACGCGGTATCTAGCGACAGTGGCGCCAAGGTGTAAGTGCTCCGCCCGTCCTGCCCCAGGGAGGGAGGGAGGGAGTGGCAGGAGAGGTGTAGCATACGGCACGATGGGGAGGAGGGCGGAGGAGGATACGTGCGGGAGGAGCGCATGTGCAAGGAATTTTGACTGAATGCGTACATGGTAGCCTTCAGTGGCGGTGTTGCCTTCAACTGACAAAAAATGCCTTCAGAAACGTGTGCCTTCGAGGGAGCAGCCAGGACGGGGAGTGAGGAGGAGGAGGAGGAGGAGGAGGAGCACGAGGAGGCGGGGGGGGGAGCGTACTCCATAGAAGCATTGAAAACTACACCATGTGACAGCATGTGAAGCCACAGTGTGGCGCACCAGGGGAAGAAGCACACACACAACACGCAAGACAGCGTCACATAGCAGGTGGTGTCAGTTCATGGCGCCGCATGCGTACGTACGCATGCACTCCATGACGAAAGTCGACTTATGTTCCTGGCCAAATTCGCATGTCCCTCAAATTCAATGCTTTCGTTGTCCTTCCTGCTGGCCTCCGAGTGTGGCGCTGGAAGAAGTCGGGAAGACAACTGAGATAACGGACAAGGGGGGGGGGAACTGGAAAACTACGGAAACCAACGAACACATACACAACGCCACCACTTGATTAGCTTCAGGCGATCCCTACCGAAACCTTAGACACTTGTTGTCACTGCTGCATTATGTTATATGGCGTTATGGTCGGTTATGTTCTCTTATATTTTTTATATGGTTTATGATTACGGCCAGCCTTGCGTCGGATCGCATGCTGCGTCTGAAGGGCGCCATTCATCGGTAACTCTTTATTCTACAGTCTTCAACTATGTTCGATGCACTCACGTTCTTTGGTGCTCTAATCTGTTATGTTCTGTTCTCGGCCCTCGGCGGGTCGGCGTTACGTCGTGACGCCTATCACGCCTGATACGTCGTCAGGTCGGTCGTTTCCGCGCCTCTCTGTTCCGGCGCCTCTTATGCGTCTCGGCGAGCACGTCGCGTTTATTAAGATGTCTTTAATCACTGAGACGCCGTTAATACATGGTTGGGTTTCTTCTGGTGTATTCAGCAATGCTCCAGTATGTGAAATTGATAGAGTACATGATAGCACGCTGTGTTATGCGAGGACCTCTTCGATGATGTGAATGTACACTCTGTCCTGATATACTGTGATACGTCCAACTCTGTTCTACCATCTTTTGCTCAGCAATATGGTATGATGCTATGCCACTGTATTTCTCGTTATGATATCATCTGCTTCCTCGTGTTCGGAATCATTTGATCCGAGTCTATTGGACGCGTAATGCCATATGACATTATGATCGTGCAGTCTTTGTTACACTCTTATCGGTTGTGGTTGTTTATGCTGGCACTGCATTGTATGGTGATACGGCGCTGCAAGCATGTTTTGCTCCACACTCTTATTCACGATTCCATGACCTGACAGCGTCGGGCATGTATGCTGTGTTATATGTGAGTTAGCGTGCTGCTAGCATGTGCTATGACATGTTGATGCCACAACAAATAGTTTCCATTCTGCAAGTCGTGACATGTGATGGTGCTGTGTGTTACTCTGGCCTGCTCTGCTGTAGGATCTGCAGTTCTCGTTGGATGTACTGTATTGAGTTGCGCTCTGTAATGCTATGATATTGCTATTCAGTTACGCAGCCGTGTACGAAAAACTGGTCGTTGTCGTAGTGGTAGCTGTGATGTAACACGTATGGTTTGTTATGTTAGGCTATGGTATGCGATCCTGTGTTCAAACCCGCTCGGTCACAGTACGATGCCTTGTACGTTGCACTAAGTGATGCCATGGTGTGATATGACATGGTACCATGCTATACTATGACATGCTATATTATGGCATGAGGCGTTTTGCTAGGTTCTCGTACTTATAGTCTGCTCTGCTCTGTTATACTCGGTCATGCTACGCTCTGTCAGTATAGGTGTGTGGTGATATACGTGTGTGTGTGTGTGTGTGCGTGTCAATTGTTGCTGTGCGCTCTTGATGCCGACTCTTCACGCCGCTTTGCTCATGCGTCGTGGCGCCTGGACGGCGTGACGCCGTGCCGCTCCCTCCCCCGGGGCCTTGGGGCTCTCTGACACGCAGGTTGTGGTCATTCGTCGAGGACGCGGGGCGGGACACTCGGGATCCCGTGAGGCCTGGCGACCGCAGTATGGTGCCTCGATTCGTCGAGGGCGCGAGGCGGGATACTCAGGGAACCTCGGGATCCCGTGAGGCCTGGCGACCGCGGTATGGTGTCGCCACTCGTCGAGGGCGCGAGGCGGGATACTCAGGGAACCTCGGGATCCCGTGGGGTCTTGCGACCGCGGTATGGTGTCGCCACTCGTCGAGGGCGCGAGGCGGGATACTCAGGGACACTCGGGATCCCGTGGGGTCTGGCGACCGCGGTATGGTGTCGCCACTCGTCGAGGGCGCGAGGCGGGATACTCAGGGACAATCGAGAGCCTGTGGGGTCTGGCGACCGCGGTATGCAGGTTGGGCAGGCGGGAGTTCTTCCTGTAAAAGCTAACAGTCCCCTGCTCCTCCTCCTCCTCCTCCTCCTCCTCCTCCTCCTCCTCCTCCTTCTCAAATGTCCCCAATTAGGCTTGCCTAAGGGGTTCTTACTTGGCTAAAGGCTGGTGCCTCGACTTCACAGGTTGCCCGTTGCTCGGAGGCTCCCCGGGCTCCTCGGGCTCTCTGGGTTCCTCGCCCTCGGTGCCTCCGATTTTGACACTGCACGTTGCTCGGAGGTTCTCCAGGGTTCCTCGGGCTCCTCGGGTTTCTGGGTTCCCCGGTTCCCCAGGTTCCTCGGGGTCCCAGGGTTCCCCAGGTTCTGCGAGTTCCCTGAGTTCACCGAGTTCCTTGTTCCCCGGGTTCCCTGGGTTCCCAAGGTTCCTCGGGTTCCCCGGGTTCCCCGGGTTCCCCAGGTTCCTCGGGTTCCCTGGGTTCCCTGGGTTCCCCGCCCCCTGTACCTCGTATTCTTACTGTGCCCGTTCCAAGCAAAGCCAAGCAATGCCATGCAATGCCAAGCAATGCGAAGCAATGCCAGGCAATGCCAAGCAATGGCAAGCAAAGGCAAGCAAAGCAAAGCAATGCCAAGCAATGCGAAGCAATTCGAAGCAATGCCAAGCAATGCCAAGTACTGCGAAGCAATTCGAAGCAATGCGAAGAAAAGGCAAGCAATGCCAAGCAATGCGAAGGAATGCGAAGCAATGTCAAGCAATGCCAAGCAATGCCGCGCAATGCCAAGCAATGCCAAGCAACGCGAAGCAGTGTCAACCACTGCCAAGAAAGTCCAAGCACTGCGCCCATGCAACAGGAAGTTTTTCCCTATTTGGGGTCGCGACAGGCTCATTTTCTGAATGCGTTCGCTATGGTTCCGTTGTGCTTCTTGTGTGCACTTCTTTGCCTGGCGCCCTCCGCTGGTTCCCTCCTCCACCCTCTCCGAACCCCACGATCTACTTGCAAGGCCGGCACATCAGGGGTGCCATTTGCCATCCACACGGAGAAGGAAACGGTGTGTACACCCGCCGAAGAGGGATCAGGAACATGATCGGCAGGAAGGCTGTGGAGAGGCAGCAGCAGGAACGAGGCAGAGGAGGCGAGAGGAAGGCGAGGAACAGAAGGAATAGAACAGGGGAGGCGCGGAGAAAATAGCTGAGAAAGTAAAGGGGGAAGCGCGCACTTGTCCTTCCTGGCCAGTCGATCCAACGCAGCAAGTGCTATACACAGGGTGTTACTGGATATACACACGCGCGCACACACGCAATACGTTGGCAACTTCATCCCCCCCCCGCCGTCGCTTCAGGTCGTCCACCATCCGCACCATCTGCGAGAAGCTGTGGACGTCGGCGACCGAGTCTGGGAGCTGGGGCCTCCCCCCCGCAGCCAGCAGTTCCGCTTCTCCCCCCCCTGGCTACCGAACCCGAACAGCAGCGCTCAGCGGCGGGGGCAGGATAGAGGGAGGGAGTACAAGGGGAAGGGCAAGGCGAGGAGGAGGAGGAGCAGGAAGAGCGCCAGTACCCTCAGAAGGTCTGGTCGACGGCGGGCGGCCGCGCAGCCGCGGGGCGGCGACTCAGCTGTTGTCGTCGAGGCGGTCCAGCGCCGCCTTGTGGCACGCCCTGTGAAGGGCAAATGTGGAATTTGGTGAACTTGTCGACGAAGCCGCAGGCTTGACCTCTAGGTAAAGGTCGAGCAACACGAGCTTGTGCATTGCTGTGAACCTCGAATGCTCGTGCCGCGGATCGTCGTGGTAAACCTCATCTCCGGCAAGCCCGAAACGATGCAGGAAAGCACCGTGAAAAATTTGGCGAGAGCGAGGCAGCCAGTGACGGGCATGGTGGCACTGCAGGTAGTGGCTGACCCCGTCGCGCCCTTCTCCGCATCCAAATACGCAGGCGTGCCGCACAGCAAGAACATGCATGCGGTAGCTGGTGTGCTACCCGCCCGCAAGGGCCCTCAAGACGATCCACCGCCATGCAGGAGGCAATGTAATGAGGAAAACCTTCAACTGGCGCCAACTTTGCCGGAGATCACGTGGGATCCGCTCGGCCTCGATCCAGGTCGCGAGCCTCTTCCTCAGGGTCGTGCCGAAGGTATCGGGGTGGGTCGCAGCCTGCAAGGAATCAACGACAGCCCTCTGTGGGTGAGGGCGCGTGCCGGCTGTCACGGACAACCGAACAGCGCGTTTGGCCACCTACACTGCTTGCCGATACAGCGGGAGCGCACGGGCGGGGGCCTCCATGGGACGGTCCCTGGACGCAGCCGCAAGCCGTTGCACGATGGCGGTGCCCATGCGTCAGAATGGAGGCGACAACTGCCCAGCCGCCAATCGTGGGAGCCCAACACATCGGGACGCCACAGCATCCAGCCGTAGCAAAGTCGCTGGCCAGGTCGTAATCGTGAACTCCGCCGTGCGCCACAACGTCACGACCGCCAGGGCATGCATTGACCTGACCGCCGTAGTCGGGAACCAGGCGTCGAAGGATAGTATGTCGGTCAGGCGGAAGGTCGAAGGCAGGAGCCGCAGCACCTTGTGGAGTGCGTGGAACTCCTTGCGCACGAGGTTGCACGGCAGACCGAGGACGGTGAGACACGACGTACCATAGAGGCGGACGTTAGAGTCGACTGGAGAGCAAGTCTGGCTGGTGAGCACCACTCGTCGCCACCACTTGTCGCCCGCCAGGCCCCACTGGTCGTCGGCTGTTGCTCCGGGGCCCATGATGGTGCCGAGGTGCACGTCGCGCCACTGGGGGACCAGGTATGTCACGATGCGCCTGACACGCTGGACTACGTCCTCGGTCAATGGCGCCCAGAACGGAATCAGGTAGCTCTTCTTGGGCTGGAGGTGCAGATTGCCGAACTCGGCTGCAGAATCGAAGATGCTGGCATTCGCGGGCAACTGGCGCACGATGCGATTGACGGCGCCTGCGTCATCGGTGCACACCGCAGCAAGACCGCCACAATGTAAGTCTAGTCTTGGATGTATGGGTGCTCCGCCTCCGACTGCACTGCGGCGCTCCGACCGTGGTCCGGTTGTGAGGGGCAGGAGGTTTGATGAAGGGCGTTGTATGAGGATTCGGAGGGCTTCGTTCTCCTGGGAGGGATACATCATCGTCTGTGTACGCTGGCTAGTGGGGTTGCGCAGGGCTGCCCATTTTTTCAGGCAGTGTATGGGCTATCGCAATTTACCCGATTCTGCGAGCTCTGGCCCAAGTGCTCCCGGGGTCATCGCCAATCCCAACCCTTCCTCAAACCTCCTGCTCCTCATAAGAGGAGGAGGAGGAGGAGGA
Organism: Prorocentrum cordatum; assembly: GCA_963575745.1. NCBI lineage: Eukaryota > Dinophyceae > Prorocentrales > Prorocentraceae > Prorocentrum > Prorocentrum cordatum. The sequence goes on along the minus strand of CAUYUJ010014582.1, from coordinate 629,844 downwards.
GGAGGAGGAGGAGGAGGAGGAGGAGGAGGGCGACGGAAGGAGGAAGACGACGACGAGATGGAGTACGGCGACGACGGGGAGGAAGGGCGACGACGACGAGGGAGGGAGGGAGGAGGGAGGCGACAGCCGGTGTTCGGCAGGGGTTTGGGGCCGGAGGGGGAGCGAGAGAGGGCAGAGGGACGGGTGGTCGGGGCGCTGCCCCCCTTCGGCTGCGGCAGGAGCGGCGCACGCGGGCAGGGGCGTGGCGAGCTCGCGGGCCCTCCCTCGCCCTCGCCCCTGCCGTCGCCCTCCTCCTCGTCCTCGCCCTCGCCCCTGCCCTCGCCCTCGTCGTTGTCGCCTTTGCCTTTCTGCTCGCCGCCTCGCCCGTCTCGTCCTCGCCCTCGCCCTCGCCGCTGTCGTCGTCGCCGCCCTCGCCCGCGCCGTTGCCCTCATCGTCGCCCTTTCCCGTGCCCCTCCCCTCCTCCCCTTGCTCGTTCACCTTTTTCCTCCTTCTCCTCCTCCTCACCCTCCTACTCTCTTTCCTTGCATCCTGCCCGCCGCCAGCATCCTCTCGTCTGATCGACGGCGCCACCAACAATCCCTGTCGCCAGACGCAATCGCCACTCAGATCGTGACGGCGGCCACACCGACCGCAGAGGAAGCACGCGATGCACGCCACTGGCAATTTAATCGAGCCGAACCCATGCCGTGTTCCTCGTACAGCAGGCCTGGTGGCAACTTAAATCACGACTACGAGCACATCCAGGGGGAGGAGAAGGAGGGCACATGTTTCTTTGGTAGGGCCTGGAATGTTATGGCCCCCAACCAGGCAACTTACCTCGCGCGGGGCCGCTGCGCCTTTGCAGGTCTGTACCGCAGCCTCGCGGAGAGGCGAAGGAGGCGACGCTTGCCGAGCACGCCGGGCAGCCAGAAATACTGCCAGGGAAGCGCTCCTGCTCCTACTCGCCCTCCGGCGCCGTCCTCCTCCTCCTTCTCCTCCTTCTCCTCCTCCTCCTCCTGCTCATCATTCTCCCCCTCCTCCTCCTCCTCCTCCTCCTCCTCCTTCTCCTCCTCCTCCTGCTCCACGGGCTGCCTCAATCTGTCTTCTTGAGCACCATCGTCTCCTTCCCGGCCTCGTTCGTGTTGAGGGCAAGCAAGACGGCAATCCTGACGACCCCGGCCGCCATGAGGACAGCCGTGGAGCTCCCGAGCTGCACGTGCACGTCGCCGGAGGCCAGGACCCAGCCGTACACCGAGGAGCCGAGGGTGTTGGCCAGAGTGAACAGCGTCAGAATGTTTGCGATGAAAGACCCGCGCTTCTCGCGGCCCAGCCTCTGCTGCGTGTGAGCATTGAAGTAGATGGTGGTCACATTGTTTGCTGCAGTCATGGCACCCCACACCACGAAGAGAAGGAACACACGCGTGCCAGCGGAGAAGTACTGCAGCATATAGATCACCCCCATGAGGGGCACTAGTGTTACCAGCTGTCCAATAATACCACAGTGTATTCCGATCCAGTTCACGTGCGGCGGCTGTTTGGCAGCCGCTCCCTGGATCAAGTACACCATCGCGTTCGATAAGAAGGGCCCAATGACGCCGCCCAGCGAGACCACGGCTGCGTAGTTCATCCAAGCCTTCTTCTTCTGAATCCCAATGGCCCCTTGTATCCAAAGAATCAATGCGCTTGCCATTGATCCCTCGTTCTCGATGGCACCGTCTGGGATGGCCTTGAAAATGACAGGGAACACTAGGGTGCCTAGGGGGTAGAGGAGCATGTTCGTGCAAATGGTGTTCACTATCATCAGACCGATGGTGCGGTCCTCCTTGAGCGACAAGATGCCGGCCCACACCTGCTTAAACAAGCCCAGCATCTTCTTGACAGCGGAGGTCTCGCTGCTGCTCGAGGCCTTTGCGGGCCTGTCGGCCACCTGGAGGAGCTGCTTCAGCAGCACCAGCGAGAGGACCAGCAGCGTGCTGATCCCGATCGCGGCTTCGAAGCCGAAGATGGAGGAGACCACGGTGAAGGCGAGCGGCGCCAGGTTTCGGCCAATCTTGTCGCCAGTGAGGTCCCAGCTATTCACGATGGCCAGGTCCTCCGCCGCCACCACGGCGGGCGGCATGGACTTGGCGACGGGGGCGGTGAACGCTTGCGTGAGGCCCAGGCCCACGTTCACGGCCATCAGCGCGGACGTCGCGCCGTACAGCGCGGGCACCAGCGCGAGCACCAGCACCAGGTTCAGGGCCTCCCCCAGCACGTACAGCCTCTTGAGCGGGTACCGCGCGGACAGGAGGCCCGCCACCTGCTGCATGAGCACGCGCGCCACCTGGTTGGCGACCTGCGCGGAGGCGAACTTGGCGACGCCGCCCCTCTCCAGCAGCTCGTAGCGCACGAGCGTGGTCAGGAAGGAGTTCACGAAGCGGGAGCCGAACTGGGCAGCGATGGTAGATGAAGAACAACCGGCATGAGCATGAACTTTCGACGGTCCGCGCGGATTTCCTGGATCTGCGCCGCTGAACCACCCTCCATGGGTCCCCCGAGCGCGACGGGGGCCGCGCCGGAGGCGCCGCCAGGGGGCTTCCGCGCGAAGCCAAGAAAGCCGAGCGGAGCTCGGAAAGTTTATGCTCATGCCGTTTCGCTCTTCCTCGAGATGAAGATGACCGCGTTTGAGGTGAGCGCCATCGGGCGGTGCCGCCCCGCCCGGGGCCACCGCGCGTCTCCCTGGGGGGGCGGGCCCGACGAGTGGCGAGGCCTCGCCGCGCCCCGGGCAAAAAAAAACGCGCGGGCGCGGGGGACGGGCTGCGCAGGAAGATGCCGACCGCCTGGGCGTTGCCTGCTGTGCCGGGATAAAACGCCGCCCAGCGCTTGACGGGCTGGCGCAGGGTGGATTAAGTACAGTCGGCCCGTATCGTAAGGATGCGCGATAAGGATGCAAGGGCCTTGGACGCCCATTTCGAAGCTTTTCGAGCGGGGCGCGGAAAACGAAAACGGCGAAGGATGGACCGAGGAGGCAAGGATGCAAGGGTACCCTTGGAAAGGTTGCCCATCCTTGCTACGCGGGTTGACTGTGAGTTATGACAGTATGTTGGTGTGCCTGTTGAAGCCACCACGTGGCGTTCACACGGGGCGGTCTCGACGACCCACTGCATCGTGCCCAAGAGCGCTGCAGTGGAACAAACATCGCGAAACTTGAATCACGCCCATGTATTGGGCGGCGATACGGTGAGGGCATCGGATAGGGAATCCTTGGGTAAGAATCCAAAGTCTGGAAGACGGTGGAATTCCAATCGTGGAGTGGCCATGGATGTCACGGCCGTCCTCATTGGATACAGTCAACCCGTATAACAAGGATACGCGGCAAGGATGCAAGGGCCTTGGAGGGCTATGTCAACGTTGTTCGAACGAGGTTGGCCAGCGAAAGTCGCTAAGGCCGGGCCGACGGGGCAAGGATACAAGGGCAACCTTGGAGAGCAGCTCATCCTCCCTATGCAGGTTTTCTGTGAAGAAGCTCTCCAAGGACTGGAGCCTCCCGTGCACCTCCCTTCACGCACGCCCCCACCGGAAACGGAGGGGCGAAGACAGGTGCACCTTGCATGCCCCTGTTGGGGCCTAGGGAGGCCCCCACCGCTTGGGCCCCTGAGGTGCATCAATGGTGCGCACCTCCCTTCCCGTCCCCCCAATTTTCTCGCCCCCCCTACGATGCGACGCCCGAACTGCTCACGAGTGCCGATGCCCCGGCAGATCCCGCCCATATTCACATACATATACATATGACTATACATTTACATAAACAAATACATAAACATAAACATATCTACACACATATATATATATGTACATATACATGCCCATGTACATACACATCTACATCTTCGTATACATCAACATACGCATCTACATCTACATCTAAACATACATATACACATACATCTACATATGCATATACATATACACATACATACATACATACATACATACATACACATACATACATACATACATACATACATACAAAAACATACATGCATACATACACACATACATACATACATACATACATACATGCATACACACATACATACCAACATACATTCATACATACCGACATACACACATATCGGCATACCGACATACATACATACATGCATGCATGTATACATACATACATACATGCATACATACACGTATACACTATATGTGATGGAACAAACGCATCAAACAACCATATTGCACACGCACCGCACAACCTCTTGTACAACCTGGTACAAACCTCGCACAACCTCCTTGCATAACCATCCACAACCTTGTTATTCCAAGACGTAGCCCATACACACATACACATCTATATGTGTGTATGTATGTATGTATGTACGTATGTATGTATGTCTGTATGTATGTATGTATGTATGTGTGTATGTATGTATGTATCTAAATGTATACATATAGATACATACACATATATATATATATATATGTGTGCACACACGCATTTATAGACAAGCGCGCTCCACGACTCGCAATGCAACTGCTCGCGAATGGCCTGGATCCGCCGAGGGGAGCTTCGATCCGTTACCTCGGAACGCACATGATTTTTTTAAACGGTTGCGAATAAGCACTCTGTGCGTAGTGGCACGCTCTCCGTGCATTTAGCGTTAAGTCGGGCCTGTCCCACTACAGAGGGATTTTCGACGAAAAAATCCAAAATACCCCAAACATACAAAAAAAATCCAAAAATAGTCTGAGGACTACTTTTTGAGCATTTGTTTTGCCATGTTGGGGGCATTGTTTGCGTATTTTTTAATTTTTCGTCGAAAATCCTCCTGTAGGGGGACACGCCCGACTGTGAATTTAGCGAACCAGCTCACGCACACGGCTTCTCCGGCGCCTCCCGTCGCCCGAGACGCCGCTGCATCGAGGCACGTGCCCCGGGGGCGGAGCCGAGACCAAGTGCCCCCTCCCTGCGACCATGCAGGGGCCCAGGGACACACAAATACAGTAAACAAGTGGCACGCGTGCCCTGGCTCTTGCACAAAGGAGCTGCGAAGGACTGGGAAGCCTGGACGGAGGAAGGCTGGACGCAGGAAGGCTCCCAAGGGTGGGTGGCTCAAGGGAGCTGGGGCTCAGGCTCAGCGGGGGGGGCGAGGGGGACGAACCACCACGAGCCACGAACCACGACGAAAGTAAAGGGTTCCGCTAAATACACACAAATCCCAGGATCCCACATGTTTTACTATATTCTAGTGTGTCTGTGTGCTGTTTCCCCTCCCGACACTACCCCTCCTCCCCAGGCCTCTCCCAGGGCGCGTTCTGACTGGAATTCCGAATCGAATCCAGCCGTACGGCCTCCCAGGAGGCCCAAGAGTGGCGAAAACGCGGCCAGGGCAGCGGTATCGGTACCTCCTCTGAGTTGCCTCCCCCCTTGCCCCCCTTGCGCCCGAACCGACTGGCCCGGAGCGCACAGCAGCGCGCCGATGCCCTGGGGATGCCAGGAGATCGGCGCCGGCGTTGGCGGGCGGCGTCCCCCCCTGGAAGAAATCGGGCGGCGCTGGCGCCCGCCGTGGAAAATATCTCGAAGACGGCGGCCCCTGAGCCCAAAACGGCTTCATGCACGGATGGGGCCTGTCCTCGCCTGCCGAGGTCCGGACATCCGGCGTCTCGGAACAGTCGGCTTCAAAGGCTTTTCAGCGTCGGGTCCTCACCGGAGGGCCTCGGGACCCTGAGCGTGCGACTCGGGGTGGGGAAAGCCGGCCCCAGGGAATAGGGCGCAGAGTCGGGGGCCAGTGTCTCGAACAAAAACCGAAACGTTGGAAGTCTCGAATGGAAGTCTCCACGTTGGAAACGTTGGAAGTCTCCAGCTGGATGGGAGTCTCCACGATGGAAACCTTGGAAGTCTCCACGTTGGAAAACAGAAGCCGAACCGAAACGTGTCGGATGGAGGTTCAGGACTGACACGTCCGAGCGATGCCAAGCGAATGTCCAAGGTGCCGCGGCCGATTGCTGGCGTGCCGCTGGGAGTTTGCGGGCCGTTGGCACCGCCCCGACGCAGCTTGCCTGATGAAAGTAGCACGTGCTGGGCAATTCTGTGCGATCGCTCCGCCTCTGCCGTGGATGCGACCTGGGCACAAAGAGGTCCAAGTGGGCCCCCGCCAACGCCCTGATAGTGAATGGCTTTCGACCAAGGCCGCACTCGAAAGCAGATTGGCCCACGAAGCCGGGGCGACAGGATGCTCCCCAGCAAACGGTTTCGTTCCCCAGTAGAGGGGTTTCTTCTTCGACGGAATATGGAAAACTCTGGGGCGTTCCCCGGCAGAGACTTTTTACAGATCGTCTCCATGTTGTTGGAAATTCCCGAAGCTTCCCCGAAGCCTCTGACAAAAGGCGTGGAACGTCATGAACAACCTAAGAGAAGGCCACTTTTACTTCTTCGTCCAAGATAGCTGGCATGCCGCTGGGGAACGAGCCCAGCAAATCTGCGACGCTGATGGTATAGCTGGCTCTCAGGAGTCCTCAAGATTCCTGATGTATGCCAGAGAACCGAATTTACACGGCGACGTACCCAACTCATCGGCACCCAGGATGATATTTGGTTTTCCGACAACAGTGCGACAGCAACGTTACAAGATACGGTGCACGGCGGATTTCCATATCGTAAGAAGTGTGCGCGGCCGACTTGCAGAACAGAGGTACGACAAGGCCAGGAGGCATCGTACTGGGAAGGAGAAACCAAAGGAAGACATCGGATGTAATAAGAATCACCTCGGCAGAAGCAACGAGATGATAGAGCATTGGGAAGATACGGTTTACACAGGCGGATACGCAACCATACAATGAAGTGTCGCGTTGTTCCATGCCGATTTGCTGAACACCTGCTCGTCGTTCTCCTCCTCTCTGTCCTCCTCCTCCTCGTCGTCCTGCTCTTCCACCTCGATCTCCTCCTTCTCCTCCTCCTCCTCCTCCTCCTCCCTCTCCTTTTCCCCCACCCCTCCTCCTCTGGATCCGCGTGGGAACCCATTGGGTTGTTTCGCACTTCGCAGCCCCTCCCAGGGAAGGGATGGCGAGGTCCTCGAGGTCTGCGTGGGACCCCACTGTGCTGGCCCTCTTCAGCAGCCCCCAAAAGTGGCAACAAATTCACACTCCGCAGCCTCCCCCAGGGATGGCGAGGTCCCAGTTGGGTCTGCGTGGGGCCCCACTGTGCTGCCCCCCCAGCAGCCTTCGAAAGAAGCGACAATCTCATACATCGCAGTCCCAGGGATGGCGAGGTCCCAGTTGCGTCTGCGTGAGGCTCCACTGTGCTGCCCCACCAGGCAGCCCTCAAAAGTAGTGATCGTTTCACACTTCGCGGCCCTCCATTGATGGCGAGGTCCCGGTTGGATCTGCGTGTGGCTCCACTGTGCTGACTCCCCCAGTAGACTTCGAAAATGGCAACAAATTCACACTTCGCAGCTTCCGGCAAGGACGGCGAGGTCCCGTTTGGCTCTGCGTGGGGCCCCACTGTGCTGCCCCCCAGCAGCCTTGAAAAGAAACGACAATCTCACACGTCGCAGCCCACCAAGAATGGCGAGGCCCCGTGTGCGTCCGCGTGTGGCCCCACTGTGCTGCCCCTCCAGCAGCCCTCAAAGCAGTGACTGTTTCACACTTCGCGGCCCCACCGTGATGGCGAGATCCCGATTGGATCTGCGTGAGGCTCCACTGTGCTGGCTCCCCCAGTAGACCTCAAAAGCGACGACAGTTTCACACTTCGCAGCCCCCCCAGGATGGCGAGGTCCCGTTTGGATTCGCGTGTGGCCCCAGTGTGCTGGCTTCCCCAGCAGCCCTCGAAAGTGGCGCTAGTTTCACACTTCGCAGCCCCCCAAGGACGGCGAGGTCCCGGTTGCGTCTGCGTGTGGCCTCATTGCGCGGGCTCCCCCAGCAGCCCTCGAAAGTAGTGCCAATTTCCACTTCGCAGCCCTCCAACGATGGCGAGGTCCCAGTTGGGTCTGCGTGGGGCCCCACTGTGCGGTCCCTGAACAAGCATGCGCAGCAGGTGCAGGCAGGCGAGAGGGAAACAGAAGTGGAAGGAGGAGGAGGAGGAGGGAGTTGGCACCCCAATGCCCTAGTCAACACGAGAATTCAACCAAGGAAGGATTGGGGAACATACTTTCAAATAACTCCTCGCAGATTCCCAGAAGCTGCTTGAAGGCTCCTCGTCTGCTCACCAAAGGGTTCAGGAGACTCTCCAGAGAAACCTCAGGATACTGCAAGAGCCCCCGGGGATGCTTCAATAATCCTTATGAATCCTGTGCACGAGTGGGTCGCACAGCAACGGTGGTAGCACGCGCATCAGTAGTGGTAATACTGGTACTGATAGTGGTAGTGGTCGTGGCCATGATCGTGGAAATACGAGTCGCAGTAAGAGCAGTCATAACAAAATTGTCGTATTACTTTGAATGGTAGTAGTGGTAAAAAGAGGAGTAGTAGTAGCCGTCGTCGTAGTAGTAGTAGTAGTAGTAGTAGTAGTAGTAGTAGTAGTGGTAGTAGTAGTAGTAGTCGTAGTAGTAGTAGTAGTAGTAGTAGTAGTAGTGGTAGTAGTAGTAGTAGTAGCAGTAGTAGTAGTAGAAGTAGTAGCAGTCGTAGTAGTAGTAGTAGTAGAAGAAGAAGTAGAAGTAGTAGTAGTAGTAAAAGTAGTAGTAGTAGTCGTAGTCGTAGTAGTAGCCGTAGTCGTAGTATTAGTCGTAGCCATAGTGGTCGTAGTATCGATAATAGTAGTAGTCGTAGTCGTAGTCGTAGTCGTAGTCGTAGTCGTAGTCGTCGTCGTAGTAGTAGAAGTAGTAGTAGTGGTAGTAGTAGTAGTAGTAGTAGTAGTAGTAGTAGTACTAGTAGTAGTAGTAGTAGTAGTAGTAGTGGTGGAAATAATAGTAATAGCAGTAAAAGTAGTAGTAGTAGTGGTAGAACTAGTAGTAGTAGTAGTAGTAGTAGTAGTAGTCGTAGTAGTAGTAGTAGTAGTAGTATTCGTAGTAGTAGTCGTAGTAGTAGTAGTAGTAGTAGTAATAATACTAAACGTAGTCGTAGTCGTGTTTGTAATCGTAATCGTAGTAGTGGTGGTAGAAAAATACTAATAGTAGTAATGGCGGTTGTCGTAAAAGTCGTAGTAGTCGTAATAATAGCAGTATTAGCGGTAGTAGTCTTAACCGGAACATCAGAATAGTCCTAATAATCGTCGCATGGGTACTCGCACTTATGGCATGAGAGTAAGTAGCACTGGTAATCGAAAAACTGATCGCGGTGTAGTCGTAGTGCGGTAGCACTAATATGAGTCTCGGTGTGGTCGTAAGAATATCTGACAGACGCAATAAGTATGTGGCAACAGTGGTACTACTAGGAAAAACCGTTGGGGCGGTAGCTACAGCAGTGACATAGTAAGTAGCTGCAGACGCCGTAATCGTGGAACTGCGGGTGGTAGCAATGGCGTTAGTCGTAGTCGTAGTCGTAGTAGTAGTAGTCGTCGTCGTCGTCGTCGTCGTCGAATTTGTGATAGTAGTAGTAGTAGTAGTAGTAGTAGTAGTAGTAGTCGTAGTCGTAGTAGTAGTCGTCGTAGTAGTAGTAGTAGTAGCAGTAGTAGTAGTCGTAGTAGTAGTCGTAGTCGTAGTAGTAGTAGTAGCAGTAG